>JAVLUZ010000154.1:6658807-6888709 GCA_036768485.1 Mermis nigrescens | reverse complement strand
TGGGCAGCAAGTAAATTCTGAGGGGGTCAAAAAATAACCTTTAAAAGTGGTGGTATGGCGAAAGAAACACCATTTTTCGACGTTTCTCATCGAGCACTATCCATTGGCATCAAAAAATTGCGAAAAGAACGAAAAAATTTTTACCAATTGAATTGGGGAAGGGGTATTTTGATTTCTGGGGGGGGGTATTTTGGTTTCTCGGGGGGAGAGGGAGTGCATACCCCCTTCGCCCAGGTGTGGTGCCTACCAAGCTACCTTCCGACCTATGTACATGTCATAAGTGCACAAGGTCAGGATCGGCGAGGGAATCCCAAAAATCTAAAACAGTAATTTAACGTTCACGATTTTTTTGCTGTTTTAACGATCAAAATAGCTTATAAAACGTTTTTTTGCAGTAATATCGCATTTCAAAAGCATTTTTAGTCCATTTTGACTGCATTATATAACTTTTAACACTGAAACACTGCAAAAATTTATCCATTTTGGGCGCTTTTAGACTCCTGAAGTTTTGACGCTTTTACTGCTTTTAACCTCAAAAATGATGCGAAAAAACGTTCCATCAGCTCAAAATCGCCGAACATTACCTGTCCAGCTGACCCTTCAGGGGAAATATACCCCTATGTGCATGTATGCTGTGGATACACATATCAATAAAACAGGATAGAATTATGAAATTAGTGCGAAAAGTCAGCTTTAGAGTGGTTCAACCTTTATAAATACTCTTGAATTAAGTACTTCAAAACATGCGATTTTGACTGAAACTTTATACATTACAATAAAACAGGAACATCTGCCGCATATTACCGGTGAGATTTTTTTACTGATGACAGCAAAATTAGAGAAATATGCATAAATCCTAAATAATCCGTAAGAACAGAATCGTGCGCGCGCACAAACAAGGTAAACACAATACCGTAAAAACTACAAACAGAGAGAATTAACAAATCGAAGTAAGTACACTAAAACTTCAAAAAGCAACGATTACGATGGGTACGACAGTGCGGATTTCCCCGCTATGCAAATAATGCTGGTTTTTAGGCACTTTCATCTTGAACCCAGAAAATCGCTACACAAGCACTCATGAAACAGATTAATTAGGTAAAACGTGAATCTAAATCACGCCTGGCTTGAACTGTATTACCTAAGCACATCCACCGCCAATACAAACGCCAGCAAGAAAACTGCCTGCTATATAGACATTTTCAGCCATTGTTTTTTTTATCTGCAAAAAAACGTGCACCTATAATTAGCATAACTATTTTAATAGGTGAGCACATTAAATATCAATGCATCACGTATCACGTGCTTGGTTTTATTCGGTTCTCTAGATAAATTATGGCCAAAATAGAACGGTTGCCTACGACCATAGGTGGGCGGCACCAAAATTATGGGGGGTGTGCAAGATTTTTCAAGATCAGAAAATGACTCTAAAAATGGTGGTATAGGAAGAAAAACACAATTTTCAACCTTTCTCATCGAGCACTATCCATTGGCATAAAAATTGCGAAAAAAAACAAAAAAATTGAATTCTGGGGAGGTATTTTGGTTTCTGGGGGGTGCATACCCCAAACCCTCCCCACGCCCAGGGTGTGCACACAACACCCACAAAATAGCTGTCATTTGACTCCATAGCATTGTTGATTTTCCAACAAAAAAATCGTTGGCTAAAAAGCGTCAAAATTTCGGACTTATTTCTAACATTTTATTCTGTTTACTCGAATTCTTTGAAAACTGTATTCGAAAATTTTTTGTTTTTGCTGTAGAAAGAACGAGCATCGTCCGTCAGGTAAAAAATTAAGTTCCTGACGTGTACTCACTGTTTCTGAGCCCAGAAGAGGCAATTAAACATTTTTGGTATGGTTTGACGCATTTTTGTTCAGCCCGCTATCGCATTAAGGTAAACAGCCAAACTAATGTTTAGAATAATGTTGCTTTCAGAGTTCGAATAACATTAATGAGATAAGACGAAAAGGAATTTGGAAGACTGAATGCAGGGCGTTCAGATTTATCTGTCGTTTACCCATCAATTTCACAATGTAGCATGGAAATAAGAGGGGCATTACCGTTCCCTAGCATTTCGGAAAATCGGGTACTGTCAGCTGACTTTAAAACAACGCAAGGTGTAAAGTGTTGGGCTTGATGTGGAAAATTCAGCTCATTATTCAAATTCTCATTTATAAGTTGGTCGGTTTACTGCAAGAAAATTTATTTTGCAGCAAAGTTACACGTTTATTTTCACGCAGCGGTGACACAGATTAGCTAACTATAGTCTGTTTCGCATAATTTCGTGCATTAATTTCAAGAATTTTTAACGACAGTAAGCCGAGGGTTACCATAATCATATATCAGACCAATGCTATAATCGCAGTTTGTGAGCCTATTGTCGGAGATAGTTTTAAAATTTATGACACAACTTGAATGAAACAGACTATAGATAGAACAAGAACAGAAATCACTGCTTTTGTTAGAGCCTCTTTGTACACGTAAACACTGTTTTTTTTTTAGCGCGGCGCAAAGGAAACCCGCCCTGCGCTAATGGGACATTTCGTTCATTAGCGCCATGCGCAAAGGCTTTTTTGGGCAAAAAATTAGAAATTTAAACATTTTATATTGCATTTTGATTTAAAAATTTTTAAAATTTTTTCGGCGCTTGGCGCCGACTTCTTAAGAATGAATTAATTGTGTTTGCCAACCACCGCTTTCCTGTTTCATCATAAGCGAATCCCTGCTTTAGCATCTTTGCAGTAATGAATCCTTGTTTTTGTGGTGCATGGTGCCAAATTAATTGTTTTCATTTTAAATTTATCTTTGAAATAGCCCAGCCTTGAGATACACATTGAGAAGATGCCAAAATTTCGGGCGCTTTGCATCTAATTATTGGTTTCTGTATAGCGGTTGCATTTTGCAATACACGAAAATTGAGTGCAAACTGCAAAGACAGCTTGAAGAAATCGCTCAGTCTAGTATAGGCAAGGCAATGAGAAATCAGGTATCAAATTGATATTTTTACCATTAGATTTCTTGTTCGAGTTGGAACCAGTAGTAAGAATTTTTTAAATTTCTTGCCAGAATTTATTGTCAGTCAGCAGTACATGGAGCGCATCAGAAGTTCAAAAATGCCCTTATTTTTGCCTATCGCCAAGCATTTAAAGGTTTTTTGGTGCGCTAATGAGAAGCTCCGCGCGCAAACGCTCTATCCTGGCCATTAGCGGCTGCGCAAATGGGGGTGGCGCTAAAAAAATCCCTGCACGTAAACAGATTTTCGCGAAGCCTTTACGCGAGCGAAATTTTTTGTGCATATAGTACAAATGAATACTGTTAATATGGTACACATTTTTCTACGGATGAGCCGACATTAGAGCGCGCGACATTAGAGCGCAGCTATAATAGAGATGTTTTTCACGCAACTTTACAAAACTTTTATGCTAACGGAGCAAAGTTAACTATCTACGCATGAATATCTCGGTATCAGGTAGCGATAAATGCATGCGGTTTCTTTTGTTTCGTAAAGCAATGAACAGACTTTTGAATCCTTTCTTTACTTTCTGGTTGAGTTGTACACTGCTTGAATTAGTGATTGTACGAAAGTATAAATTTTAACTTTTTTAATTACCTTTGGACAAAGGACAGTACCTTTTGAAGCAGTAGGTTTTGTGTAACGCCATTATACCCTTTTCACTTATTTTCTTGACACAGATTACGGTGTACATTTTCACAATTTTTTTATAAATTGTACGCATTTACAGTAAGTTGTGCAAATCAAGCGTGAAATATATTGATGCAGTAAACAATCATAAAACTGCAGTAAGTAAGCAAAAGATCAAAATTTGTGTAAACTTATCCTGCATTTCTGTGTCGAAAAAAACAAGTGAAAAGGGTATAGTTCTATTAGGAAGTGCATGAAAAGCTACAAAATAATGTCCCAAAATGACACCCTGACTACCGTAGTTCTAGAGCTGTATGTGTCAGAACAAAGATCAGTCTATTCCATTGCACAAGAGATGTTTGAATTAAAGTCAAAATTTTTCTAAATAAGTAACACATAAAACTTTAAAACTAGCATAGCAAGGGGTCGTTTGGAGACACTGTTTTGCAGAGCATTTATCTCACTTACCAGCCACTTCTTAACCAAACAAGACAAGAAATTTAATTGATTTTCGTAATGTATGCTAGGTATACTTTTGTACACCGATTTTTATAAACACAAAGTTACAAATTTTTTCGTAGGGAAAGGAAAAGTCTATGTCTGCCTCCATGACGCACCATTGTAACTGCACTTTAATATCGGCGCTCTAACGTCGCGCGCTCTAATGTCTGCGTGCCTTTTCTACGCACTACCACCTTATAATCTGCGACGCACTTGCTGTTTCAAAAAACTTTGTCCTAAATCCACTTGGCAATATTCGCCGAAATCTCTTTCAATTTTCAGCTCAGCTTACACGAGAAAATGAACTCAGAAAGTCAAAATAATTTGCATCACAGGGTTAAAAATGATGCCGAGGAGATTGTAATATGACGATTAAATCTCAAATTGATTAAATTGATTTCTATGAATGGCATTTATTTACTTTTTAACAACCTGAAAGCCATTTTTAGCTAATGGAACAGGTTCCTAAACAATTTCAAGAGCAGAAGCAGCTAATTCAGCAAGATTTCTTCTACTTTCAAGAATAACTTTTAAAAATTTTAATTATTCCGTGACAAATGCTACAAAACACAGGAAATCGAAATTCTAAACACCCTTCCACCTTTCACAAATTTTCCAGCTCTTCGCGCTGGATTTTCGCTAATGTCAAAGAAATTTAATAATTTTTTGCACAACATTGTCAAAATTTATTAAACTTTCCGAAAATAGTTGCATCAAAAGTGATTTTGAATAAAAGTAGACGAGGTTCAAACGCCGAAAAACGCTACTTCGCACGATAAGGGCAAATTTTTGCATCTAACTTTGACAGTTTTTAGAGAAGTTGGGGTAGCGCACCGCCTCATTTTCTTGAGAGAATCCGAGATCCGCCACTGATGGATAGATACCCTGCTAAGCTTGTCCCACAGAATTTGCCCTTTGCAGAACTTCCCGGCTACGACAGCTATATGAAATGCAAAATCTTAAGGTACTCATAACATAAACTCCAACCTTTTTCAATATAGAGCGAGTTATTGTGACATCACCAGGATAGTCTCGTCTAATTTGTTCGAAATTAGCATTTTCGTTGAAGAGCTGTGACCAATTTATCGTAACGTAGCCCTTGTAGCTGGCGACCTGTAATCAATGCTATTAATAAGCATTAAAGTCAAAAACGATAGAAATTAACTAGTGATGAACGAGAAGGAAAATGTTGTATGAATACTTTTAAGCAAGTCAGAAGACTTATCAGTTCGTAATAAACAACGGGCGATTATTATCCTTTGACAATGAAAGAACCTGAAACAAACTAATTTTCGTAAAAATCCGACGTATAACCTTTTAAAAAAGTTTTTTTTATTCAAAATTAGAAAATAAAAGAAGCGACGTCCTTAAGAAATTCACATATATCAATACTGCAAGGCCATACTCAAAGCAAAGCGCACGGATGCCACAAAATAATATTAGGGCAAGAAGAAGCTGGCTGTAAACAATGACTACTTTCAATGAAAATTATTTTCACAACATTTTACATCTGAGATGTAAGTAAGGATATAGTTCTCGCCATGAAACCTGAAGTTCTTTTAAGGATTGAGTTGCCCATTTAAAAAATGGTGCGTCGTCATACATGTTAGAGCAGAGCAATGCAAACATTTTCTAGATTTCCGGCAGCTTTTGAATTAAAAAAGCGAGATGTTTTTGCATTATTTAGTTACTTTAGGATGTTACACCATCGTAAGAAAATGTATAGGTATGTGTAATGTAATATTTCCTGTTCTATGACAAACTAGTAATAGTGCGCATAAAATCTATTAGATTTATTTTCATAGCAAATTTATGATATGCTTTGCTTATGTTCTTTGTCTGATCTCTAAGAAAATAAAAAAACTGGAGAAATAGTTCAAAATTTGATTCAGCATAAGCGGTTTTAAGAGTTAAGGTTTGTTCGAGCGAAATGACAAACTTTATAAACTAGTCTAATCACTTTGATACCAAAATATGCTCATTTCATTAAATTTCTCATCTAAAAGTCAACGTGATGTTCATACATGGGCAGCAAGAAAATTCTGAGGGGGTGCAAGATTTTTTGAAAGTCAAAAAAATGGTCTTAAAAATGGTGGTATGGCGATAAAAACACCATTTTTGGACGTTTCTCATCAAGCACTATCCATTGGCATCAAAAAATTGCGAAAAAAACGAAAAAAAATTTTCAAAAATTGAATTCTGGGGGGTATTTTGATTTCTGGGGGGGGGGGTATTTTGATTTCTGGGGGGTGCATACCCCCCAAACCCCCCACGCCCAGGTGTGGTGATGTCTAACAATCAATGCTAAAAGCCATGTATATACGTTATAGCAAACGAACCTGTAATCCTAACAAGCCAATGCCAATCGTAAAAGCAACTGCTTTACCAATTTTGACACCTGTGTATCCAACTGTCCTATAAAACGAGATCTGTATCATAATGTTAACAGCCCCACAATGAAAATGTTCCTTCAATGGTTATATCAAATGCTTCTTCTAAAAACAAAACATTTATTGAAAATTGCATTTTTCAATCATTATTTAGCCTAAAAATTATCCGCATCATTTTTAATAAGCAATCAAGACACAATTTTTGTTTAAATAAAAAGTGTTATTCTAACCAGCCAGCTATGCCTCCGATTAAAACCTGCTGCGGAAATGATGCTTTTGCGAGGCATTTCTCTACGTCAGCGGATACCTTGTTTATCATGGAACTGGATGTCTGACTTAGTTCTGGAATTTCAGAAATGTCCGATGCAGCATTGTCCATGCGATTCAAAGGCATTGAGGATCGTAGTATCAAAAAATAATCAATGAAAGCCTTTTTATACAAATCAAGCAAGTCATCTGAAAAATAAGCACCTACGTATTTTACTATAATAGAGGACAAAACTGTCTAATTTGTTTGCCGTCCTTTAAACTAATCGAATACCAATAGACGAAAGCGCATGTACTCGTATGTATAAAGACGGCATTTTGGGCGGGGGTAGCCGGCCATATTCAGGGGTGTTGGAGTAACGACCTTCTAATTTTGGCCAAAAATGCTGAAAAAACACATGACCATTACAACGCAAACATTCGCCCAGATAAGGTGCTGGGGTTCCTAAAGCGTCCCTTTTATACAGAGTGGCCCATAAGGCTACATTCTGATTCAACAGGTCATAAATTCGGTTGATGTGAACATGAGACAGTGGAACTCACTTTAGATAGATATAGCCGTAGTGCACTATCCGCTGGCATAGTGCAGCTGGTCTTAAAGTTTTATGTCCATATCAGCCGAAGCTATCACCTATCAAATGAAAACGTAGCCTTTTTATGGGCCACCCTGTATATACGAATAGAAGCAATGTCGATAATCGAACAATGCAACTCACAAATGGGAATTCTGGGAAGAAGCGAAATTTCAAAGTGCTTTATTGGGCTCAAAAATAATTGATACGCGTTCAGAACATCGTTTTGTGGCGTTTCTAACAATGCTCTATCTTTCTAAAGCGTAAATTAATAAGAAAAACAAACAATTAGAATGAATTGAACAAAATATGTAGTCAAAAAAAGGGAGTATATGGTGCGAAAAGCAGAAAATTTGACACTTCTAACACTTTTGAAAATTTAACCCTTCTGACCGAATAGATGGCTAAAAACGCTTAAAACAACACCTCCCCTACGAATTTTTCGGAAGCTGATGGAAAATCACAAATTCTGGGGAAAAGGGTTGAAACTTGTCTGTTGACTGAAATCCCCACCTCCCAGATTGTGTATGATCGCAAAACACATGCTAAATCATTGCATCATAAAAAGAACACACATGTAACATAATCACGCAATCTGGACTTATCCTACATGTAAATCAGCATAAATTCGGCGCAAAGATGACTGCTTTGGTTCTTAAAGCACAAGGGGAACACGAAAATTTTATTCTCCACAAATTAAACGAACGTAAATCAAACCAACTACAACGCCGATGCAATAATAATAATAAAATGCGAAATTGCCTTTTCGGATTTCGTATATCTGAAACTTTGGGAAAACGTCAATCAGCGACGAAAATGCTCAATTTTAACCAAAACGAATTCTCTTAGGTCCTTTTCTACAATATTAGTTTCCAAACAACATTAAATAAGTAGTTGGTAAGGTACTCTAAAACGACAAATGGAATCACTGGGCAATTGTCAAGGCATTAGAGCGACATAAAGTCAGCTTAACGCGGTGGACAGAAAGATAAAAATACATGCGAATAAGGCCAATGAGGATAATCGGACTAACATGACAAATGCTTTTGCAAAGCATGCTGCATAACATTCATGGTCCGTTTTAAAGTTATGCGTATCAAGAGAAATAAATACCTCGCATTTTATAAAGTACATGAATATTATTAGTTTAGAAGATAATATAAGCTCGATTATTAGTAATCATCCGGTTCCTTCATTTTAAGCTTATACGCGGAGAATTCAACTCTTCCAAGCTTTCAATTAGGCAAGTCATCAACATGACGAGAAGGAAAAGAAAAAGAACGGAGAAAAAACAATAAATATAAAAATAATATGTACATATAAACGAATAAGCGTGAAGAAGGTATGAATTAAGTCAAGAATATACTATACATAGATCTCAGTCGAAACATTAAATTATCATTTATTGCCAAATCCGGCTCAAAGGAGAAATCGAATGGAATGAGATCAACCGAGAAATAAAAATTCGGAATACGTACAAAATTGAACCACAGTTTCAACTGATTTTACATAAATTTAGAAAACTGTTGAGTCACAAAACCGGCAGATTTAGGCAAGCAGACTAAAATAATTTTGCGGAAAAGTTTGCTCTGATTCGGTCTCGTAGAAATTCTACACTTTAAAGTTCACGTGCCCAAGAATAGACGCAGACTAGTCAAATAGAGGACAAGATACGACAATAAAGCGTCATATGCGTATCAGGAATATTCTTCCGCCTCGAAGCGCTTCAGTCTTCTGGCCAACAAAATTTTATCAGCGGTCAAATCCGGACCGCTCCTTATTTGTTCGCTCATCTGTGGGGATGTTCCTATGTATATGAACGTAATACGAACAATGTGAGCATACGATGACACAAAATATCTGGGCAAACCAAAAAGATTGATCCATGCCTTGCCTTACTGTTTTCCCAAAAACAGTAAAATCTTGCCTCATCATCATGTAACAGAGGGGATGTTAGATCAATTCACCCATTATTTTTGAGGTCAAAAGTTGAAAAAATGTCAAAATTTTTCCGGCAATTCGCGCCAGATTAGTACTGTTTACTCAAAAAGCGCCCAAAATTGATAAATTTTTGCAATTGTATTTTTAAAAGTTACATAATGCGATCAAAGCGTACTAATAATGCTTTTGAAATGCGATATTACCACGAAAAAACGTTTAATAGGCTATTTTGACCATTTTGATCGTTTAAACAGCAAAAAATCGTGAACGTTAAACGTACTGTTTTAGATATTTGGGATTTCACCCCTGCCGATCCTGACCTTGTGCACCTATGACGTAAAGGCTTAACACTTCGAAAGCAATGAATGATTCATTAGTCGCACAAATGACGTAATGTCGTCAGATGTAATAACGTATCGAGCATGAAATGAAAATATTGTTTTCCATGACTTCACAGAATTTTTTAAATTTTACACTCAAAATAAATGAATCGAGAATCATTAATTTTTGTATACCTATGCGTTGATCGAGCATAGATTGCACGTCATGATTTGAGATGCAATCGGCTTGTTAGCGAAGTTTAGCAAATGTTAAAGTAAGAAGTGTGCATTAGTTTCAGCGCGGCGATTAGGAACGTTATTTGATAAAGCAGGTACATATTAATGGCGTTTCAGTAGATATTCGACTGTTTTAACTTGATAAGATATTGCGTGAGACACGAACGTGCATCTGTTAACGTCAAAAAACACCGCACCTGCGTGAAAATGATGCAAATTTCACACATCGAAATATTTTTACACAACGCGTTTTGTCATACCGCATGCCAATTTTGTTTTCTAATCGCCGGTTATAGCGTCGCAATTTTTTTCGAGTTGAACTAATAATTTATAAACAAAAAATATGAATATAGTAAAAGTCTAATTGAATTATGAGCTGCAAGTTTTTAAAAGAAATTGGAGGACACATTCAGAAAGAGTTTTTCGAGTTATGTAGGTGGTCATTGCGTCCAGCAATGTTTTATATGACTGCTAGTCTGTGACGTATTTTTTGCTAAGCTGATTGCATCTCATTAATCAATACATCTAATCAAGATCAACACATAGACAGTACAGGTATAATAATACACTTGAATGAAAGTAACAAGAATATCACATAAAAATGCACAAATAATTTAAAGAGACGACAAAATTATTCAAAAGGGATTTTCATCATATAAATGAAAAATGCGTTTCAGGACAAATTGTGGCGAAACGAATTGTGGTTGGGACGAATTGCGGGGTACGAACTTTCCATATCCATACTTAAATGACTAGGCCCGTTTTTTGCCCATGAAATTATTTTAAGAGCCAAAATTAAGCGCTGCTCACAAAAACTGAATTCCTGACGACACATTTTCAATTACACGGCTAAAAAACTCACCAAACGCCAATAATTATGTAACAAAAATTTTTGAAAAGCTCACGATGGCCACAAACATACATACATGATCTAGGGAGAGGGGTTTCATCCCCCTAAAAAGTTTTCACCCCACCTAAAAAATTATCCCGCTCTCCAGATTCATGATTTTCCAAACATTTCCAAAAAATTAGTGGAAAAGGTGCGATTTTAAGGGTTTTTAGCAATCGGGTTGCTCACAAATGTCCAATCTTCGGCGCTCCGCGTCATATACTTATTCTTTGACTATACGCATTTTTTTCAATTGTTCGATTTTGTTTTTTTTAAAGTTTTTATGTTTTCATGCTATAAAAAATAGACAATCGTCAGAAACACCGAATAACGATGTTTTTGTCGCGTATTGAACCAAAAAAGGCACTTTTAAATTTCACTTTCCCAAGAATTACCATGCTGTGCATGTCTGGCCACAAATATCAGAAAATTCACGTACCCATTCCTAATCATGCCAACTAAGTTGGGCAATTGGGAAGCCTCACAATACATGCACATAGGGTGTTGATAGGAAAATTACCTCCCCAGGCACGTAGCTGGCCGTCCTATTTTGGTGGGACCAACACCAATTTTCGGGGGACTAAGTCTGAAAAGGCCAAAAATAGCACAAAATAACGTTTAAAAAGTCCTATTTCTCTGATTTTTCTGAATTTTGGGATGTACACCCCCCCCAGAGCTACGTGCCTGTACCTCCCGGCTAAAGGATCAGACAGACACTGTGCAGGTATATACTATCCGGCGATTCTGAGCTGACGGAACGTTTCCTACACGACTTTGAGGACAAAAGCAACAATAATACCAAAAATTTTCCGGCGCTTCGCGAATAATTTTATATGTTATTTACACAAAAAACGCCCAAAATTGTGTCAAAATGGTACAAAAGCTCAAAATTTGTCGCAAAATTGATCAATTTATATATTTTTTAGTGTTAAGAGCGATATAATGCAGTCAAAATTAATAAAAATATTCACACATGCGGTATTACCATGAAAAAGCGTTTTATAGCTAACTTTGACCGTCTTCGTCGTTTGACTAATAAAAAAATCGAGAAGACTAGATTTATTGTTTCGGATTCCTGAGATTTTACCCCCCCCTACAAACCCTGACCTTGTGCATCTATGACCATACTACATGTAATGGCTCGAAATTTTGGGTGGGGTTCCCAGCCATTTTTAGGGGAGGGGGAGATAATTATCTCCGATTTTCGGTCAGAAACGGCCAAAAAAGACGTAAAAATTGGCCAAAAAAGATGTAAAAATGGGCCAAAAAACGCAAATTTTTTTCGAAAATCGAGAGAAGTCAAAAACTTTTCGGCTTGAGGGGGATAGGGGACGTCCAACTTTGGATGAAGAGATACTCAAAACCCCTGTTTCATGCATGTCTATGGCCCCAGCACACTTAAACCAATCCTCAATCATAATATAATCTTACCAACACCCGGTGGCACTAATTGAGAATTTTCTCGCGACAAATTGCACTGTTTTGGCGTTTTTGGCGGCGAAGGCATAGGCGTTTTCAAGGTTGTTATCCGCTCTAAGAAGTTGTTCACTTGTTTCAGCGACAACTGATTGTGTAAAGTTTCCAACGATCGCAACGGTGGAACGAAATATTCGATATTATTTAGAGCTACAATAAGTAAACTACGTATTAATATAATTATTAATTAGATAACAATTAGATATAGTCATTGCATATGTATAAACAATTATTCGTATGTGATTAATACTTTTTACATCGTTGCAAATGCTAAGATTGAAAAATTGTCGACATACGAGTGAATACTGGTATGTAAAAATGGTTATTGTGCTTCCTAAGCAGTGTTTTTTTGTAAAAGGTCCATTTGTACTATGATACAAAGATGGTCCCCAAAAGTCTTTGTACATTTTGTATATGCAAATTTTTATGTACTATAATATAGTACAGTAGCGAGCTTAATGTGGTAAAACGGGGTTTTCGATCTTCGGTAGTGTATTTCAGCTAATTTCTGGGTTTCTGACGCCAAAAATTGTGTGAAAACAGCGCGAAGCGCCGAAAAATTTGACATTTTTCCATTCTAAATGCAAATTCTGCCATTTTAAAGATATACAGGACAAAGAATTACTCATTTCCACGCGAAGCGCCAAAAATTTTCGGGAATTTTACACCTTTTTACAGTTTTAGTCTTCCCGAAAATCTTTGTACATTTTGTACACACAAATTTTTGGGTACTATAATATAATACAGTAGCGATTTTAGTATGATAAAAACAGAGTTGTTCGAATTTCGGTGGTGTATTTGACACTTTTCCTTTTGAAATGCAATTTCTGCAATTATAAACATGTATAGAACACACAATTACTCAATTCGGCCGCCGAAATTTTTTGCGAATTTCACACCTTTTTTGCAATTTTTGTCTTCCCAAAAATCTTTGTACATGTACAAAGACGGTCCCCAAAAGTCTTTGTACATCGGGAAAAATCTTTGCCAAATACAAAAAAAACATTGATTGTGCTTCCTAAGAATTTGTGATTTTTGAAAGATTTCAAATGTTTTTTGTATTGTAGAAAGAAAAAGCATCGTCAGGAAAGTCAAAAATAGTTTGACGCGAAACATTCGTTTTTGAGGCCGAAAAAGGAGCTTTGTAAAAAATTTTTGGACTACATATGCATAATTAAATACCACTTCCATTTTATAACTATTAATTTTAGAGATAGTAATACCTTTGATTTCGTCCTTGGACTGATTTGCTTGTGCAAAAAACGCCTGTAGATTTGGTTCACTGGCACCCCTGCCCAGCACAACGGTGGACATAAGCGCCGGAACAGCTGCAAATGAAGCTCGATGAATCCCAAAAAATTAAGTTTTTTTCTGCTTAAAATCCAGGAAAAAATAAAGGAAAAAATGAAAATAATTCGATTTTTGAGCTAAATATTAAAATTCGTGCTTCCTTGTCGACCATATTAAGCCGCACGATATAAATAAAGTATGTTATTCAAGTAGATAAATTCGACAAACTCGGTGGACGCTCTTCAACAGAAATTGAGCTGAATATTTAGAAGGATGGATGCTATTATCCGATAAATTTGAGTTTGGATTGAAAACTTTTACTGACTACTGAGATGCATAGAAATCTAAATTTTATTAAAACTGCTTTCCTTTTTTATCGTTTGTTTCTTTTTTCTGCTTCATTGTTATCGCAATCCTAAATTAATCCTGTGAATGAAGTATTAAAATTTAAAACCGATTTCCGATAAAATTTGGAAATAATCACGTTTTTTAAAAAAACGCAGCAAAAGAAATAAAATCAAAACACTTAAATTCAAGCTAATTAAGCAAGTATGAGAAATAGAAGTGGGAGCTATTATTAGACGGGGCTTAAGGAAAAGTCTAGTTCTCCAGGACTCTAATAGAATATATAAAAATAAATAAGATGGAATATGCGTACAATCACGGGCTTAATCGGGATTCTATTTAGGGGATCTTTTAAGTCATATATCTCGAGAAACATTAGAAGATACGCAAAAATAATAGCATTTTTTAGCGTTTCTCGATCAGATCTATGTATAACATGGTGAAGAAAAAATTTTACAAATCGAAATTTTTACTTGATTTCAAACAGAGATATAAAAATCTACCGTTTGATCTATCTGTATGACTAATTTCTCAACATCAAGTTTAAGCTTGACTACCAAAATATTTCAAAATTATTGCCTTTGCCTTTATTTTTGCGGTTTCCCAAAGAAAAAACTAATGCATGAAATAATAAGTCAACTCGAACCGCCGGAAACGCTTTGACATATTTGATAATTAAAAGTGAAGTCCGGGTCTTTAAGGCAAGAAATACACTTCCGGAAAGTTATCTCAAGTGTAATAGCTCAAAAGTCTGCTAAAAACGTATTTTGACTGTCCTTTTAGTAGACTTCGTAAACTTTTTCAAATTTTTTTTCAAATCAGTGAATCTTGAAAAAAATAGAAATGTTTTTCTATTTCGAGGGGAGGGGGCTCGGCCCCCAATCCCCGGCTGCTTAGCCTCTGAAGGCAATATCTTACACCCACACTTTGCAACGCTGCTTTGAATCTAACCTTGATTCTTATCTTCTTTTGATTGCGAAGTTCCACTGATCACAGCGGTGCTTATGAATTTGCTATCACTCTCTTAAAATCGATAAATCATAATGTTTTGTAAGATAAGTGCATATTGCAAAAGCAGAACATTAAACATAGTCTGATTCGCATAAGTTTGGACATGCATTTTTTTTTAAATTATCATTGCCAGCTTATGGTACATAATTACAAAGCAAATCAATACACTTATCGTATTGTTATGCTTACTGTCAGAAAAATCAATAGAGTAGAGATATTGCCCAAACTTATTTGGAGTCGAATATAAGTTAGACATATTATAAATTAGAGCTGTATCGGGGCCGCCTTATTTTACCGGGGTTGGAGCCGGGGCCTGAGAACATACTATATATTATGGTCATTATGACTTACCAATGCTGACATTTGCTATATAATGTATGTTATGTACCCAACACTTATTCGTCATATACATATAACGCAATAGTATTGATAAAAAATAATAATAAAATAGCATTAATAATAATTTTAGCATAATAATAAATAAAAATAATTACAAATACTACGCGTAGCACCTTTGTTAAACAGAGATCATACGCTTAGTTAAAAATTTTTATCTTTCTCATCCTATGTACGTAAATATTTGTACAATGTTTATGATTGTATTGTAATTCTTTCCAACAAATTTTACAGCTTTTTAACTAAGCAAATGAATGTCCTTGAAATTAAACCGATAAAACCAAGGATTTCATGATGCATTGTATGAAAACAATTTAATTTTTAATTAGGGTTTTATGCAGCGAGGTACATAATGAACTTCTTCCATCTACTTGAGCTGCAAGAACCTTTATACTTATTTTGAATATCACATTAGCACGGAAAAGCTGTCCGTAAATGCCATGCAAATGCAACTGTGACTGAAAGTTATGACTCGATATTATTCAACAATGACTGATATTAGGCGCAAATTTGTTAGCTTGATTGATAGAGCTACATAAATATGAACTTTGTCAATTCAATCTCAAAAGAATAGTTTGTATTATTTGTGTATTATTTGTATTATTTATTTATTATTTAATCTCAAAACACAAATAGTTCGTTGACATCTATAACGAAATAAAAGCGTGACTGATGGAACTAATTCAGTTTCCGCTCATTGACTAAGTGTCGAACTTCCTTATTCCAATCAATCAATGTAGAAATTCTAATTTAACAACAATATTAAAATTTTCAGGCACCGGAGCGGGGCCAGCCTGGTCCCGGCCCGGGGCTTGAGTCTAGGCCCCGGTGCATCTATATCATAAATATATAAGCTAATGACAAATGGATCTACGAACTGAATGTTCGAAGATACGAGTATCTAAATCAGAATGTGTTAGGTATGTCTTCAAATCAACCTTCCAGATTCGATATTTTCACTTCTCTTACCAGTTTGATGGGAAATTAAGAGGAATAGAGCAAGAATAATAAATGACCGTGAATTGGACATATTTAACAGCGTTCGCATGTAATATAATTATTATGCACCCAAAAATAAGCAATAAAGATTTTTAGCTACAAGAAACCCAATGTTTGTAGGAATATTTCAATCAAAAACTAGGATTGCTTTTCAAATCAGAATAAATTTATTTGTACAATGTTAAATCAATCAGTGAATATTTACATAGGTTACGTACGTACTAGAGATGTGCCGAGGCCACAACGGCAGTCTAAGCCTAATTTTAATGTAATTTAGCTTATTTTTGTAAATAAATAAATATTACGTTGTATAATTAGACAATTAAGATTAATTATATCCTACACTCATTGTTTTTCGGTACATAGTACGTGCATAGAAGAACATCTCTAAAGCAATTCGAAACGATTCCCAACTTTGTGGCCTTAACATGAATTCTATAAATTTGTGAAAAAAGCACCCAGAATTTCCTTTAAAGTTTTTATGCAAACGAATGGCGCACATGATGCGCTCGACTGAGGAAGCCTCAATCACACATGGGCGTAGGGGGTAGAGGGGTTCGTACCCCCACCAGATTACTATAGACCACCCATAATTCTATTTTTAATAACATTTTTGGCAATTTTACCAATCCTGACCTCAGAATTTTCTCGCTGCCCACATAATGGTCACAATGCCGTCTGAATAAGCTGACCACAAAACTGACCTAAACTGAGCCTAAGGTGGCAATTTGCGCAAACTTTCAGGATAATATCGAAATTGTTCAGAACAGAAACATTAGGATAGCATCACATCCTATTTGAAGATTCGAGATAATCGAAACTTCATGTAAACTAGGCTACTGAATTTGACTGAACCATACGCACATTGTGCGAATATGCTATATAATCATTACTTACGCTTCAGGATGCACACCGTATGATGGCGAAAGGCCGAGTAAGACAAAGCAGGCCTCAAAGTAGGCGAACGGCTCTTAACTGTAAAATTATGTATTCAATGAGCTTTCACAAAAGTAATAAATAAATTTTTTGAAAGATGTGAGCATCCGTTAATAGCAGGAATTGTGTACACGATGGACATAAAAACCGAACCTGCTTTTAAAAGTCATTTTCGCCAGACATTTCTGACTTATAAATCTATGAGTATAATTTTGAAGGATATTCCCTTTAAATACGTACGGTAGCGTACAATCCATGGCGGATCCGGGATTTTCCCAAGGAGGGAGGGAGGGCGGTACCCCAACTTTTCCTAAAACAGTCAAAAACAGGTCCGAAAATTTGTCCCTCACGTGCGAGATAGCGTTTTTCGGCGTTTTTCGTCATTTTCTTTTATTTAAAATAACTTTTGACCACTTGTTCTGAAAATTTTGAAATTTTTGACAATTTTGTGCTAAAAAAATCATTAAATTTCTTTAAATTAGCGAAAATCTGGCGCGAAGCGCTGGAAAATTCCAGAACTTTAGGCAAAAAGACGTCCAGAAGCTTGATCTACTGTATTTGCAGTATTTGATACGGAACGTCGAAAATTTAAAAAAATTATGGTTGAAAATAGAGTAAATCTATGCTGAAATAGTTCTTTCTGCACTTAAAATTCCTTTAAAATACAGGCAATAAGCAAAAAATGGCTTCTATATCGCCCAAAAAGTAAATAAATGTCATTAATAGCTATTATCTGACAAGGAGCGTCAGAAAAATTTGAGAAATTAGTGTGGCGGCCAAAAATCATTGCAAATTACATATCTATTCTTTATCTCGCCAACTATTGCTTCGAAATTTGAATAACAATGCATTTAAGCAGGCTGGTAAATAAAATCTCGTGCAAGAGCATCAACTTACTTAATGGATAATTTTTCGTCAAATGGTACAACGTTCGAGTTGTAGGCGCTCTTTTCTTCTGCTTCCTCGCCAACTAAAAATTCGCAAACTATTCTCAATTTTTCAAATGCAATCAATCAAGGCTGCCTTAGTCATTCATATCAGAATTAAGAAATAGGGTATTTTAATTAATTAAGAATATTTTATTTTTTACTTTCTTAAGGTCATGTAGTCAAAAGCAATTACTACATATACTTCATCAATTTTTCCAGATACTATAAGGACAAAGCTCGTCGTACTACTTACCACTATAAAATTATCGATTGCTGGAAAGTCAAGATTTGCAAGATCATGATCTTTTAGATTATCCGCGATTTTCAAATCGTCAGAAAATTTTTTTCAATTTGAAATTCAGGCTTTACCTCCGAAAAACAAAAAAACCTTGAACAAAGCGTCTGTTAGAAACAGGGGCGGATTTAAGGGAACGGCAGGGGGCAGCGGCCCCCATATCAGTGGCGGATACAGGATTTTCCTAAGGGGGGCGGTACCCCTAAGGGGGGGGGGGCGGAACCCTGACTTGGGCGGAAAAATCAGCCGTTTTAACCCGAAAATCGCTAAAAATCGCTCAAAAATCCTTAATTTTGCGCACTATTTTGGGCCAATGGCCCCCGCCCCCCCCCTAAATCCGCCCCTGCCTCTCCCATTGGCCAAGAATATTTAGCGAGATAAAGAATGGAAATGTAATTTGCAATGATTTTTGGTCGTCAGTGACCAAAATTTCTCAAATTTTTCCGGCGCTATGCGCCGGATGATACCTATTAATGACATTTATTTACTTTCTTGGCGACCTGGAAGCCATTTTCTGTTCATGTAGGTTTCAAAACAATTTTAACAGCAGAAACAGCTATTTTTGCATAGTTTTCTTCTATTTTCAATCGAAAATTCCGATGTTTCGCATCAAATGCTATAAATACAGGAAATCAAGCAGTATCATGCTTCTAGACGTCTATCCGCCTTAATTTCACAAATTTTCCGGCGCTTCGCGCCAGATTTTTGTCAAAGTCAAAGAAATTTACTGATTTTTTCGCCCAAGATTTTCAAAAATTTTAATTAGAAAAATATTGCGTCAAAAGTGATTTTATGTAAAAGTATAAAATGTAAAACACCGAAAAACGCTATTTCGCGCGTTAGGGGCAAATTTTCGGACCTAAATTTGACTGTTTTTGGAAAAGTTAAGATACCGCCCCCTTAGAAAAATCCTAGATCCGCCACTAAGTTGTTTAAAACTGAATCTGTTCGCAATGTTTGCTGATGCAGATTCGAGAGAGCTTTCAGACACCCACTTAAATCCATATAAGCACTGCACACAGCCTTAAATTCTGTGGGAGGAAGAAAGAGAGATGGAAGAGCTTCGTTCCGGAGATGATTAATGAATAATGTGGTCTTCGTCATTTTATGTACACCAAATTTTCTTTTAGGTCATCTTTAAGATACCTGAATAATAGAACTAGGACATTAAATGAATCGGCTGAAGTGACAACTATGTAACTACATGTGTAAATATCGTTCCTGGAAATACACTGTTTGGAAATTCAGGATCTTTCATATTTAAATGATAAAATAGTGACAAAGTACAATTAATTGTCATTTTTGATCATTTTAATCTAATCTATGTTTGGGTTTTCTTCCTCCTTCCGCTTAAAGGGCAGAAAAATGGGAATATGGTAAACAATTTTGCGATTTTCAAAAGTTTTCCAAGCATTCGTAGAAAAGGTGCTCTTTTAAGCGGTTCGCTATCTGTTTAGTGTTAACTCGACAGTGTCGGATTTTTGGCGCTTCGCGCCATATACTCATTATTCAAAATTTTTATTTTTTATATGTTTATGCACTAGAAAGAAAGAGCATCGTCAGAAACGCCGAAAAACGATGTTTTTCGACAAGTATCCACCTTTTGTGAGCCCAAAAAGGCTCTTTAAAACTTCAACCCCTTCTCCCCCGGCAGAATTCCTATAAGGAGCACATGGCTGGTTGCGTATAAAACAAAATTACACCTTACATATTTCGCATTGCCTCATAGTATACATAAGTGATTTACTTTAGTCCAAAAAATAGCCCAAAGGTAAGTCTTTCATAATCTACTCATAAATAAGTCCTCACAAGGGCAGACACCTATTGGCGCCCGACTTCCAGTATTTAACTTTTTGCAGTGTTGAGAAAGCATAATTTGTGCCAAAACTTTGAAGTTTACTGTCTCAATGGATATAATGTGAAAAAGAGTCGAAAATGCAGTTTTCAATAGCCATTCCGACATAGTTTTCGACAAATAGTTCAATGTATTTTAGGTCCTCCCGTCAATCTTGGGCGAATCTCGGATACGGGCCAGGTCGTGCATATTATGAATTATTGTACACAAGTTAAAAAGCGCTTTTGAACACAACTGATTGCAATCTATCTTGCAATCTATAAGCTGTGCAAAGTTACATATATAATAAATTAATAGAAAAAATGGAAAAAAATCGACGCTGAAAACACGGAAAAGTACAAGCCCATACATGAGCAAGATAGAGGTGTCCGAAGGGGGCTGTGAAATCCAGAAATAGTCATACAGCATACTGTGGTCATTATTTTTTGCACAAGGTTTATTTGTACGTGAACAAAGGTGGTAACCATACGTATACAGCATGGGGATTCAGGGGGCGTGTCAGGACGAAAAACTTTTTGAAAAATGCCTCATTTGAGCTAAAAAACGATGGGTATACGTCAAAAACACTGTTTTTCGACATTTCAGGCAATGCTCGCTCTTTCTAGAACATAAAAACATAAAAAAATTCGGAAAAATTGAGTAAATTGAACAAAATATAGTCAAAAATGTGCATATGGCGCGAAGCGCAGAAAATTTGAGATTTTTGAGAAAAATGAGCTAAAAATGCCTGAAAAGGCACACTTTTTACGACTTTTAACAACTTTTACAAAAAATCGACAATTCTGCGAGGGGGTCGCAGTTATTTTGCGAGGGGTCAAACCCCCCAAGAACACGTATGTATGATGTAACTAAAAATCACTGTGCTATTTTTGTGTGCTTAAATTGCCTTTTTGATCTTTACTAGTGCAACCTTCGTCAATTTATGTATCTCTAATAACTATGAAAGATTAAAGTGATTATCAATACGGCGCGATGCGCCGAAATTTTCTTATAATTTTACCGTTTCGAAGTATAGTTGCGGTCTTTTTACCACACCAAGCTCAAAATTGTTTTGCAACACCTTTTGTTTTCTCAAAATCGTCTAACAGTACCTGGTTTTCCAAAACTCTAGGTAGGAATAATACCCCCAACCCCCATGCACATGTGTGTATAAGCCCAAAATATTCCGCGCTTCTTCGAATCTGCGAGCGTCTTTTTCGAAACCTGCTGTTCAAGAATTTCAAGTAGCAGGTAGCCGTTTGTTGCTATTCATTCATATCAAACAAAAAATTCACCTTCGAACGAGCAAGTGGCATTGCTATGAGATTTGAGAATATGAGTAGGTCTGGGCTTAGATACTACAGGAGGTAAACCATCGGCGAAATGGGTTTCAGAAGGCGCAGGGGAAACGCTCTTGGGTGAATTGACAGGCGTGTAATCTTTCAATTCTTCAATGGCTAAAAACAATGGTAGCACAAATCAAATCAATATTATCTATTAATTTACAAATAAATCTTTCAGATAGCGTATAAATTAGAAGAAATTTTATATAAACGAACTTTTAAGCCCACATAAATATATGGCAGCCCGACAAAATTAGACAAAAATGTCATTCAAATCGTTTTTGTGGGGAAACCTACACTAAGGATTAAAATAGGTACATAGTTCTTGCGAATATGTACATACCTACTCGTACAAAAGTAAATTAAACGACAAAATACAAGTATCTTGGGGGTGCGGGGGTTTTCACCCCCCCGCAGAAAAGTTTTCACTCTCCTCGGAAACTCCCCCCAGATTCCGCGATTTTCCAAGCTTCGGAAAAATTCATAGAAAAGGTGCGTTTTCAGCATTTGTAGCTATGTATTTTGCTCAAAAGTGTCAAATTTTCGGCGCCTCGAGCCATATACTCAATTTGTAGGTATACTTTGTTCGACTTAATCGAAATTTTCATTGTGCGAAATCTTTCATGCTCTAAAAAGATAGAGCATCGTCAGAAATGTCTAAAAACGATGTATCCACCATTCTTTAGCCCAAAAAACACTTTAAAATTCCACCCCCCAGTTCCCATGCCTTGCATGCCTGGTGAGCGGACGGACAGATTTGGAGGGTCAGAGCATATCATTTAACAAGCGCATTCACGGAATAAGCTATGTACTAAGAGACGCTTGAATGTTAAACTTTAGGAATTTGAAATAAAACGGTTAGATGAAGCTGATAAGACTTAGAACAACCTGCTGAACACCCAGCACTATTCAATGACATAGGCGATAAAGCATGTACACGAGAGAATGCGAATATAAAATGCAATAAACGCAAAGACGGTGTCAAGAGAAGCATAAGTGCGATATCAGCAAACAAATAATTTTCTAATCATGTAAATTAGCTGATAAGCATGCAGTAAGCATCGATTGTGATTACGTAAACCGCGTTTTCAGCATTTTTGAGCCCAGTTTAAATGTATTATGTCACATTTAATGATATAAGAAAATGGAAATATATCAATCCGGCCGAAAAATTCTATTTTTTCAATTCGCCTTTACACTATCTTGCGCACTTTTGGGTTAAATAGATCAGATAATTATCAATCCAGTGCGAAGCAATGGAAATATTCTGAAATTCGTGACTGACTGAAAAATTTGGACATTACTGCATTTATACCTACTCATAAATAATGCAGAAAAAGCCCGTATGCTCAAAATCGCCTGATAATACATAAGTGCCTGCATACGTGTTCCTCAGAATAGCAACTGAGCCCCGCTAAATTGCCGCGACCCTCCAAAATTGTCAATTTTTCGTAGAAATTGTAATGAATAAGTCTTTTAAGCGTTTTTAGCTCATTTTTCGCTCAAAAGTCTCAAATTTTCGGCGCTTCCCGCTATATATACATTTTTTGACTAATTTACTCGATTATTTTCAAAATTTTTTTCGAACTTCTTTGTTTTTTATGTTCAAGAAAGAAAGAAAGAACGAGCATTATTCAAAGCGTCAGAAAACGATGTTATTGACGCGTATCCATCCCTTTTTAGCCAAAAAAGGCACCTATTTTTCCAAGCCAGACCCCAGAATTCCCATGCTGTACATGTATGCCTGTCTGTCTGACCCCTCAATACTTGATTAATAATATCTCTCACTCCACTGCACCTAAGTTATTTAAAGACCGTGAGATGGACGGCAGCTGATTCTGCTTATGCACTTTACATAGTCCGTCCAACTTAACGCTTTAGAGCAATACCTAATGATCTGCACCCTGCTACAAGGCGAAATCATAAAAACAACTGAATTATCCTTCAGAGTATCTTAGGTGCAATTCAATGTTTTGATCAGCAATTTATAAAACATTGTGAGATAATGACAACGAATATTTATCTATTAGCGAAGCAACTAGTGACTAATCATTCCAGATCGTCTCACAGATAAATCTGGTAACTGCTGGTAAGAATGGATACATCATTCGACGATTGCCATCTAAACAATATCATGCGAACCAGTGTTTTTTTTGTACAAGGTCCCTTTGTACATGTACAAAGATGGTCCCCAAAAGTCTTTGTACATTTTGCACATGCAAATTTTTGTGTACAATAATATGGTACAGTAGCGATTGTAGTGTAGTAAAAACAGAGTTGTTCGACTTTTGGTAGTGTATCGTAGCTAATTTCTGGGTCACTAAGGGCAAAAACCACTAAGAATCGTCTTGAAACGGCGCGAAGCACCAAAAAAATTGACATTCTTCTTTTAAAATGCAATTTCTGCCATTATAAAGACATATAGAACACACAATTACTCATTACGGTGCAACGCGCTAGAAATTTTTGCGAATTTTAGATCTTTTTTGTAATTTTTGTCTTCTCAAAAATCTTTGTGCATGCACAAAAACGGTCCCGTAAAGTCTTTGTACATCGGGAAAATCTTTGCCGAACACAAAAAAACGCTGATGCGCACATCAGTTTTTTTGTACAAGGCCCCTTTGTGCAAGTACAGAGATGCTACAAAGTCTTTGGACAATTTGTGCACGTTACAGTAGCAATTTTTGTGTAGTAAGACAAGTTTTTCCGACCCATGGTAGTGTAGATCAGTGTTTTTTTTTGTACAAGGTCCGTTTGTACATGTACAAAGATGGTCCCCAAAAGTCTTTGTACATTTTGTACATGCAAATTTTTGTGTACTATAATATAGTACAGTAGCGATTTCAGTGTGGTAAAACAGGGTTTTCGATCTTTGGTAGTGTATTTTAGCTAATTTCTGAGTTTCTAACGCCAAAAATTACTAAAAATTATCTGAAAACGGCGCGAAGCGCCGAAAAATATTGACATTTTTCCATTCTAAATGCAAATTCTGCCATTTTAAAGATAAATAGGACAAATAATTTATCAGTTCGGCGCGAAGTGCCAAAAATTTTGGGAATTTTACACCTTTTTACAGTTTTTGTCTTCCTAAAAATCTTTGTACATTTTGTACACACAAAATTTTTGGGTACTATAATATGGTTCAGCAGCGATTTTAGTGTCGTAAAAACAGAGTTCTTCGACTTTTCGTAGTGTGTTTTAGCTAATTTCTGGGTCTCTAAGGGCAAACATCATTAAGAATCGTCTTAAAACGGCGCGAAGCGCCGAAAAAATTTGACATTTTCACTTTTGAAATGCAATTTCTGCCATTATAAAGATATATAGAACACACAATTACTCATTTCGGCGCGAAGCGCCGAAATTTTTTCGAATTTTAGACCTTTTTTGCAATTTTTGTCTTCCAAAAATCTTTGTACATGTACAAAGACGGTCCCGAAAAGTCTTTGTACATCGGGAAAAATCTTTGCCGAATACAAAAAACCGTGGTGTAGATCAGCCAATTTCTAGGTTTTTGACGATAAAAAATACTGATAATTCCTTAAAATGGAAAACAATTTGAGTTTTGCCTTTTGAAACACTTTTTCGCCGTTATAAAGACAAGTATAGAACAGAGAATTACCCGTTTCGGCGCGAGGCACCCAAAATTCTTGAGAATTTCAGACTTTTTCACTTTGTGTCTTCCCAAAAATCTTTGCACATGTAAAAAGACGGTCCCGAAAAGTCTTTGTATATCGGGAAAAATCTTCACCGAATACAAAAAACACCATGGCGCACATCGTACATATGTGGAACGCATATGTAGATTTTAAAACGTGAAGCACAATAAAGAATCTGGTGTTCGTTCACACCGGCTTCGTTCAGACATAAGAATCATTCCATTATAATTACAGAATAACCGAAAATAATCGCCCAGCTTAGCATAAATCAACTGACGCATATTTGTGGCATAGGCGGATTCGCATTAGGGTGCGGGCACACCTGGGCGTGGGGGTTTGGGGGTATGCACCCCATCCCGAAAAGCCAAAATACCCCCCAGAAACCAATAGAACCCCTCCAGAATTCAATTTTTGAATTTTTTTGGTTTTTTTTCTCGCAATTTTCTGATGCCAATGGATAGTGCTCGATGAGAAACGTTGAAAAATGGTGTTTTTTCGCCATACCACCATTTTGAAAGCCATTTTTTATCTTTGAAGAATCTTGCACCCCTATAATTTTGGTGCCGCCCACCTATGGGTGCAAGGATGAGCCCAAAACTATTGGCGAGATAAAAAATGGATTACATAAATCTGTAATAATTTTTGGTCGTCAGTGATCATAATTTCTCAAATTTTTCCGGCGCTTCACGCGAAATAATAAACATTATTGACATTTATGTATTCACTTTCTTGGCGGCACGGAAGTCATAGTTTTGTTCAGAGAATATGATTTAAAACAATTTCGAGGGCAAAGACCTTTTCCAGCATAGTTTTCTTCTAATTTCAAATACAATTTTTTTTAAAATTCTCGACATTCGACGACAAATGCTACGAAATGCTATTTAGTAGTAAATAAATCAAAAAAACTACTAAATGCTACAAATGCTACTAAACTTCACAAATTAATTTCCGCTGAAATCAAAGAAATTTAAAGATCTTATTTTCCAGCAAAATTGCCAAAAAATTAACAATTTTCGAAAAAAATATAGCGCATAAAACCATTGTAAATGAAAGTAGATAACACAAAACGCCGAAAAAAAACGTTAATCCGCACATGAAGGGCAAATTTCGGATCTATTCTTGATTCTTTTCGAAAAATTTGTGATACCGCCCTCCTAGGAAAGTCCTATGTATATCCGCCACTGATTAGAAATGTGTCTTGCTGATTCTAATCTACAAGTCATGATAAATTTCAACGTAAATCTAGGAAAGTGTGAAGCATTAAGTTATGCTCATATATATATAAGTATACATAGCCTAAGCAAAGAAAACACGCTTGATTGCAACATAACAGCTAGAAAAGAAGTAAGTGTGTATACATTTTGTTAGTGAGCTATCATTCACCACATTAATCTAGCAAAGAATGCAAACCGCATGCATGGTCCAGAATTATGCAATCAAGCATGCTTGGTTTCTAAGTGAAGGGGTCAAGATTTTAATACCACCCAAAAACAGAAGAAGAAGAGACACAAACAGATCGGATGAGCCAAGATTATGAAAGAGAGAATCTAATGTTAATACGGCTAATCGGGTAATTAGTGCTTCTGTATTAGAAAAGAAGCCATAATAATCTTGCAGTCGTTCACAATGTAATTTTTAGCTTAGGGAAACATCGTATTTATGTCATCTGTGTAAGTACATAGGAATGAACTTTAGAACAGTAAAATGCTACTTCATTCATTTTCTGCATGGTCATAGACTAGAAATTTCGCATGAATTGTTTTACAGAGACAGGTATTTGATATATGCATTTAATGCTCAGCCTTTGAAAACAGGTTGTTTTTGTATTACCTCGTCTAACATCGTAAATGCTTACGTTAGTTACACACAAATATAGGTAATAATACATTCAGGTCCGTAGCCAAGGAGAGGCAACGGGACCGTTCCCTCCTTCCCTCGGAACCAAAGAACATTTTGTTTTTCATACGGGTCGAAGTGCATTTAAAAGGTCACTAAAACACATTTTTCGCGTACTTTTGAGTTAGTAAACGCAAAATTTTGCGACACTTCGCGCCGCATTGTTTTTTGTATAGCTTTCGTCTTTTAAACCATTCAAATTTGAGTTAGACTTGGAGAAAATGTCAAATTTTTCCGGCGTTTTGTGCCGAATCACTAATTTTCTAGTTGTTTTTCTTTGCAGAGTGCAAAAAATTAGTAAACTAAGAAACGTTAAGAAATTGTTAATGGACTGGTGGACTGGACGATGAGAAATAAGTTGCGCTGATAGTTTAAGCGATAGATTTTCGGGTACAAGTACGAAATAAATTGAAAATTTTTTATAATTTTTTTAAAATATCCCTTCATCCTTGTGTAGAGCTCGATGAGAAATGTTCAAACATGCCCGTATTTTTGACTGACCTCTAGTGGTTCTCGAGATATCTAACTTTAAAATTTTTTTGTCACCCGCCCCCGAAATTTAATCCTGGCTACGGGCCTGGATACATATACATAAATTCATAAAACCAAACGAGCAAAATGACACAAACTTAAGTTACTAATTGGTTTCGATGAGGATTGTCGATCCATTTTCACTATTTTAACCTGGCTACGATTGCGGCTACCTCTGCATAACGCTTGATCCGCCTCAGATTTGCGCTATAAAACCATTCATTAATATTTCTACGACTATCTAAAACTGAAAGGATAAACGAAGAAATATTATGCAAGTACGTAAGAAAATGATGCAAGTCGTAAGAAGAGAAAAACGATACTCACTTTTACAAGAAAATACCAAAGAAGTTGTAATTCCGATACCGAACATTTTATTTTAATACAAAGAAAAATGCTCTGATGGAACAAAAAGGACGAATATACTTGGAATTACGCATCATTAAGGACATAAAAGGATGGGACTTGGGAAAAGTTGCCTATGTAGTATGCCTGTGAAAGTTGTAAGAATCCACTAAAAATACGATTTCCGCTGAAAAACGCAAAATCGAAGATATTCTGCGGCCCGCAGAACGGACTTGCAGCTCTGTCGTCAAAATAAATAACATGAACAGTTTATTTCTGAAAGGGAAGCAATCAAAAATCAAAAAACGGCATAATGTGTATTCTTACGCTAGCATGGTTCGCATTTCTATGGAACAGATGTTAACAAGATAGTGCGCTTGTCATAATTCATTTATGGAGCCATCGACGATCAACTAAATCTTGGTTAGATATTGAAAGAAAAATTTGATATTGATAGAAACTAAATCGGATATTGAAACACATCAAAGCCTATTTATTATCTCTTTTTCTGAGGCAATGAACAACGTTTTGTGTAGGCGCGCTTTTTTAGAAGCCGCAGAATATACATACTTCGATTTTTTGCGTTTTTTCAGCGGAAGTCGTATTCCTAGTGGATTCTTAAAACTTTCAGCAGGCATACATTGGTAACTTTCCCTAGTCCTCTTCTTTTGCGTCATTAATGATGCGTAATTCCAAGTATATTCGTCCTTTTTGTCCCATCGGAGCATTTTTCTTTGCTGCTTACTAAACACATATGGTAACATGCCACAACGACAGTAGTACAAGAACGCGGAAAACAATATTAGTCTGAACATCCAGCATTAATTTTTTTAAGCAATACAACCTTATATTATTTAAGCCAATCAATATTTTCAGCGTAAATATTACCCAGCTAATGGGTATGAAGAACACTTACATTCAGATTTTTAATCCTTACCTTACATAGAACATTAAAAAAATTAAGCTTTTACAATGCTCTGAAACAAAAGTTAATTTTCAGTGTAAATATTACACAACTACTGAGTGTGAAGAAAACATACAGTCAGATTCGTAATCCTGACCTGACGGGACATATTTTGAAAAGATTAATGCTTTGCAATGCTCTTGTAGTACAATGAATTTGTAATGTAAACTTTACAAATCAAAAATAAACGAATAGTGTAGACATTACACAACTACTGGGTGTAGAGAAGACTAACAGTCAGATTCGCAATTCTGACCTTACATGGCACATTTTGAAAAAAATTGAGCTTCCGCAACGCTCTGGAACTTGAGTTAATTTTTAGTGAAAACTTTACACAACCCCTGACTGAAAATATTGTAGTAGGATTCGTAATTCGAGATTTCGAAGAATACTTTTCAAAAATTAAGTCTACACAATGGTCTGCAGACAAATAAACATTAGATGTAAACCACTTTACACCACTGTTGAACGTAAACAAAGGCGCCCAACTGACGTATCACATTTGACCCTTGGTACATTATTAGACTTCTGATCATGTCCAGACTCATAAGCGGAAAAGTTGCCAGAAAAAAACAAGACAGAAACACGATTAACACCCCCTATTGTTTGCTATAAACCTTACGAAAAAGCTCAATATTAATGTAAATAAACACAATTCGCTGTGACGTATACCCCTTAGAAAGAACTTTATTTTTATGCTATTTGACTTATTCCGACTCCTAAACGGTGAAGTTAGCGAACAAAAAAAGGGACAAAAACGTATTTTTCTATTATCCACCACATTGTAAACTTTAAAAATCTGAATCTAACTTCCCTTTAAATGTAAAGAAATTTGGTTTGGGCCAGTTTGTGAAGTCTTGAATTGCTTGAATTGCAGTACGCTTGTGTGTGGAATACTTCTATTCCGCAAAATACTTGATATAGTGACCAATCAATACAGGGAAAAACGTGTTTTTCACCCTACGTTGCATCCCTGATTTCGAGCTTAACACCACCAGAAATCACTCAATATTGAGTTTGTTCAAACGCTATTTGCTGCGACGCGTAGCCCCTAGAACGTACTTTAATTTTTTTCTATCAAATTTGTCCCGACTTATAAGCCGAGAAGTAAGTTGACAGAGAAACCTGAGCCAAAATCTGTTTTTTACACCATCCACTAGAGTGTAAAGTCTCCGTATTGGGTGTAAGAAAGTTCGCAGGTAAGCCAGATGTAGCCCTTTAACCGTAGTACAATTCCATAAATAGGCTTTGGAGAGCTCTTATACAAAGAATTTGGTAGCCATAAGCGAGTCAAAAACTCGACTGAAATGTGCTTTTGCGGCCCCAGATTTTTCCACTCTTTACACTGCCTCTCTGGGAATAAGTCATTGAAAAACGAAAAGAACCGTTCAGAGTTTATTCAATCGCCTATATTTAAAAAATCAGACTAAACAGAGTGCAAAACTGAGCTAGACAAGTCACTTAATCGACCAAAATTTTTAAAATCTATGTGTTATAACATTACAGTAAAATTTTACACGCTCTTTACACATGCGTATTGATTTTAAAAAAAAAGAAAAAACACGGGCAGCGAATTTTTAATTATCTATCTTTTAAAATAGCCGTACAATACAGAAGTGTCCCAGTGTTGCTGTAGGGGGTGGATGGACATAAAATTCGCACCTCGCTGTGATAAACATACAAGAAAGAAGAAGGTCAAGTATGTTATACATAGGTAGCGCTATCGCACAACCTATGATAGTTGCCGAAAAGCAATTGAGCTGAAATTTTTATTGATCCATAAATCTTACTCCACTATCAACTTGACTCGGAGCGTTGAATTCGCATATGCTCTCCAATATTCTGGAAGAATCATTCATCGCTTCAGGAGACATGGATACATGTTTCTGATCAGAATTTTCGCGAGATTTCGGTCTGAACAAGGCACAAAATGAACATCAAAACACGCTGCGCAAACTTATAATTGACAACGAGGATTAAGCCGATATCCATTGTTTTTTTGAACAAGGTCCGTTTGTACATGTACAAAGATGGTCCCCAAAAGTCTTTGTACATTTTGTACACACAAATTTTTAGTACTATATACTATAATATGGTACAGTACCGATTTTAGTATGGTAAAAATAGAGTTGTTCGACTTTTGGTAGTGTATTTTAGCTAATTTCTGGGTCTCTAAGGGCAAAAATCACTAAGAATTGTCTTAAAATGGCGCGAAGCGCCGAAAAATTTGACATTTTTCCTTTTGAAATGCAATTTCTGCCATTATAAAGATATATATATATGAACACACAATAAGTCACTTCGGCGCAAAACGCCGAAAATTTTTGCGAATTTCAGACCTTTTTTGCAATTTGTGTCTTCCCAAAAATCTTTGTACATGTACAAAGACGGTCACGAAAAGTCTTTGTACATCGGGAAAAATCTTTGCCGAATACAAAAACACTGCCGATATCATAAAGACTTGACAAATTTAATATGGAGTAAAATATACATGCTCATAGCCAAGAGTTATTCTACTGAATTAGAATTGAATGAATGTTCTGCCAAATTAAATTTTCTGGATCAATTAAAAAGCTTACAAAAAGTAGCCTGAAATTGATACGCGCAATGAAACTAAAAGTATAGTCGGACAAATATCAGTGATGATCTGAAACGGCATTAGAAACTTCATGTAAGAAAAACGGCTAAGACAACACCCGAAACGATAATGTGCTACTGCCATACATGATAATAGACGGGGTTTAATCTCATCCCACAAAAATTATCACCCCTGCAAAAATTTTTCACTCCCCCAGTATTGGCGATTTTTTAAAGTTCTCGAAATTTTCTAAAAATTTGTAAAAAAATGCTTTTTTGAGCGTTTTTAGATATCTATTTGCTCAAAATTGCTAAATTTTCGGCTCTTCGCGCCATTATACTCATGTTTTAACAATATTTTGTTCAATGTCTTCGACATATCGATTTTCTTATCCGAAATTTTTTTGTTTTTATGCTCTAGAAAGAGAGAGCATCGTCAGAAACGCTGAAAAACGATGTTTTTGTCGCATACCCACCATTTTTAGACCCAAAAAGGCACTTTATAATTTCAACCCCCTCTCCAAAATTTCCATGCTGTGCATGTATGGCTACTACGTGCTTTATTTAGCAGATCCGTTCACTAATTTGGTTTAAAAAAGAGTCATTAGCAGTGGCGGATCCACACCTGGGCAATGGTTTCAAATCCTCATTTCAAGCCGGTATCATTCGTAGGCCGTTCGGTATCAACGGTCAAGGCTAGGATCGACCGGAGGTCCATTTTTTCCGGGCCGGAGCCGAGCTCCGGCCATCGCTCTGTTTCGGCCGGAGGCCGGAGGTGAACTTAGAATTTTCGCGAACTAGAATTTTCGCTGCCGTAAATATAATTCATATGATGTACAGTACATAGGTTTGTATAAATACATTGCTCATGGATAAGTAAAAGATCTGTGTAGAAGTGAATGTTACATCAATGGCATTTATATACCCAAATAAACATAGCATAAAGAGCTGAGGGATGTCTGTATGTACTTATATCTACAATCTGTAATAGCTCAAAAAGTAAGTGCGCAGACTACGTCGCACCAAATTTGTTATTCCGTCACTGAAAGCACGGTTTTTGTATTCGGCAAAGATTTTGTGCGATGTACAAAGACTTTTGGGGACCGTCTTTGTACATGTACAAAGATTTTTTGGAAGGCAAAAACTGCAAAAAAGTTCGAAATTCGCAGATTCCCGCGCTCCGCGCCGAAATGAGCAATTGTGTGTGTTCTATATATCTTTATAATTTCAGAAATTGCATTTTAAAAGGAAAATGCCAAATTTTTGCGCTGCGCGCCGTTTGAGACGATTATTACTGATTTTTGCCCTCAGAAACCTAGAAATTGCTAAAATACGTAACCAAAGGTCGAACAACTCTACTTTTGCCACACTAGAATCGTCACTGTACCATATTATAGTACTCAAAAATTTGTGTGTACGAAATGTAGAAAGACTTTTAGGACCATCTTTGTACATGTACAAACGGACCTTGTACAAAAAAACACTGCTCGAAAGAGATTTATATCCATTTGTGCGCTGATATAACGCGGACTCGGCTCGCTTTGCAATCTGAAATATTCTCGTTCATTATTAAGCAAAATATATGATATAATATTTCACCAATGGTGCATTCACAATGCCACATTAGTGTACCACATTCACAGCTTCACTTATTAAACCTGTGTTTGTACAAATTCACAAAATAGGCAATCGGAGTGCTAAGCTTCAAAAGAAAAGAAGAGCGTTAAAGCATTTAATGATTCGGTTCAAAAACCTCCGCCTCCGGCCCCTTTTTTGAACCTCCGCCGCCGGAGGCCCAAAAATGGCCGGAGGAGCCGGAGCTCCGGTCGATCCCTAGTCAAGGCTACGAGTATCAACAAGAATGTTTCTAAAAATCCTAACTCTGACACATTGCAAACTATATTGGTAAGCACAAAGCGCACTTTAAAAATCTATATCTTCTAGCACTTAATGCACTGATATGTTAGAAAAAACGAGTAAACTCCTTTTACTTTAAACTAGAGCTGCACACTTTGCAAATTTTACTACCCGGGTACCCGGCTATTTCATTACCCGGGTACCCGTACTCCGGGTACCCGGGTGTACCCGGGTATACCTGTTAGGACCTTAGATAAAAGAGAATGCAGTGAACATCGCATATTTGGGGTTGACAGTGAGGTCTAGGCAAAGTGACATTTAAGCAGTAAAATTATTGAAAAATTAATGCAAGATTAAATAGAATCAAGGCTTTAATCTGAAGAATTCGTATGCATTTAATGAAATTTAAGTCATTTTCATAATTCAAAGCAAAAAATTGTGAAACAGGTTTTGTATCTTCATAGCGTCATTAAAATATTTGGAAGCAGGAAAAACACATTGACGAAAAGCAATTTTGAAATCAACCGGAAATGAAAATTTATTCAAAAACAAGTCTAAGTTATCTGGAGCTGACTGCAGAGACGTAGTCAGAATTTCGGTTCGGGGGGCATAAACGTTTTCATGTAGAATTTACGGCCTTTCTATTGACAAACAGTTCGGAATTCATAAGTGACGCAAAGTGCCAAGAAATTTAGTCATTTTTTCCACCGTTAACAGTTTGTAGTGCATTAAATTACAAAAGTGATGTGGAGTGCTGAATTATTTTAGCTGATTCAAGCTTTTAAATTTGTTGGATCTATATAGCAATAAATAAGAATGACTCGGCGCGGAAAATTTTGAAGTTTTTGCCTTTTTGAACTTAGTTTTCTGGACATACATTATTGCAACAAAATCAACAATATTTCTGAAAAATTTCGGGGGCAGGTACCCCCCATGCCCCCCTGGCTACGCCTACGGCTGACTGCATTTGGAACATCGATAGGCTTTGAACCAGGTCTAACTAAAAACAGTTGCGCGCACGATGTGAATAAGAGTTGCAGTTTAAATTTATATACTTATCACAGAAGTGAATGAATTATAAAAAAAGCGTCGCTAACAGATAATTTCTTGTTTAAATTTGTTTGCAATGAAGATTAAGAAGAATTCGGCACAAATAAAATAATGTAACTAAAGAGCTGAATAATGGAATATGCCTAGACCGTATGCGCGATATATTGTGATAATAGGAAATATTAACAGACACGCTTATTTAACATTTTACGGTTGATTATATCCAATCACATTTATATTGTGATTCAGTCGCACTTTAGAAGCAATATGTTTCTAGGTTTCTGATTCAATTCTTTTTCGCACATATTGCATAACTGCAGTGCTAATTTTCCATTTTATATTAGGGGATTCGGGTACCCGGGTACTATACTCGGGTACCCGTTCGGGTACCCGCGTGCAGCTCTACTTTAAACAGAAATGTACATACGATGCACATAGATCGCTAGGTAAATGACCATGTAATAAAACAACCTTTTTCGAAATGACAAACCAACCAAGATTTCTTGCTCCTGGTATCATCGTGAAGACCGGCCATTGCCCAGGTATGGGCGGATTCATGATATTATGACAATGGCGGAACACAATATATTTTTAATAGTGTTCAAAATTGCCCAAAAAATTCATCAATCATGCCTAAATTATTGTTTTTTGCCGTCTTTTGAAAAAGATTATCATTTGTTCAAAACCTAAAATCCAAAGTTTTGTGCAAAAAACGGCACAACGCGTCAAAAATACTCAAGAAATCAATTGCAAGAATAAAAATAGTTTATCTGTACGTAAACTACTATGCTTACGTAGAAATAAGCTTTTTAGAGCGCAAAGAAAGTCAGCATATGTCATTAATAAGTACTACATGGCGCGAAGCGCCCGAAAAAAATGTCGAAAAACTATATAAAAAATGGCTGAAAATACACATTATTCTCTACTACGCCCGACTATTTTTCGACGACAGGGGCGCCGCCCGCCCATATAAATCCGCCCTTGGTCATTAGCACTAGCATTATGTGATATAGAGGGCGGAACAAGCTTAAGTGATAGCGATATTTTGCTAAGTAAAGACATACATAAGTCTTTGATCACCGCAAAAAAGATGCTTTTAGTTTTTAGATGCATTTGGTACCCAAAGAGGCACACCTAGAAATGCAAGAACCCTTAATTTACTAATTCATTCAGCAGTTCTCGCCTCGTAATCCGAATAACAGTCCTTTAGTTATGCTAAGATTGCTTTGCTATGCCTACATTTAAGCACAGAACGCACTAAATTTCAATACTAAACAAACCTTAAGCATTGTCCGGCCTATGTTCTATGTTATATTAAATTATGTTCCGCATTGCAGTATTATCACGATGTTATGTGGAATAACTCAGGTATAGCAATTAGCGTAACTAAAGGGTTGACGCTACAAATACATATGGATCAAAGTAAACTTGATGTTATTGCATTTCCAGATGTGCCTCACTGGGCAACAAATGCACTCAGAAATTAGAAACACCTCTTTTGTTTTGTCAATTATGCTAAAAAATACATACAGAAGGGCGTAAAAGATTAGGTATGTGCCCAAAACTCAGGCGAGTGAAACATTTTCATGTCTAGAGGATAGAAAACGGTCCAGTCTTGGCGAGAAATAATTCATTTATTTAATAAAAATTACTTCATTATTATTTTTTTATTTTTTGGAACACCTTATCCCCCTCTCGCAAGATATGTATTTATGTAAGGTATGTAATCGATCATTAATGTGTTAACGTTATGCTTGACGTCATAATCATAAATTATTTTTGTTGATACCTATATCCTAGTCCAGGCACATGCGCAGTCTGTATACAAGGCAAAGCGCCAGGGGAGAAATGTAGCTCTACGTGGAATCTTTGATCGGAAGACAACTCCTTCGACGTATCTTCGTACAACATAATAACCAACTGTGACATGTAATTAAACTCGTTGATCGAAGAGATGAATTGGTCAGCGCGCTTCCACTGTTTATCATCCTTAATTAATGTAAGGAATTGTTTTTCTAAATGAATGACAGCAACTGCGCATTTTCAATTTCCGTCATATTGCATAAATAATAGTAATATGCATACATACTCTTCATCAGGCGTGTTATTTCCATCTCGCTTTGCAACTTCGAACTTAAAATTCAATCAGAATCAAATTAAAAGGAATGTAAATTGTAATTAAATAAATCTTTGAATCACGTAAAGACCGCAGCTGAATCTCACAAAGCTCTTATTGGCACTGACTTTTGTATCGAGATGAAATCAATAAGCACGCTCAAGGAATACCGAAATCACATTAACTATTTATAAAAAAGTCGAGACAAGTACGAGTATCACGAAAGGCTTGAAGAAATTCGCAGCAAAAATATTAATCCGAATAAGAATAAACTTATCTACGTATTCAAACTAAGGCAACGATTACTGATAGGATCCACACTCAATCATCTTAAGATTATAACAGCATGATTTTCTGTAAAGGACTACGATTTTAGGCTAGAGGCTTAGCCAGGATTTTGTCTCGGGGGAAGCAGTGATCGGACCGAGGCCTCGGCCTCGGCCTCGGCCTCGGCAAGCCTCGGCGTTTTTTGGAGCCTCGGCCTCGGCGCCGAGGGCGAAGCTGAAAAGTGCCGAGGCCAGTGATCGGACCGAGGCCTCGGCCTCGGCCTCGGCCTCGGCCTCGGCCTCGGCCTCGGCAAGCCTCGGCGTTTTTTGGAGCCTCGGCCTCGGCGCCGAGGGCGAAGCTGAAAAGTGCCGAGGCGCCGAGGGTTAAAATCAAATTGAATAAGTTTAATATATCCGTTGAATATTAACTATTTAGAATGCATCTGCAGTACACAGGCTATTTTTTACCTATAGACTTTTCTTTTGGTTTTAGTCGTGTACCCAGTTACACCAAGTTACTTACAGCAAAGTGCCAATGTATTATTCGTGTGATGACTAAGTTTTAATTCTCATGCTCGCTAGGGTTATTACCTCTCTCAGAGTACAAGACTCATGTCACTGTCAGACGATTTTTGATGAAAACCTTTTGAATATTCTTGAACTTAATTTTTACTATGGCAAAAGTGCAGCTAACTATTAGAATTTCACGAAGTGATACAGTATTTTTGAATGTAAGCAAGAGTAAATAGACAAACCATCACTATGAAACATGCATGTAACAGCTCAAAATTTTTGGGAGGGGCTCCTCGGCATACATGTAACGGCTAGAAATTTCGGGTAGGGGTCCCTGGCCATTTTTAGAAGGGGGGGGTCAGCGACTCTAATTCTATGTCAAAAATGGCAAAAGCCCCTAAAAATAGCCAACAAAGTGCAAATTTTCGCCAAAAATGGGGAGGGTGGGTCAAAATTTTCTGATGTTGGAGGGAAGGGTGTTTGGGAGGACGTCCAACCCTGGGTGAGTGGGGAATTCCCCAAAGCCCCTCTGTTACACGTATGGTTTTCGGCCATTTTTATGGGAGAGGGGGTAAATGATCACAAATTTTCGGCCGAAAATCGCAAAAACGCACCTAAAAATGGCCAATAAATGCAGGTTTTGCCAAAAATCAATTTCGACTCGTGCATTTTTTGGAGCTATTTTTATACAATGTTAAAATACTTTCTTGGACAAAGTGATATTAATTATATCGTTTTTCAGTATTTTTAAGAAAATTTCATAAAATTTTCGGCGCTTCGCGCGAAATATCGCTAATATAATGTATTTAGATTGATGCAGGGGCATTAAACACTCAAAAATCAATTTTTTATAATCTAGGCATCTTTATGCAGATTTAAATATCTTTTGTATCTATTCATACTGTTTTTAAAAATTTTATGCAAAATAAGTACTATTTAATAACTTTGCACTTTTTTGCCGTTCAAAGATAAAATTGACTAATTTATCCCGATGTTGCACTGAATTTCTAAGCACAGTAGTGCTTATTTTAAGATCTAATTGGCATATTACAATATCTGTAATATTTCTGATTTTACAGTACAAGTTGTTTTAGCTTTCTCAGTCGAGTTTTATGTGTAAATTTTATCAAAAGCTCATGAACTAATATTATCAACTAAATTCAGGCCGAATTATCACATTTAGGGCCACGGTTTTTTGTATTCGGCACAGATTTTTCATAATGTACAGAATCTTTTCAGGACCGTCTTTGTACATGCACAAAGATTTTTGGAGAGACAAAAACTGTAAAAAGGTGTAAAATTCCGGAAAATTTTCGGCGCATCAGTAATTGTCTGTCCTAAATATCTTTAAAATAGTAGAATTTGCATTTAGAATGGAAAGGAAAAATGTCAAATACTCAGAAACCCGGGAATTAGCTAAGATACACTACCAAAGGTCGAAAAACCCTGTTTTACCACACTAAATCGCTACTGTACCATACTATAATAGTACACAAAAATTTGCATGTACAAAATGTTCAAAGACTTTTGGATACTATCTTTGTACATGTAAAAAGGTATCTTGCACAAAAAAACACTGTTTAGGACTGCATGCCGGTTGCAGGTCACACACTGGCAGTATGTAAAAATGTGTATCTTTAAAAATATATTAATATAAAATATCTACAAAAATTTGTTCGCTCATACAAAGACATTACTTAATTTACTGGTCCCCCAGGTTGGGATTTCACCCTTCCCTCAACTCTGAACCTTGGGAAAGTATGATCGGAAAGTACAGTGCAGTTTCTGTCATATTACCTACCACACCAGAACTGGATGACTGAAAAAGCGTGTTTAAACATGCATTACTGCAAAAGCGAGCACAACGATGGCTACAGTTCTGTCTTTACTTAGCTTGTTTTGTTTGTTCGTTTATTTCTTCGACACTGTTTTCTTATTTATAGTAATAAAAGTTTTTAAGTGCTTGTTCAGCCATATTTTTTATCAACTTTTCCAAGTCTTCATCAACGCAACTTGTTATATTAAGTATGCTTTCATGCTGCTGACTTTATTCAATAAATCCTTCACACATTTAATCTATTATTGAAAAAAAATGAATTGTTTGACATTCGATAAAGTGTTTAATATTACGGTTATTCTCTAGCTCATGTGCATACAAAATATTCTAAGAGTACTATTTATGGGTATAGGTATATAAGCTTGACCCTCGGCATTACCCTCGGCCTCGGCCTCGGCCGAGGCAAGGATTTTGAGTCGCCTCGGCCTCGGCCGAGGCCGAGGGTCCAAAAAGTACCCTCGGTCCGATCACTGGCCGAGGCGCCGAGGGTTAAAATCAAATTTGAATAAGTTCAATATGTCCGTTGAATATTAACTATTTAAAATGCATCTGCAGTACAAAGGCTATTTTTTACCTATAGACTTTTCTTGTGGTTTCAGCCGCGTACCCAGTTACACAAAGTTACATACAGCAAAGTGCAAATTTATTATTCATGTGATGACTAAGTTTTAATTCTCATGCTTGCTACATGAATCGGAAACACTTATTCCTGAAGGGAGGGATGAGGGAGGTTTATTACCCCCTCTCAGGGTACAAGACTCAAGTCACTGACAGACGATTTTTGGTGAAAACCTTTTGAATATTTTTGAACCTAATTTTTACTATGGCAAAAGTGCAGCTATTAGAATTTCCCGAAGTGATAGAGTATTTTTGAATGTAAGCAAGAGTAAATAGACAAACTGTCACTATAAAACATGCATGTAACAGCTCAAAATTTTCGGGAGGGGCTCCTCGGCATTTCGGGTGGGGGATTAGTGACTTTAATTATATGTCAAAAATGGCAAAAGCACCTAAAATAGCCAACAAAGCGCAAATTTTCGCCAAAAATGGGGAGGGTGGGTCAAAATTTTCTGACCTTGGAGGGAAGGGTTAGGGGAGGACGTCCAACCCTGGGTGGGTGGGGAATTCCCCAAAGCCCTTCCTGTTACACGTATGGTTTTCGGCCATTTTTATGGGAGAGGGCGTAAATGATTACGAATTTTCGGCCGAAAATCGCAGAAACGCACCTAAAAATGGCCAATAAATATAGGTTTTGCCAAAAATCAATTTCGGCTCGTGCATTTCTTGGAGCCATTTTTATACATTGTTAAAATACTTTCTTGGACAAAGTGATATTAATTATATCGTTTTTCAGTATTTTTTTAGGAAATTTCAAAAAATTTTCGGCGCTTCGCGCAAAATATCGCTAATATACTGTATTTAGATTGAAGCAGAGGCATTAAACACTCAAAAATCAATTTTTGTGTAATCTAGGCATCTTTATGCAGATTCAAATATCTTTTGTATCCATTTTTACTGTTTTTAAAAATTTTATGCAAAACAAGTACTATTTAATAAGTCAGCACATTTAGCCGTTCAAAGATAAAATTGACTAATTTATCCTGATGTTGCATTGGATTTCTAAGCACAGTAGTGCTTATTACAAGATTTAATTGACATATTACAATATCTGTAATATTTCTGATTTTGTAGTACAAGTTGTTTTGGCTTTCTCAGTCAAGTTTTATGTGTAAATTTCATCAAAAGCTCATAAAAATTTCGGCGCTTCGCGCCAAATAATCTTATGAACTATATCCAGGCCGAATTATCACATTTAGGACCACGGTTTTTTGTATTCGGCAAAGATTTTTCATAATGTACAGAGACTTTTCAGGACTGTCTTTGTACATGCACAAAGATTTTTGGAGAGACAAAAACTGTAAAAAGGTGTAAAATTCCCGAAAATTTTCGGCGCATCAGTAATTGTCTGTCCTATATATCTTTAAAATAGTAGAATTTGCATTTAGAATGGAAAAAATGTCAAATATTCAGAAACCCAGGAATTAGCTAAGATATGCTACCGAAGGTCGAAAACTGCTGTTTTACCACACTAAATCGCTACTGTACCATACTATAATAGTACACAAAAATTTGCATGTATGTACAAAATGTTCAAAGACTTTTGGATACCATTTTTGTACATATAAAAAGGTATCTTGCACAAAAAAAACACTGTTTAGGACTGCATGCCGGTTGCAGGTCACACACTGGCAGTATGTAAAAATGTGTATGTTTAAAAATATATTTATATAAAATATCTACAAAAATTTGTTCGCTCATACAAAGACACTACTTAATTTACTGGTCCCCCATTTTGGGATTTCACCCTTCCCTCAACTCTGGACCTTGGGAAACTATGATTAACTTTTCCATGTCTTCAACGGCAACTTGTTAAATTAAGTATGCTTTCATTCTGCTGACTTTATTCAATAAATCCTTTACACATTTAATCTACTATTATTGAAAATGACATTTGATAAAGTGTTCAATATTACGATTATTCTCTAGCTCATGTGCGTACAAAATATTCTAAGAGCACTATTTATGGGTATAGGTATATAAGCTTGACCCTCGGCATTACCCTGCCGGCCTCGGCCTCGGCCTCGGCCGAGGCAAGGATTTTAAGGCGCCTCGGCCTCGGCCGAGGCCGAGGGTCCAAAAAGTACCCTCGGTCCGATCACTGGGGGGAAGCACAGATGAAATTTGTTTATATAGAAAAACTGGGTTTTCCGACCTTAGTGTAGCCATAGCCAACTTACATATGGGTTTCTGACGATCAAAATGCAAAAAAACTTTATGCGGCGCGAAGCGCCGAAAAGTTTTGATATTTTTATTATTTTCAAACAGAATTTACGGTCTTTTGTTGACAAATAATTCAGAAATATTAAGTGGCACAAAGCGCCGAGAAATTTAGTCATTTTTTCCGTCCTAAACACAATTTTGTAGCTTAGTGTACACTACAGAGCAGAAAATTATCACATTTGCACAAAACAATTTTGACGTAATGCCATAAGTTTAGGCTTCAACAGAAAAACAGTGCGAATCACTAACTTATTGTGAAGCACTAGAATATTTTGACTCAAGCTTTCAAACTAAAGCCTTATTAAGAGAAATAAAATAGTAAGCGGTGCTAAGCGCTAGAAAAGTTTGACATTTTTTCACATTAGACTTAATTTAAACCGTTTCAAAATCAAACAGAGCCCGGTGCGAAATTCCTAACACGCGTTTCTCGATATCTGTTATGTATGCGTATAGTGCTGTAATGGATGGGTCACTGAAAATAAGATATAGAAAAATGTATCAATGAAAATTCTATAATAATAAATACCAATGATTCGGCGCAAAGCGCCGAAAATTTTGACGTCCTTGCCTTTTTTGTGCCATAAAAATCAACAAATTTTCTAAAAAATTTCGGAGGAGAGCACGTGGCCCCTGTGTCTCCTGGTTAAGCCCCTGTTTTTGGCACGTAAAATAAGTTTTGAAGTCATGCAATTTTTGTACAATGTACAAAGACATTTGGGAAACGCCAAAATTGGTGTCTTTGATACTAAGCCCCAAAATGCACTTTAGGATATTTTTGGTTCCCTGTGTATCACACACGTATCTGCCCTGACAACCTAAATATGGCCCTGATCAAGACAGTTTATATAGTAATGTTTAAAACTTTATTTGAAGCATTCAGCTCGATGAAGGCTATTGGCCCCGGTTGGTCATTAAACATATACGTAATCCTGCCTGATAGCTAACTTATCGCTAATCTCCACGAAAACCTGGCCGAAAAGCTAAAAAATAGAGAAAGGCCAAAAATCACCACAGCAACGCTGACATACTATTTGATCTTTAAACTATTATGTACATACGTAAGCACGTGCATTATGCTTAATTAAGCAGAATGGCTGGATTCGATATACATTTGTATGCATATACAAGTTTAGAGGAAGAGGTAAACAAAGAAGGCCTTGGCTTAAAAACAGCAGAAAAATATCTAAGAGGTTAAAAAATAAATTTTCTTTCATCATTCAAAGAATCGACATGAGCTTTAAAGGGAGTATCTGTAATCTTTACGTTTTTTGCCAAATTTACGTTGAAAGACGTAAATTAATTGCTTAAACTGCATTTTGTAGTATAAGTACGTATACTAAAAAAATGAAAAACGAACTAAAGCGGTTATCGGTATTTTCGGAGTGGGTTTGCTATATTCTGTGTTTGAAATACAAACTGTATTTATGGGCATACATACATATGTATGCATGCATGTACAAATAAATCTTGCAGCATACCGAAGAAACTAAGCCTCCAAAACGCAATAAATTGACCAAAGAATGAATATGACTTTCGCTGGTGAAGTAAAGACGAGTTCTTACGTGCCTATACGGCGTAGCTATGCCCTCTGACGCTCTGAAAAAAAGAGAAAAAAGCATATAAGAGAAATAAAATAATGAAAGTGGAAACAAATAAAAAAATCTGTTAAAAGTATCAACACAGAATGAATAAAAATGCGGAAGAGTGCTCAACATTCAAGGTAACATACATATAAGAGAAATGTCCAGAAAACAATTACGCTAGTTGACTTCTCGCGTTAGATTAATAAATACGTCTTTGTTTGAACCGCGGTAAAAATTTTGGCCCCAGCGGTTCGTGCATTAAGGCAATTTCTTTAAACCTCACTTTGACATTGTTTGAACCTCGGAGTTTCTGCTTTGTATCACATTACTGCGTATGTAAGCATCCTTTTTTGACGATTCTTTGACAATATATCCAGTCATAAAAATTAATTAGCACATTTCTTAGACCCCCAGAATAGATGCTCGTCCTAATAAACGCAAATATTTTCGTTATTCGTCAAAAGAGGCTGCTAATTGATGTTAGGATCAATGACGCTATAGGCGTTTGAACAATATTAATGTAGGGTGTAAACAAATTGCCGTAGCGCCCGAATCGTTGGCATATAGTCAAATTTTTTACATATTTTGAAAGAATAGATCTTTATCTATTTTATGCAGCCAGTACAAAAGTTTAATGTTCACATCAGCCGAATTCATGATCTGTCAAATCGAAATGTAGCCTTTTTACGGGCCACAAATTTAGCTTGAAAGTTGGTAAAAAATTTATAAATTTATTTTTAAATTTTGTACAAAAATCAATGGAACACATTCAAACCTCGGATCGAGTCTTGTAAAATTTTCGTCATCCGTAGTATCATCGATGCACCGTTTTAAATCCCACTGAAGCTTTTTAAGCAAAGGGATACATATGCCTTGCGCTATTAGCAGCTTTTCTTGTTTGGTGATGCCATATTCCTGAAAAATTCTAAGCTGTCTGACTTAAGATAACGTCTAAGGAGCACGGTTGTTTTGTATTCGGCAAAGATTTTTCCCGATGTACAAAGACTTTTTCGGGACCGTTTTTGTACATGTACAAAGATTTTTGGGGAGACAAAAATTGCAAAAAAGCTTTAAAATTGGCGAAAATCTTCGGCGCTTCGCGCCGAAATTAAGTAATTGCGTGTTCTATATCTCTATAATGGCAGAAATTGCATTTCAAAAGGAAGAATGTCAAATTTTTCGGCGCTTCGCGCCGTTTTAAGACGATTCTCAGTGATTTCTGCCCTTACCTAGAAATAAGCTAAAATACACTACCAAAGGTCGAAAAACCCTATTTTATCACACTAAAATCGCTACTTTACCATATTATAGTACAAAAAAATGTGGATGTTCAAAATGTACAAAGACTTTAAGGGACCATCTTTGTACATGTACAAACGGACCTTGTACAAAAAACACTGCTAAGGAGGCAGACAGCATTTATTCCTGTGGTATAACAAAATCAGCCATGTATTTCGAACACACGTACAGTTCCTCCATATCTTCGATGTTGAATACGCGGAAGTTGTGTTCCAAGTCGTATTTTATGCACTGAAAAGACAATAGTCGCTCTATTTACTATGTACAATGCAAATAATTAATATTAAATGTTCGACGAAATATTCATGCCGGACTGTAATTAAAGAGGATATTAGATGGAGAAGAAAATGTCAAAAAATCAAAAGGAAATCGCAAAAATTAAAAGAATTCAGTAGACATATGTATAAGCATAAACTAGTGAGTTTTACCCGTCTAGATAGTTATCTACGTTTCAGGAAAGTTTTAACAAAACGAGAATTTGTTTCAGGAAAGTTTTAACAAAAGGAAATAATCAATCGGTATAGCACGCACTCAATGTACATTCTTAAATTTACCAGCATTACAATCATACCCTATATCATGAACGTATATAATCAAACAAAATCGCTTTAAGAAACGTATTCGCTGCGTATTATAACGGAAGAAAATATCTAACTAAAACATTTAGAGCGAAATCAACAAGTTTGAGGTAAACATCCCTTTAAAATATGTAGGTTTCGGCTTTTCGAATTCTGACAAAAGTACGCACACATGACGTATGTTAATATGTTTTGTTATGCATTTTCAAATCATACTAAAAGATTAATAATAATAATATCACAACAAATCGTATGAATTAATGATGCAAGCTTTACGTCGTAAATATCAGGAATCTTTGATATGTCATACGTCGTTTCGCCGCATTTCGAAATGTGCTTAAAATCTTTGACTAGTTTACTCCAACGTCGTTCTGCCAAATCCCACGTTTCGCCACAGTATAAGGTTTTCCGTTCTAAAACAGTATGGCGAAATTTGATTTACTTCTGCATTAAACTTATTCAGTGACTTAGGTATGCGATGCATATAATGTAGCAATAAATAAATGTAACAGATTAGAAATATATTTATTAAATAAATCTAAAAGCAAAGTATGTAGCCTTCAGTTGTCGCATATTTTTTGTAATGTAATTGGAGGTGTAATAGATGATCAATAAAAATTTGGTTGTGATTCAAATCTTTCTGCCTAACGTGCTCGAATGGGAGCAAAAACTCGAATGACCTAAACTTAAAATCGTTACACTGCAAACAAAGACAGAAAACTAATGTATTATCTATTTCGATAGCATCAGACGGTTGGTTACACTTCTGCTCAACGTACTTACGAGATACACATAATTTCAATTATTTTGCATGCTGGCTTTAAGCTTCAGCCATGCATGCAATAAGGGATGGGGAAAACTCACCCTCGTCCGAAGTTGGTCGTCCCCATCCTCAAGTCATAAATTTATCAACCTCCCGCAATTTTAAGCAAAAAAACTTGCGCTTTTTAGCAATTTTAGGTGCTTTTTTGATATTGTTAGCTGAAAATTGTAGGTCATTTACCCCACTTCCCTTAAAAATGCTTAACTACCCCCTCCTAAAATTTTGAGCTGTTATCTGGCGTTAACCATAGGCAAAACAAATATATGTATCCAATAAAACAATGTATGTATGTATATTGATTGAACTTTGTTGCAAGATCAAAGTAATGCACTAATCAACAAAGCTTCTATAAGATCGCTTATCGTTTGAAACGTTATTACGAGTATCAAAGAAATCTTGTAAAGTCACTTAAATTTACAGTGTGAATAAAATGCATGAGACGTTGATATGGATGACTCATTCGATATAATAGGTACATACATGCACACTGGGGGTATAAGCATACATGTAACTGGGGGGGTTTGAGCCCGGGATATCCCACTTAAAGTCAGACGCCCCTCTCCCCCAAAGCTAGAAAATTTTTGACCCTGCCCCAATTTTTGAAAAAATCGTTGAATCTTTTGGCCATCTTTACGTGTTTTTTTCGGTATTTTTAGCCGAAAATTGGAGGTTGTTTACCCCCATCCCACATAGCCGAGATCTCCCACCCAAATCTCGAGCCGCTACATGTATGGTTATGAGGTCTCCCCCTGAACCAGGACTTTGGGAAGGCATTACCCCCAGGCTATTTTTTGGACGAAAAACTTGTTTGATCCATGAAAAAGCATCAAGGAACGTCTAAAGGTATAATTTCAAAAACTGCATATACTTATTTTTTAGCAATAGACAGTTCAATTTATTCATTTTAATTAGACACATTACGTCATTTTCGTATAATTTGAAGCTGCAGATCATTACATCGTCCTAATTGTTATTTGTGTTTTTGCAAACTGGACCAAAATTATATATTCTTGGAGAATATTCGAAAATTGGGTGTGTTAAACGTGTTTCTGTCTTATTTTTCTGCCAACTCCTCCGATTATGAGTCGGGCCATGATCTCAAGTCCAAAAATGTAGCAGAAATCAAACGTGATACGCCAGTAGGCGCGTTCATTTACACTCAACAGTGATGTAAAGCGGTTTACGTCTAATATTTATCTGTCTACGGGCCATTGTAAAGACTTTTTCATAAATGTTGATCGTGATATCAGAGTAATATTAGAATTACGAATCCAACTAAAATATTCTTTACACTCTCTGATTGTTTAAAATTTACACTGCAAATTAACTTTAGTTCTATGTTCAACCTCGTGGAAGCTTGGTTTTTTTCAAATGTTCAACGTAAAGTCAGAATTACGAATCTGACTGATAGTTTTCTCGAAACCCAGTAATTAAGCAAAGTTTGCGCTACTCATTTATTGTTAACGTGTAGTTTACATTACATATTTATTTCACTTCCAGAGCGTTGCAAAATGTAAATTTTTTTCAAAATATGTTCCGTAAGGTCAGGATTAGGGATATGACTGTATGTTTTCTTTACACCCAGCAGTTATGTAAAGTTTACACGAGAAATTAAATTTAGTTTCAGAGCGTTGCAGAAGCTTAATTTTTTTCAAAATGTTTCATGTAACGTCAGGATGACGAATCTGAGCGTAAGTGCTCTTTACACCAAATACTTGCGTAAGGTTGATGCTGAAAACCTTTGAAATGTTTAAGTAAGGTAAGGTTGTCTTGTTTAAAAAAGATACTGCTAATGTTCAGAACAATCTTGTTTTTCGCCTTCTTGGACTGCTGTCATTATTGTGGCATGTTACCGTATGTGTTTACTGACTGAATTACTCAAATCCTGCTAATTAAAAGTAGGGTACTAACAATGAAAAATGCTCTGATGGGACAAAAGATTCGAGTATACTTGGTATTGTGAATTATTAAAGATTAAAAGGAGGGGACTAGGAAAAAGCTACGCATGTATGTGCCTAACATCGCAAAATTTGCTAAAAATCAGACTTTTCCTAAGTAACGCGAAAAATCAAGGTACATTCTGCGGTCTGCAGCTTTAAATAAATTATTGGAACCAAAAAAACGATTGAAAAAGCAGCAGGTTAGCTATGCAGTAGCTAATGGGAAAGTAGATGGAGTAAAATATAGTCTGTTTGAAAATTTTTGAGATTTTTTTACAGTATGGGGATTCAAAAGTATTGACAATCCAGGCAATCGGGAAAGAGCAGTTTCTTAGTACCCGCCCTTTAAGCTAATTGGACAATGAGCTACATATGTGACAATTTATAATTCGCTGCCGCTTCCCGAAGTGGTTTATCGGTATTACAACTCGCTTCACAGAGAGAAATACCAAGTTCGGTTCCGCGCGTGTACATTTATATATTTTTCCAGCGCAGAGCTGCCGGCTGCGGTCTCATAGCTTCTTAGTGCAAAACTGACCCAGAGTGCCAAAGCATAAAGTTTATATCTAAAAAAAGTGCAATAGATGATAGCCAACCGAATGAAAACCCTTACGCCGATTGGCCGAATTCTTACTGCCTTCAAATCGCCTTAGTGTAAAAAAGTATCAAGAATTTTTGAAACACTATAGGAGCGACTTTGTAAGACAATTGAATGACATAACAAACATGCATTCAAGAAAAAAATTGTTGCTTTAAAGCAGTAGGAAACGCATAAGCTTACGTGGAACAGACTACATGTAGGTACATTTGCATGCCCGCGCAACAATTTTTGCACTAATCAATTGACGTCAGGTTTGCTTGCTACAGCCTATGTTAACAACATAAAATACAAATACAATTGCGCTTAGTTTTCTATCAATCACAATACGAAGCAAGTCAGCATTGCGACCTGCAAGCAATTTACAAAAAATAAACATTTTAGATTATTTTTATACACTCTTATTAGAAGCATAGGAAATTATTTTAAGAAGGTTACACTTTTTCAGAGGCCGCAGGTTATTCTTCGATTTTTTGCGTTGCTTAGAGAAAGTCTTACTTTCAGCAAATTTTGTGACTTTAGGCACATACACGGGTAGCTTTTTTCTAGTCCCCTCCTTTTAGATCCTTAATAATCCACAATCCCAAGTATATTCGTCTTTTTGTTCCATCGAAGCATTTTTTATTGCTAGTGATTGAATAATTGAAGAAATTCTACAATAAAAAATGAAAAGATAATAAATGAATAACACGCAAACAGAATATATAAGTAAATACCGATAAATACATAAGTAAGCTTGTATGAAGATAGATACGTAAATAGGAATACGCAGATAAATAGTGAAGTACTATGCAAATGAATATTTTCAATTATATACACACATAAGCAAGAAAAATTGAACAAAATCAAAAGAGGTAAATCAAAAACATACTGCAGATATTGTTATTCCGCAAATCGATAATAATCGTACAAAATCGTTCGATTAATTGAAAAATTCGCTCGCACATCCTGCGCGGATTTCCGATAAATTGTAAAGCATTTGAAATGGATTTGTCACCCAGAGGGTTGAGCTGTAACGTAAAATATGTTTCGGCTATGCTTTTGATGCTCGTATATTACTTACATAGGTATATACTCGTACTCGTACATCTTAGTAGATCGGTTTTTTGTAGCGTACTGTCAACTCAATCATTCAAATAACAATTTAGACAAGAACGTTTTCCTTCAGAAAAATTATTAATCATACGTACATACATGCACACGGTCAAAAGTTCTTGGAGAGGTATTTATGTCAGATTTTGATACCTATACACCGTTGTATTTTATTCTTCGTGAATTTTTACGTTCAAATTAGCATGGAAACAAGTGACAATAAGGCCAGTAATACATATGACTGTGGCATAAAACATACATATACGAAATAATGGAAGAAACTTGTCTGAATGAATAGAACAGTCCAACGGCCGAAAAATGAATATGCTTACTGGAAATTATACTGCAAGACGTCGTTTGACGCTTTATTTATGGTTCGAGCAATAGGTTTTAGTTTAAAAATGGCCTGAGGGGGTATGCTTTTCAAAAGTACTGGTAGGTGGATACATTTTTTTATTACATTGGCATTACGAACTGTGAAGATGTTTATATTGTGTTGAAATTTCAGGAATTTTAAGAATGAGGAAAGTGATATTGTAAACTCTGTAGGGAAAAATTGGATTTATTCAAATAAAGTTTTTATTATTTTTTAAAATAATATTTTAAAATCTTCAAGAAAAAATTAGATTTATTCAAATACAGTTTTCATAATATTCAAATAAAGTTTTTATTATTTTTAAAATAATATTTTAGCACATTATTTTAAAATAATATTTCAAAATCTTTAAGAAAAATTAGATTTATTCACATAAAGTTTTTATTATTTTTTAAGATCTATTCATTTATTTCAATAATTTTCTATATTTTTAGAAATTTATTTATTCGAATAGTTTTTTTAAATTTATTCATTTATTCCAATAATTTTCACCGCTCTCAAATATTGCATTTCACAAACATTTCCTGTTTATTTTGCGAGATCGGAAGTTACCCTAGCCACGTCATCGGCCGAAAAATCGCAATCCTGCTGGAAATATTCATGCAAAAACTTCTTGACACTGTTTTGGTACTGCTTGGCGTCTTTATCATCGTCCAATAGGCCGTCCGTATGAGCAGATTTCACCATCTGCACAAGGATTGGCGGTAACTCGCCTTCTAAAGCCAAAAGACCCTGAAAATGAACGATTCGCAACATAAATGCTATCATACATGCTTATGGTCCAAAGTTCTGGGAGGGTAAACCGAGTTTCCTAGAGGGATGATTAATTTTTATGACTAATCTTGGCGCTGAAATGATGAGTTTTTTAATTAACTTTTTAGACATTTTTGCAGGCACGTATCTCTGGGGGAATAGGGGGCCAGACCCCCCAAAATTCAAAAAAATCGTAAAAGTAGGGCTTTTTAAACGTTATTTTGTGCTATTTTTGGTTTTTTTGGGTTTAGTCCCCCCGAAAATTAGTCTTGATCCCCCAAAATAGGACGGTCAGCTACGTGCCTGCATTTTTGTCGTTCTTATTCCTCCCTCATAACCCGTAAAACCGCTTTAATTCGTTGTGTTTTACTCTTCCTGAATATAAGTGATTAAAATTTTGCATGATAACAAATGATGATAATAAGAACGATGAAATGACTTAAGCTATCAGTCACAAAATGGCCTTAGGGATATGTCTTTCAAGTCATGGTAGGGGAAGACTTGCACCATTCTCCCTAGCATGTACGTGCGGACGCTATCAAAACGTTGCAAAGATAATGCAGTCCAGGATGCGTGTTGGATATTTCAGTTTAAGTCAGTGTTTTTTTGTGCAAGATCAGTTTGTACATACATCTACAAAGATGGTCCCCAAAAGTCTTTGTTACATTTTGTACAAACAAATTTTTGGGTACTATAATATGGTACAGCAGCGATTTTAGTGTGGTAAAAACAGAATTGTTCGACCTTTCGTAGTGTATTTTAGCTAATATATGGGTCTCTGAGGGCAAAAATCACTAAGAATCGTCTTAAAACGGCGCGAAGCGTCAAAAAATTTGACATTTTTCCTTCTGAAATGCAATTTCTGCCATTACAAAGATATATAGAACACAAAATTACTTATTTCGGAGCGAAGCGCCAAAAATTCTTGCGAATTTTAGACCTTTTTGCAATTTTTGTCTTCCCAAAAAGCTTTGTACATGTACGAGGACGGTCTCGAAAAGTCTTAGTACATAAGAAAAATCTTTCCCAAATACAAAAAACAGTGGTTTAAGTATACAGTAAATAAAATATTGCGAAATAATAGCTCGATACTACAATGAATGCAACGCAATACGTTTCAGCTAGAGATTTGTCAGACCCGGAAACGAGAGAATAAAGTTAAAATAAAATAAATTTAATCTTTTTCATCGGATTTACAATGCAATATTTATTTATCTATTAAAATTATATTACGATTCGTTCTAATTAAACCTTGACTGCTATTGTGTTTCGTTTTAAGAAATCCAATGACTAAGATTTGAGTGATCATTGGAACAAACCATTTACCTTTGTAAAGGCAGCGGCTGTCATTTGTACTCGTCCCTCTTCCGATGCGTACATCTTCAGATCATGTCTATAGGTACTATGTAGCCGCAGAAAGCCGAGTCCTGTTCATAAAATACCATCTCAGCCGAAAAGTGACTACGTTTTTCAAAGTGCTCTATCCGTTAAGATGATCGAATTAGGAATTTTCGAATAAAATTTCTCTCGATAGACTAAGAATAGTACATATACCATTTTTCATTTTTTCATCGCAAAAATTTAAAACCCCAGAATTTCGGTTTTCTAAAAAAATCGTGGAAAACGTCCTGTGTTCACAGGTTTTTGGCGACCTTTTTGTTCAAAAGTGCCAATTTTTCGGCACTTCGCGCCAAACAGTCAGTTTTGATTACATTTTATTGTATCCTGTTGAATTTTCCTTGAAAATTTTTAATATTTTTTATCGTCTTGAAAAAATCAACACGAGAAACATAAAAAATTGCGTTTTTGACGCCTATCGTCGTTTTCGATCCAAAAACGCACTTTCAGTACCTTTTTTGGTTTCATACCACATGATTCCCATTATGTGCTTGTATGGCCGCGCTTTGGACAAAATTATGGAAAATGCTCCACATATCGGAAATTTTGAAGCTTTTCTAACAAAAAAAGATGCAATTTTTCCATGTATTCATGCTTCATATGACCTTTTAAAACATTATTCGGCCCCGCCTCAATAAATACGACCCTATGTGTACATGCATGCATGAAGTGCATACGAGAAAAACAGGAAAGCATACAACATCTACATGCACGCGTACTAACTTCGACTTAGACAGTAATGGAGTACTAGATTTGGTTAAGAACGGAAAACGTCAATACAAACGCATAAAATTATATGCATAAAAATAATTATATAAATAGGTACACATTCACATGCGAGGATAGGCTATTTCGATTTTTCTTAGTCTTGAACTAATCAAATCGAAGAGAAGTTCCGCAGATCATAGGTGCACAAGGTCAAGGTCGGCAGGGGCGGGGGTAAAATCTCAAAATTTCAAAATAGTTAATTTGACGTTCATGATTTCTTCGTTGTTTAAACGACCAAAATAGTCAAAATAGCTAATAAAACGTCTTTCCGTGGTAATTTCGCATTTTAAAAGTATTTCTAGTTTATTTTGACGGCATTATATGACTTTAGCACTTAAAATATAGAAATCGATCAATTTCTGGCGCTTTTTGGGTAAAAAACTGCAGAAAAGTACTCATCCAGCGCTAAGCGCCGGAACCATTTAGACACTTCTAATGCTTTTTACCTCAAAAATGATGCAAAAAAACGTTCCGTCGGCTCAAAATCGCCGGACAGTACCTGTCTGGCTGACTCTTCAGCGGGGGATAATAACCTTCTATGTGCAGGTATACTGCAGATCATACATATAATGGCTCAAAATTCGAGAGAATCTCGGCCATTTTCAGGGGCGGAAGAGGGGGGGGTAGACGACCTGCAATCTTTGGCCAAAAACGGCCAAAGAGCATCTAAAAAGAGCCAAAAAATTCAATTTTTTTCAAAAATAAGGGGGTCAAAAACTTTCTGGTTCTGGGAAGTGGGATTAGGGACAACTAGAAGTCAGATGGGGGATCCCGCATCCCCACTGTTACATGTATGCTGCAGATAAATTCCTCCGCTATTAAATGCACATTATTCGGTCGAATTTAGGGTCATCAGAAATAACTCGTTATAAATTAGATGTAAGCTGGCGCAGGAAAAAATTTATTTACAAAAACGGTATAAAGATTAAATAACGATTTGAATAAAAAAATAAATAAAAAACCAAAAAAATTAAAATTAAATTAAATAATTAAATGTACTAAGATTGAGAATGGAAAAGCGGGAATATGCGTGAGAAAAATACCTCGGCTATCGGCGCCGTAAGTACCGCCGCCCGGATACAAGCATCTGAAAGCCTTTCCCAATTCTTCAGCCTGCATTTTTCCCGCATCGGTCAGTTCGCCTCCCCATTTTATAATCAAAATGAGTGATGGATCAAGATTCGATTCAGCTTCGGTTTCGGACGATTTTTTAGTTTTGCCGTGCGGCTGGTAGCGGATCTGAATCTTTCGATTGATGCCGGAAAAATGGCCGTACCTAAACAAGCGTCGCCAACAATTTTGTGAAAAAATTCGGAGAAAAATTTTAAAAATACGAAAAAAACAAAACCTCTCCAAGCATGCTAAATTGCTTAATTCGGATCAGGAGCCGACATAATCAGGTGAGATTGTTTGCATGGCATCCGCTCGAATTTGAAAGGAGAGAAAGAGGAAAAATTTATGTAAATGTACGAGGGTTGTCCAAAAGTGGGCGGCACCAAAGCTCTGACGAAGGGTGCAAGATTTTTTCAAAGGTCAAAAAAATGGCCTTAAAAATGGTGGTATGGCGAAAAAACGCCATTTTATATCGTTTCTCATCGAGCACTATCCATTGGCATCAAAAATTTGAGAAAAAAATTTCAAAAATTGAATTCTGGGGGGTATTTCGGTTTCTGGGGGGTATTTTGATTTTGGGGGGTGCACACTCCCAAACCTCCCACGCCTAGGTATAGGGTTGTCCCAAAACTTCGTTTTAGCTGTCTAATAACTTTTTCTGTATAAGAGATATCAGCATGCGGTCTTTTACATATGGTGGCGCAACTTCTGCTTTACATTACAAAAGTACCCATTTTTTCTATCTTTCTTCGCCTTTTCTAGAAGAATGTTTTTTAAAATACCTCTTTCTTTGAGTAATAACAAAACAACTTTTATCTTATCGCAGCTTAGGCACTGATTAGCATCTGATCTCAAAATTTTGGTAAAACAAAGACAGTTCGTGACATTCATCGATGCATTAGCAAAAATCCCATTGTGATCCATTTTCTGTTTCTAGTGCCACATTTTTCGCTAAAACTCAATTTTTGCTGATTTTGAAAAAAATTTCAATTCGCTTCATCACAAACGCACGTTTCATGGACAAAAAACATTCAAAGTGCTTTATAAAGATCGATTCTCTTAGCTGAAATATTGACCTTATTCCTTGAAGAATGGAGTCATGGGGCTTTCTGTTTAGAGCTATTTTTTCAGTATTTTCAATCAATTTTTAATTTATGATAAAAGAAAATTGTTTCACTGGAAAGAGGAAAAAAGATAGAAGAAATGACGATTCAAGAGATGTGCAGTAGAAGTTGCAGAACAACGAGCGAAAAACCGCGTGTTGATAACTCTGATAGAAAAAAGTTATGAGACAGCTTAAACGAACTTTTGGCACGACGATCAGAGCTGTAACGGGGCCTGGTCCCAGCCCAACCCCGGGGCCTAAAGATTTAAGTATCGTTATGTAGATGCAGACTGTTGCATTGATTGATCGGAATAAGTAAGCTAATAAAAAACTAAAAATGCATATATACTTGATAAAAATAATAATCTAAAACGCAATTGAAGTCGTATGACTACATCATATGGTATTTTTCTAGGCCCCGGCCAGCCGCTATAAAAAAGACATCCCCGGTCAAACTCTTATCATATGTATAAATGCTGTTAGAGTGTAACATGAATATCGAAATATGAAAAAGGAAACAGAGATATCTATTGTTTACTTTACACAGCTGCCAAATAATGGCTTTGTTTATACTTTTAGCGACAATTCAGTTCCACGAATTATGAAAGTTCGCAGAGTTAGCGAATAGCTTTAGGGAGGAATAACCAGGGTTCCAAATTTCAATCGGAAGTCTTAAACGGCTTCAAAGATAGGGGAATAACTCAATTGAAGATCAGGAATAAAGGAAGGTCTATTATGCAACAGGTATAAAAGCTGAAAAGGACAGAAGAGTGAGTCTTTAAAAAGAGTCAAATACCTATGTAAATTAATCATGGAAGGATGGATTGAGACCATTATGGTAAGGATTCCATTACTTCCCTCCTTCTGTCACGAATATACATAAATGATTGTAAGCAGGCACGTATCTCTGGGGGAATGGGCGGGTTTCGGACCCCACCCAAAAAAATTCTAAAAAATCGGAAAAACAGGAAATTGGTGTTGGTTTCCCCAAAATAGGATGGCCAGCTGCGTGCTTGATTGTAAGCACGTCTTGTGCGCGTGGATTGAACGATTACTTCAATGTGTAACGAAGCACGAGTTGACTCGAAGCAAACTGCCTTTAGTTACTATAAATTTTGAGCGCCATGTGAAAAAGCAAAGAATTTGAATCGATTAAAATGAAGATTCTATTCGACCGACTTACATTTCTAGAACGGTCTTCAGCTGTTCGAGTTTAGCTTTATTTTCGTGAATTTCGGCTTGTTTCTCCGGCGTACCGCAATTCAACTCCAACAACAAATAGCGAGCGCAATCTAATACTTCTTGCAACTGTTGCGGCTTTTTCAACTTAAGCTCGCCTGTTTGATGGCCGTTGTATTTTTGAAAAAGTTCCCAAAACCTAGACAGCAAAATAAGATACGAAAAACTATAACAATTTGGCTTTTTTAACTTTGCAATATCTAAGAATTCATAATCAAACACCTCAAGTCTTACTATTACATATTTCTATTTAATCAAAATACTTATTCACACATACGATATACGAAGTAATAGTGTAGATGCACTGATGCTTAAAATATAAAATATGTTCACTTTTCAGTTCTGTCGTATTTCATGACAGAAATCTGCAAAACTTAAAATTTTCAATTTTTGAGAAAAAATTTTTTTGAACCGTACAAAGATGGTGTTGGATGAAATTTCCTCTCCAATCCACGTATTTAATGCGCAAAATAATACATGAGCTGCTTATACAATTTAACTGCGAACATAGGTTGTTCGAATTTTCAAAGGTACATGCATTACACTAGAAAAATTAGAAAAAATTAATCACCGAATGAGTTATAATTTTCAACTCTATTTTTCTACAATTTTATGAATTAATAAGTAATGGCGAGAATCATTTTTTAGTCGGTGGAATTCCTTGTATATAAATTAGCATAATATGTATGTTGAATAGGGGATTACTTTTGATGTCGAACCTCCATTTTCAACTTCTGTTTCGGTGTTCTATCACCATGCCTTATAACAGCCAGAACACATCTTAGTTCCATCATTGTACCGTAAGTTGTTGACACCAAAGGAGGGTCATCTGCAATAATAGAAAGACTGAGTGACACTAACAGCATATCATTATATAATGGCACAACATTTATTTTTCCGATAAACTTTTAAATTCATACAGTGGCGCATACAGAATTTTCTGATAAGGGGGCGGAACCCAAATTTTACCTGAAAGTGTCAGACGTTGACCTAAAATTCGTATATTATGCTGAATGTGCCGGTTTTTGCTGTCTTTTGATAGATAGAATTATTTTTGATGCAAAAAAAGTAAAAAATTTTCGAAATTTTCCAAAGTTATCAATAAAACTCGCAAATTTAATGCAAAAATCGACACAAATCGCCAAAAATTCGCTCGATAAATCATTTTGAGAGCTACAAAATCTTTGATCTGTACAGAAACTACTCTTCTGCCGTAAGTTTTTTAGAGTGCCAATAGAGTCAGTAAAGGACATTAATGAGTACTATCCCAAAAACACTTAAAAAATCATGATAAAAATGACTAAAATCACCCAAAAATGCATATCTATTCTTCATTGCGCCCAAATATTTTTTGACGACAAGGGGGGCCGCTTCCACACCCCCACTGAATCTACCAGTGACTTCATACTCGTATATTCTTTTATTTGGGTTATTATTTTGTTTATCACTTGCTTTGACTATGACGTGTGCAAAGATATAGTATATGATAAGAATAAAGCTGCACCGGGGCCAGAGACTTTTAATATTGTTGTTATGCATGTATATACATAGGTGCAAACTTGTTGTCTTGATTGATTGAATTGAGAAAGCAGAACATTCAAGTAATTACATCAGTCCACCCTTCTATTTCGTTATTGATGTCAACGTTTAAGCGCATTAAACTCTTTTAATTACGGATTAACAGTAATATGTGAGCCACTAAATCTAATAGGATTCATATTTATTTCAATCAATCACGCCAATGAGTTTGCACCTATATAACTAAAATAATTATTGAAAATAGTTGGAAAAAATTCTTAGGTTCTGGTCGATTTCAATCATTTTCGCCAAAAAGTCTTGTTGTCTGTTCTGGCCCTGATCTTAACGTATTTCGCCCAGGATTCGTCCTTTTTTACCAAACCCGTACGTGCAAGTCTGCTTGTAGCTCTGATAGATATACATGCACAAGCACTTCTATACACAAATCTCGCTGTATAAAAGTCTAATTTAAAATTGAACGATTTTTAGGATTCATGCCATTCTCGAGTAAAAGTTACAATTATGTATGCAGCTTAAGAAAGATAATTTTTATTTTTCAACTGCACATGATCTGACTTTTGAGTAAAGGTGCTATAAGTATTTATCATTATAAATTTTATACCTCATTATCATTATTATTGGGCACATTTTTATTATTTTTATCAGTATTATTAAGATATACTCTTAAAGGACGAATAAGAGTTGAGCACATATATTACGTAGCAAATACCAGCATATGGTTGTCATATGACCACATTTTATGGATTGTTTCCATGCCCCGATAAAAAAGCGGCCTCGTTACAGCTCCAGATGAGAGCTATCTATAATTTTCTGTTTTTAAAATTTTCAGGACATTCGCACTTCAGCAGTAAGTTAAATAAAAGTATTTTGATCTCATCAGTAGGTAAATGAAAACAAAGTCATAATTGTAACCATTAAATATTAATGTCTGCGTTAATATCATTATTTAGAATTCATCAAGTTGGAAAAGAAGAAAATTATACTTGAAAACCTTTATTTTATGACTCTAGAGCATACATTTAATGAGATAATCAGCGCCTAAAATTATTTGGGGATATCCAAACAGTTCGAGGAATTAATACCCAAAAGCCTTTTAACATGTCACTCAATTGCAAGCGGACAAATACATTTACAAAGTCACTGGTACGCATCGTGGAAATCAGACTCAATTTTACTCAAGTGTTAAATGGCTAGTAAAAGTGCCAAAAATCTTCAGGGATTTATGGTAAACAAATGTGAATGAGCTAGAATTTACGTTGAGCATAATTTTTTTACTTATTTTCTTTTTCATTCTAATGATTTTTCGTTGCACTAATGCTTCATTTGAAAAGCCGCTACCTATTTCAATTGCGGAAATGAAGTACCGTAGGTACATGAAATCTGTAACCAGTTAATGAAATTGATATTCATCAATATTAGCAGTGATTTCTAATTCGATCTATGTAACAATGTGAAATCTGTCCTTTACTTATGTACATAACAGAACATGTCATTTATTTAGACGCCTAACCCACTATTTATATTTCAACGCAAATCATACCCCTTATTTTCGCACTCCATTTAATACCATGATTGACTATCACACTAGGGTACTTAATTACTCATGCAATGAGACATTTGCATAAAAAGAACAAGACTAAATCGTTCCGTTCGTGCATCGTCATGTTTTTATTGTCGAGCATAATCAACAAATACAGTAAGCAGCAAACCCTTCAAAACAGATAATTTCGCTGCATCTATGTACATAACTCATCAAGTTGAAAGGTAGTGGCATACGGGCTTCCAACTTTTCTTAAAATCATATTTCCCAATATTCTGGCCGTATCTTCGTAATACTTGCTGGACGTTTTAACGAATGAAAATCCATTAACGTCACAAACGTACGATTTACCGCTGGCTCGTAAAAGATCGAATCCACAAACCATTTGCTAATAATTCGGTGCCAAAATCAGTAAAAACAGTCCATGGAAATTCACAGACAACAGCTTCATACATACGTATGTATATATGCAGACCCGAATTTAGAATTTTATTTCAGGTAGAGAAGAGCCAAAATTTTAAAAATGTAAATGTATACAGTCGTACCTAGTTAATAATCGCTCGGATAGTAGACACTCCCGCTTAATGAACACCCCTTCCGTCAGTCCCTGTCAAACTCTTATGCTTTAAAGGTTGAAAAAAGGTTAAAGGCCGGGCTATACACCCAAGGTGAGTCTTACCCATCCATGCACGGCTCCATAAGGCGTAGCTATATGACAACGTGCTAATGACCTCGGTTAGTAAACACTTTCCTAGAACACATGACCAAACAACACTGTAAAGTCATCTTTTGTTAAGTAAACTCGGTTAGTAAACACATTTTTAGATATTAAACACGTTCTGTGCGGGTTAAAATCACTAATATTTAGAGGAATACAATAATGGTCAGCCTTGTCATAGTACTTTTGGATATAACAGACCGGTGACATACAAAAGTAAATAATGTCAACTCGGTTAGTAAGCACATTGGCTTAGTAAACACGGAGTCTCTTGGTCCCCACAGGGTGTTCATTAACGGATTCGACTCTATAATGTGCTTAGACGCAATTTTAAGTGAAAAAACGACAATTTTCTACATATGTACAACTTTTGCGATTTTGGATTACTTTTGCGGCTTCTGGTGACGAAACTTATAGAAATTAGAAGAAACGACGCAAAAACACTTTATAACCAGCGCGTACCAGCGAAAATTATCGACATTTTTATCCTTTTAGGCTCACTTTTGCTGTATTTTAAAGATAAGCAATGCAGAAATAAAATTTGGCCCATAGTGCCATAAATATTCGACATTTCGACCCATATGCATCCAATTTTGCAGCTTTCTGAAATTAGCAATACAAGAGAGAGAGCCGGAAAATTTAGACGCTAATGTCATGGGCGGATTTAAGGCGTTGGGGGGCCGCATACTTAGATGCACAACGTCTTACACGGAGCTCGTTCATATTAGAACAAAAACAGAAAACTCGAAAAAAATTTACAAAAAAAATTGGGTAAATTGAACAGAATATAATCAAAAATGAGTATATGGCGCATGGGAAATTTGAAACTTTTGAAGGAAAATATTGCTAAAAACGCTTGAAAATACACTTTCTACGACTTTTTCGGAAAATTGACGATTCTTGAGGGTCAGCGTTATTTTTCGGGAAATCAGTAGCCATTCTGCATGTGAGACATCCCAATCACCAACCCTCCAAGAAAACGTATGATGGACAGAAAGAAATTTACTAAGAAAGCGAAATTGAAATTACCTTGAAAGCCAAAACGATTTTTCGAGCGATCAACTTTTCTCGATTGCTCAAAATAACCGGATAGCGCACTTCTTTGCCTTCCGCGTCCCTTTCGACTTTGCCATCTAATGCGGGCGATTTTCTGGCTTCAGCGTGGGCATAATCTGGACCTACGGCATAGACCTGAAAAATGAAATAGATTTATGAAAAATAGGAAAGTAGCAGACCATTACTTATCCACGCAGAACAAAACTCGTTTCAGCTCGTGCACTGCGTGGGATTGTATAAGCGTTTACTTAGTTAAATTTATTTCATTTTTATTTATTTCATTTTATTTTATTATTTATTTACCATAAGGCGACATTTTTCTGTCAATTTTAGACTTTGACACGTCTAGTCTCTTCCCATCCAAATTATGCTTTTTCGCTCGTAGTAGAGAAATTTTATAGACTGCAAAAAAGCATCAAAATATGGTTACAGTAATGCTATCACGCGTGAAGGTATCGTGTCGTTTTTTGCCCTTCGATTTGCATAATAATTGTTGAAGTCGTGCAGATTTAAACCATTTTTGCAGCTTACTAAGATTAGCAGATTAGGAAAGAGTCATTTGGAATGCAAAAGGCTAGAAAATGTAGCAATAAGTTTTGGACAAGTAAAGCAATACATTATTGTAGTCAGGCCCGTATCCAGGATTCTATTTCGGGGAGGGGGGGCGAAAATTTCCGAGGCCAGATATCTCGAGAAGCATTAGGCGATCGGCGAAAATTAAGGCAGTTTCAAGCGTATTTCGGCGAGCTCTATACGATATGACGAAAAATTTCAAGAAAATTTTTAAAAATTTTTCACATTATTTCATATTGATATATATGCAGATACAGCGAATTTATCATTTAAAATGCTATGTCATCACTTAATCGACGAATTATCTCTTATGTATCTCTTGCCTTTGTTTTAATCATTCTGCTTCAGAGAGGAAAAATACAGATAATGAATAATTTGGCGCGGAGCGCCGAAAAAATTTTGACCTATTCTGCATGTCAAGCTCAAATTTGAGCGGTTTTGAGCGGGCTAGAAGACAAAAAAACATAAGCAATAAATAAAGCGCGAAGTACCGGAAAAATTTCATGTCGCCCGTGTCATAAGTCAAATTTTAGCTGTTCTGAGTGAGCTAAAAGGCAAAAACTATAGCTGAATGATGAATCCAGCACACAGCGCCGGAAAAAATTGACATACTCTCTACATCTAACTCAAATTTGAGATTTTTAGCGGTTCAAGAGACAAAACTATACATGAAGAATAAATTTGGCGCGAAGCGCCGGAAGGTTTTGAGTTTACTAGCTCAAAAGTACGCCAAAAACCTGTTTTGGCAGTGTTTAAGACGCAATTCGCCAATTTTTCCATTTTTCTTTTTGGGGGACTCGTTAAAAAATTAGGGGTAAGGCCCCCTCGCCCCCCAGAATACGGGCCGGATTGTTGTTCATGTAAGCCATAAAATAATTTTCAAAATAAGAAAATTCTCCTGTTGACATTATTCATTAATCATGAACTTTACATGATTTTCAAATTGTATTGAACTAGATCTCATCATCCGTGTATTACTTTGACATCCGTTCCATCTGTAGGCATGAAATCTTCATATATGAAGGATCCGTCTTTACGAACTTTACTTTCGGGTGAATATATACTGCTGCGATTGTTAGTCTATAAAGAAAGTGAGGTTTTGAACATATAAACTTATTTTGTGCGGAACTTATTTTTTTTCTCCGTTTGAATTGCATAAATACAAAATCGACGATGACAGTGACCGCTCGTACGACGCAAATGTCAATTATATGAAAAGCTATATACATGATTTAGGAGAAAAAGAAGAATCTTATTTTTTTAAATTCACTTATACTCAATTTAATAAAAAATAAAAAGTATAATTTTCGACAAAATATTGGTCCAATGTTTTACAGAATAACATAAAAATATATTCTTCTATTAAATAAAATCTAAAGGCAAGAAACCTGAGGTCAAATAAGAGATATGTGAGTTAGATTTGACCGACTTCGCATACATTTTCCTTCAGTACATGATGTGACACCAATGTAAAGCGTAGTAAACAGAAAATTATTACAGGAGTACCAAAAAGTAAGCAGATCCATTAAATAAAATATTAATCTCTAAACCGTGCAATTGTACTTTTCTAAAGAGTTGTTGCGATCCGCCACCAACGCTGGATGGATAATAGATTCTTATGTTATGGTCTTCGGCAGAAACTGGCTTTTCTACAAATGGTTTGTTAAACGTTACTCCGCTGACAACTATGTAATCATCGTTTTCTTCCAAAATTCCGTCTGATAAAAGCAACGCAGGCAGTAATTTTTTTAAGGTCTACATCAGACATGCATAACATGGATATTCTGCCAGGTGAAATTTTAAAGTGTCCTTTTTTGGCTCATAATTGTGAATACCTTGAAAACATCGTTTTTCGGCGTTTCTGACGTTGCTCTATCTTTCAAGAGCACAAAAACAAAAGATTTAGAAGAATAAAAAAATTTCAATAAATTGAAGATAATATCGCCAAAAAATGAATTTATGGCGCAAAGCGCCGAAAAGTTGACTTTTTGAGCAAGCAGATGGCTAAAACGCTTAAAAAGCACTTTTTCTACGAATTTGTAAAAAAAATTCTGGAGGCTTTCGAAAAATCGCGAATTTTGAGGGGGTGGATAGAAAAATTCCTGGGGGTGGTGAACCCCCTCCCCCAAGATCATTTATGACTCCTCCAGAACAGAAGTAAAGCTCTACGGCACGAAAATATGAACTTCAATCAAAAGGTCATTGTATTGATAATTTATGGAGTACAGACGCTGGTGCGAATTCAGCTAAACTATACAATTCTCAATGAACTTGAAAGGAGGAATCATCTCTCACAAATGGCTACATCACTAAAATGAATACTCAACTTTTCTACCCGTATTTTTTAATTTTCGAAAGAATTTCCGCTGTGTAGATAACAGTGCCAGCCAAGTCAGTAGCAAAGAACTAATTCGTTCTGGTACGCAGAAAAAAATTCAAATCGATCCATTCCTAAATTGATATTTGAGTGCGAAACTTGTCGAGAAATTACTGATAAACAGCTCGTAAAAATTTACTACCAGCCGCTTAATAAATCAAGCAAAAAAACAGATTCGCATTATTATATACATATATATTACTTTTATTGTATCAATACATTGTATAATGACTTCATTATGTCAGCTCAGAAATTCCGCAACCCTTCAGAGTGAACTTGAACCAAGCACAGTTAGGGTTTTACTGAAAATTAAAGCGTAATATTTTAACTAACAAAAAAGGGAATAGCAATACGTATTTAACTAGGAATTAATAAAACAACCAGCAGCATGGCAATCGTTTAGCATCAGCGAGGCCAGCAAAGCAATCACGCAATTACTTAGCAAGCAAAGCAATTACACAGCGCTAACAAGGCAAGCAGACAGCACAAACTACGGACCACTAAAGAGGCAAACAAGCAGAATCAAGCAGGACGATCAACAGATACAAAAAGCAAGGCAAAGACGCAGCACTGGCGAATATCGACCTATGAGTGGCCAATGCCACGACCAACGCCGCAAAATTGGGGTGGTCTGGTCACTTGACCCAAAAACGTTTGAGCACGCATCACTACTCTTTAAGAAGCAATTTAGCAACAGGTAGCCTTCAAAATACTATACTTCATAATGTGGAAAGTTCATTTAGACATACCACACAATAGAATTGGATTGAGGGGGGTATTACCACCTGAGCTTTGAAATGCTGAAATACAGCGATTTTGGCCGAAAAACCAATGCTATATAGCCTTTTTTGGGCTCAGAACATTAGTCATTTAGCCTTTTTGTTTCAGAAAACTAGCTATATAGTCTTTTTTGAGCTAAGAATTGCTATGTAGTTTCCTTTCTGAGTTTTAAAAGTATATATATGTATAGAGCTATTTTATCGACTCCAAAAACAGCCAAACAGCTATTTTTAGTCCAAAAAGGCTATATCGCGATGTTTGTGAGTCCAAAATGGCTATATAGCTATGCTTGTGAGTACTAAAAGGCTATTTATTTGCTGAAAATGCTCAAAAACGATTGTTTCAAAGCGATACCATCGTTTTTTCGCTATAGAACCGTTTTTTACTAAGCACATAGCTATCTACCGATTTTTAGTTTGCACCATCCCACCTGGAAGTTCTATGTACCTTGCGCACCTATGAGACATATGTACGATCGTTCTGTGAGACATAGATGCACATGGTCAGGATCGGCAGGAGGAATCCAGAAATCAAAACTAGTTAATTTAGTGTACGCGGTATTTCTCACTATTTAAATGACAAAAATGATCAAAATAAGCTACAAAAAGCTTTTTCATGGGAACATCACATTTTTAGTCCTTTTTTGACGGCATTACATCTCATTTACCCCTAAAAAATACAGAAACTGATCAGTTCAATTATAAATTTTAATGTTTGAGTTCATTTCGACACAATTTACATAGGGCGCTTTTTGAGTGTCCTCAAAAATAATAGAAAATGTTCCGTCAACTCGAAATCGCAGGACAATACCTTTCTGCATAACCCTTCGTAGGGTGTATATATCCCCTTCCCCCTATATGCATGTGTGCTGTAAGAGTATAGGTCGACTTCTCTGCAAACAGCTGCTTTTCCAGCCTCTTAGCCGGCTTTGCTCAAGTTTTCATGCTCTAAGTAAATAATTTGCAAAGGTACCTGAAACAATGCCGATTACGATAAGACTCAGTATCTTACCAGAAGCAAGCAGTGAATCTCGCCAGAGCACTTTATATCGTGGAATTTCAATGCCATTTCTTTGCAAAATTTTATATACTCGCACACTGCAAAAATCAAACGTCGTGTAGGAACATAATGCGCAATTACAGACGTAATAAAACCGGTACCTCTTATTGCATCAGAAACCATTAGAAAATGTAGTAATTCAGAATGAGCAAAAGAGGGCATTGATACAAATGTGAGGGAATAAGCCTCGCTTAACAAATGATTTGATCCTGATTGCATAGGAAAATAATCTTTTTTACTTTTTCTCAGTTGGTGTCTACACATTAACTACAAAAGTTAAACTTAAATTATAACTTACCGGTCCAATAAATCAAATGCTCTTTCCAGGTCGTTAATAGCCCAGATTTCACGCTTTTTGACGTATTCGACGGCTTTTGATAATGGAAATCCTTTTGAATGAAAACTAATCAAAACATCGCACTTAGGCCATCTGTCTATCGGCTCATCAACAATTATTTCTTCTGGAAAAGACTGAATTTCCAAGTAATCACCGTATATCTCACATAATTTGGCTAAAATCGATCGCATAGGCCGACTATTGGCTTTTTTTGTCATCGCGCACACACCCACAACAACCTTTCTTTTGACCGCCACAGCAACGGCATTATTTTCATAGTTCATCAGAGGAGTAGTTGCAGAATTACAACGGTATATAATATACCTGATTTCGTTATTCTGCAAACAAAATCAATATATTCAGTGATGGACCTGGAATTTTCTGTAAAGAGGACGCTACTCTAACTTTTCAAAAAACTGTCGATAATACATAGGCCCAAAAACTTGCACTTGCGTGCAAAATAGCGTGTTTTCTACGTTTTGCGTTGTCTAGTTTTATTCAAAATCGCTTCAGCGCAGAATTTTTGTGAAAAATCTTTAAATTTTCGACTATATTGCCTAGAAAAATCATCAACTTTCTTTTATTCCAACGAGAATCTGGCGCGAAGCGCCGAAAAATTTATGACAGAAAAGCGGAAGAACATTCAAAAGCTTGAATTATTCCTCCATCTCCTGCAATTGCAACATTTGACGTGAAACCAGTGTTTTTTTGTACAAGGTCCGTCTGTACATGTACAAAGATGGTCCCCAAAAGTCTTTGTATATTTTGTGCATGCAAATTTTTGTGTACTATAATATGGTACAGTAGCAATTTCAGTGTGGTAAAACGGGGTTTTTCGACCTTAGGTAGTATATTTAGTTAATTTATGGGTTTCTAACGCCAAAAATTACTAAAAATTGTCTCAAAATGGCGCGAAGCGCCCAAAAATTTGACATTTTTCCATTCTAAATGCAAATTCTGCTATTTTGGAGATTTATAGGACAGACAATCACTTATTTAGAGCGAAGCGCCGAAAGTTTTTGGGAATTGCGCACCTTTTTACACTTTTTGTCTTCCCAAAAATCTTTGTATATATACAAATACAGTCCTGAAAAGTCTTCGTGCATCAGCAAAAATCTTTACCGAATACAAAAAAACCGTGCATGAAGCGTCAAAGATTTTTAAAGGATATGCTTGAAATTAGAAGAAAACTGTACTGAAAAAACTATTTATGCTCTTGAAATCGTTATAAAATCTATTCCCTGATCAAAAACATGACTTTCGGGTCGCTAAGAAAGTAAATAAATGTGATTGTAGGCAGACCTGGGCAATGGCTTCAACCCGCTTCAACCAGGTATCAACAGTAGGCCGTTCGGCATCAACGGTCAAGGCTGCAAGTATCAACAAGAATTTTGAGTAGAAAAATCAACGACAAATGCAAAAGAGAATCAAAACATAATGAAGCATAAGGAGTGAAAGTAGATTCTTGATTTATTTTTGATATTTCTTATTAATGTTTCCGGCGCGCCACGCCGATCGCAGCACTTTTATCGACACATTGCTCTAGAACTTCACTGTAATTGAAGATCCTCATCTTCTGAACGGATTTCGACAATTTTTGTAATTTGCGCCGTATTGATTTAAGTTTATATTTGTTTTTGCTGTTGCGCGCGCCGCTCCGATCGCAGCACTTTTATCGACAGCTTGTTCTAGAACTTTACTATGATTGAAAATTCTTATCTTCTGCACGGATTTTCGGACCATTTTTGTAACGCAAAAATGTGTTTTTCATAAATTAAATAAATGAAATAGTTTATTGTGACAGAGACAGAATTAAAACAATACAAAATTGGTCAAATTGAAAAAAAGAAAAAATCAAAGTAAATGCAATAAAATGACGTCAATGCGATGCAATTTGAAATATAAATTACTGTGATAAGACTATGTGTAATATCAATAACCTGCGCAAGGACTATAAAGGCAGTTTGCACTTACTTAAAGTCTAAGAAAGAAAGAAAGAAAGAAAGATTTATTCGATCTACAAAATACACGTACAAATTTAAAATATACGTACACATTACAATACAAATAATAAGGAAAAAGACAAATGTCATATAAATGCATAATTGAAATTCATGTACATATTGCAAACACACGTATTTAATTGTAAAAAAAAAACGAATAAAGTGATTAAAGAAAGTAGTGTAATGTAAATGTAAGACACGCGGGTACGTACAGGCAATGAATACTGCGCTTAGATACGCCCCTTGCGAAAAATGGATAAATCAAATTGTTTCAATTTCATCGTAAAAATGTTCGAATTAGCTGAGCAGATAAAAGGTAAAACTATTTTCTCTAAACGACTGCTGAAGGAGGGAAAATTCGGGGCATTCACAACTTCTTCTGACAAACTATTCCAAAGAGGGGATCTATTTGTAAAACCAGTACATTTTCAAATTTAAGCGAGATTTTGGTATTTTTAGCTTCACCAAGTTAACTGATCGAGTGATGCCATTACTCACCGTGAATAAATCGTTAAAATCTATGCCTATAAGACTATGGTAAATCTTATAGGCCACCGATAGATCATGACGGACTCGACGCAACTGAAGTGAGTCTAATTTAAGAAAATCTAAACGTTCCCTACAGCTCAAGTCGGAAAAATTCAAGACCCTCCTAGTAAAGTATCTTTGAACTCTCTCAATACTTTTCACGTCTTGCTTTTTGTGTGGTGACCAAATAAGCGTGCAATATTCAAGTAAAGGTCGGATAAACGTTTTATAAGCCATAACTAGCAGTTCAGCATCTTTAGCCTTAAATGCTCAGAAAATCAATGACATCCTAAAATATGCACTTTTAACTATATGTGCAATGTGCGGCGAAAAATCCATATATTCGTTCAAAATAATACCTAAATCTTTTACTTCGTTGTTTTCCAAAATATCCTTTATTCCAATCGAATATTTTTGCCTGGGATTTTTATGACCGAAATGCAAAACGGAGCACTTAGCCAAAGATAAAGGTACTCATGAACATTCAGTAACAAATTGTTCAACAAACCTGCTTGTTCTGTTACGGCAAACATTTTTACATTATCCGCAAATAGGTACATTTTCAACTTTTCATTTTTGTTCAGAAAAGCGATATCATTTATGTAAAAAAGAAACAAAAGAGGACCAAGAACGCTACCCTGTGGAACTCCGCTAGTATGTAACACCAGTGAGCTCAGAAAAAGAATCATCAATTTTTACCTGTTGAGTTCGACCATGTAAAAAATCTGTAATCCACAAAAATAATCGTCCTTTTAGTCCGTAAAATGAAAGTTTGTGAATGAGCTTATAATGTGAGACAGAATCAAAAGCTTTGCAGAAGTCTAAATATATAGCATCAAACGAACTTTTAGAATCTATGTGGAATATAATTTCATATATGTACAATAATAGTTGGGCTTCACACGATTTTTTAGGCAAAAAGCCGAAATGAATCGACGAAAAAATTTTGTTTGTTCGAATATATCTCAAGATATTTTATTTTTTATTTTTCTGTAAAATTCTGCAACACACACACGTTAGCGAAATAGGCCTATAATTAGAAGTTATGGAAGGATCACCCTTTTTGAAAATGGGGATGACGTGAGCTGTTTTCCAGATTTTTGAAAGCTTACCAGTTAGCAATGAAATGGAGAAGATTTTTTTAAGCGGTAACAAAAGCGAGATTTTTAAATTTTGAAATAGAATACTAGGTAATCAGTCTGAACCAAAGGAACTAGAACAACTTAAGTTGGAAATGGCTTTAGCTATAGCTGCTTCATCAAGTATGATATTTTCCAAACCGGGCAAATTCTCCAAATCAAGGTCAAGTAAGGGTAAGCTTCCATCATCCTGAGTAAAAACTGAACAGAAAAAAGTATTCAGTAAAGTAACTTTCTTAGATTATTTCGAAACTAGCTCGTCATTTTCCATTTTTAGCGGTGGCATTATTTTATTATTTTTCAGACATTTACCAATAAAATTATAAAACTTTGTCAAATTTTCCTTTTTAACTGAGCAAAATTTCGGCACGTATACAGAATAGTAACTGCTGTTGTACAAAGTACCTATAGTCGCAACAGTTACTGATTTTTTCAAACTTCTTGATATTTACTAGACTTAGGCTCAGATTTATGTGGGTGGCCCGCTTAGGTCGGTATCACTCCCTTTCTGCTTAGGTCGGTATCACTCCCGCTTAGGTCACAAGATGAATGCATTAGTTTGTCTGATGACGTCATTACAGTTACTATTCTGTAGAAGTACCAAAATTTCAAAAATTTTCAGGCGCTTCGCGCCAGATTGATTTAATTTAATCATTTGCTATTGATGTTTGGGCCGCCCCGCGCCTATTGCAGCAATTTTATCACAAAAATGCTTAATAGGGAGGTGAAAATTCAAAATTTTCTGGTGGTTCGCGCAATTTCAATAAATTATTGCGTTTTTTCGCTGAGACTCCAGAAATCGGCTAAATTGCGTTAGTGAACATCTTAAAAAGCAGTTTTAGGAGACAGAACATATTACTGTTCTTTATATTCATTGCAGTACACTAAATTTACAATAACAAAATGTTCAAAAACTCGTTTTGAGTCGCGCCATTTTATGTAGGATGAACTTTCTGAAAAAAATCAGTTTTTCAGCATGAGCGCTCAATTTTCGGCATTTGTGTAGCTGCTACACATATTATTAACATAGTCATATTATAAGGGCGTATGTGTGCAGTCAGTAGCATCTGAGGAAACGAGAGAAAGTTGCTGGCAGTCCGATTCGAAACGTAGACTTCTTGCTCTAAACTCCAGAATCATAACCAATCGACTAACGCTGGTTAATTTCGAGAAAGATTGCAAGGTATCGTCCAAGGAAGTGTCCTTGAACCTACGCTCTTTTCCATTTTTATTAATGATATATGTGATAATATTTATAGCACGGTTTATATGTTTGCTTGATATCAAAATTTTCAATAATAGTTGTAACTATAGATTATTACAGTCTGATTTAGATAAGATTATTGACTGGGCAATTACATGGGATTTACCTATTTCACGAACCAAAAGTCAAGTTCTATATTTGGGTAACAATCATCAAAAAGTTGTCTTTAGAATAAATGGGGAAATTATTTCTAGTGATCTGTTTGTCCGTGATTTAGGAGTTTCGATTTCCGAAATTTAAAATTTGAGGAACATTATAATTCTTTAATTAAAAGAGCTTTCTCTAGATGAGATGTATTTTAGGGCTTAATTCTAGAATAGATAGTAGTAATAGAATTTAAATTAATGGGGATTTATGGAAAGATTATAAGTAGTAAAGAAGATATTCAATAGAAATCATCGACAGAAAGCATTTAGAAGGGGAGAAATTCAATGATGAAGTTGTAAAGTGATAGAAGCACAAAGCATGGGAAGGCGATTGCCATAAATGGCGCATTGATTATCTAATGTATACTGACGCAAGGTACATACATTTGTTTGTATGTAGGTACACAATGTTTTGGGAAGGCAATTGCGAAAATCGTCACAACGATTGATCGAATAGACTGCATGTACATAGGTACATAGGTATGTACGTAGGTACATAGGTATGTACGTAGGTACATAGAGAGTATGTACATACATTAGCAAAGGCGACGGCGACAAAGCCGATGATTGATTACTCTATGATGAAGGGAAAGACAACAGGTTTATTCGTACAGACGGGCACAAGAGTAGCATATATGAAGTATGTACATAGGAAACTATCCACAATGCGTTTATTGGTTTTTATGTAGAGCTTGATGTGCTGATATGAATACATTGCGAACAGTCGATGTTTTTAACAGGACTGAAATATAAAAGAATGGAACTTATGCGCAGTTACTGTTACCTTGATAGAACACTCCGTTCCTAATGATTTGATAAAAGTTGTGCTTAGCATGAAAGGAAGGTGATCTGTGGAGTTAATCTAAGTGAACAACACTCATGTACTGTAGGATATTAGATTAGTAATATTTTGCTCACGTGGAAGTCAACTTAGCTTTTCTATGCAAATTTTTTTTTATAATCATGAGTGATTTACGTAATAGGCGCTTGTTCGGACACGAGAATTATTTATTATGGATGGGTTTGAATTAGTAACCTTATGCTCACGTGGAAGTCGACATTGCTTTTCTATGCAATTTTTTCAATCATATGAGTTATTTACCTTGTTCCGGACACTAGAATTGCTTATTCCTGTTGTTTATGCTCTACCATGCTGCTGTGTTATATGCATTTCGTATATTGGATTGTGATCAAGACTTATGCTTTGTGCAGTTGCTGCATTCTAAGAATGTACCTTAATCTTACAGAAATTAAAGAACTATCAGACGATTTGGCGAAACACTGACAATTGGTATAAGATTGTCAATTAGTATCGAAGGAGCCGGATTAAAAATCTGATAGGTGTGGCGGAGCATTGAAATTAGCCATTTTGACAGTGGCTATTGATACGGAAATCAGATTTTGTTTCGACGTGGCACATTTGTCAAACGCTCAAAACTATTGATATACGAATTTTATCATCAGATTTCATTTCGACGTGGCACATTTATCGAACGCTCGATACTATTGACATACGAAATTTTATCTAGCAACTGCTGAAAGGCGTACGACTGTCTGGATCAGCACGGATATCAAGAGATAAAAGTGAGTTAGAATTTACACTTCAGTAATTATAATAATTAAGTCATGTAAACCATTGGTGATCAATCTTTTTGTTAGTGTTAGTTAGAAAGGGAAGGATAACGTATGTTTTGACAAATAAGGGTGCTAGAGTCATTTTCTTCCTATGTCTCTTCTAATACTTATTTTTTAGGCTTAGGCTTAGTTATGTGCCTTCACATTGGTGCAAGAGGATGATCTAGGCCTGAGACAAATGGGGCAAAAATTGCGGAGCAAGCGAAGCGAGCGGAGCAATTTTTGCCCCATCTTTTCTTAGGCTTAGATCATCCCCTGACACCAATGTGAAGACACACGGAGTCCAAAGACAATTTTGATTAAGGTGAGAATAGCTATTTTATGCAAATTCAAGTAGGATTGTTTAATATAAAAGTTGAAAAAAACAGATGGAAATGAAAGTAATAAAATAACCCAGGGCTTGAGTGGCTACTGGGCATGTCTGGCGGTTGGTGGCCATCAGAAGTTGGCAGGGTGAGCCCATTAAGGGATCACTAGGGGCCCTGCTGGGACCCTAACTGTCAACTTGCTGAGTTTGTCAGCCATGAACCAACTCACTGTTCTATAACCATGATGGAGTTATTAGAGACCGGCCCTCAGTATCCGGCAGACGAGGGTTCTAAAATCTCCGGAGACCCAGCCAGCACTGTGTCGTTGCAAGGCAATGTTGGTGGTCATGCTACTTGCAGCCCAACTAGTGGTGTGTTGTCACAGGGCATCACTGGTGGTCAAGCTACTTGTGGCTCCTCAGTTGCCATAGGGAACCAGGTGGCAGTTGAGGGCGATGCTACTGGAACACCTGCGAAAGGGACTCCTTTGGAGAACCTTTGGAGAAACTGGGCTCCATAAATTTGCGCAAGCAACTCACTGGGGCCCAGAAACGAAAACTTCGTAAGCAGGCTCCGTGCTGCCAGAGCCCTCCAGGGATCTGGCACTAACCTGCCCGAAGTTACAGGTTCTGATTCGAGCAGGGGCACTGGGCAGAATACTGCTCAGGAGGACCCAGCTCCCTCAGAATCTAGGGCAATTAGTAGTGGGGGAGCACAGCAAGCAATTGCTGTTGCACACCCAACTCCTAAGCCCAACAAACAGGCCAAGCGGCGACATCCTAAGGATGACAAGCCCACTAGCCTGACACAGCCAGCTAAAAGGTCTAAAAAACCTTCTAGTTATAAAGCAGCAGTTGAGGAATCACTGAAAATTGGTATTGTCGACTTCAGCAGCGAAGGCGGCATTCCAGCTGATAAGCTTGATACACTCACAGCTGTCTTAACTACAGCCTTGGATCAGGTCGCAAGCACTAGCAAGACCCCTCCAAGGTTTCACTCTTCTGGCCTGTCACATGGCGTTTTTTATATGACATGTGCAGATCAGTTCACTCTGGATTGGCTGAAGAATACCTTAGCTAATCTCGATCCACCTTAGGAAGGAGCTGATCTGCGCGTTTGCAGCAAATCAGAACTTCCCAAGTTGACCAAGTTCACAGTGTTTTTCCCTGGCTTAGCTGACAGGGACTCTGTGTTTTCCAGACTGCAGAACCAGAACCCTGGTTTGTGCACTGGCCTTTGGAGAATCTACAAACGGGAGGAAAAAGAAGGTCAAACCTTCTTTGTCCTGGGAGTGGACCATCCATCGGTCCAGGTGCTTAAGCAGCTGGACTTCAGGCCTTATTTCAAACCTGGGCGTGTCACTTTGATGACATATACCAAGTTGGAATAAGCGCATAATTTGTACATAGATTAGGATGGTTGGTACTAGTACTCTCCCATCCCAATCAGTACTGGAATTATTCCAGATCAACTTGCAGCATAGCCAAGGTGCGACTGGTGTACTTAGTCGCTGCCTAGCAAAACTGCAGACAAAACTAGCGTTGATCCAGGAGCCTTGGATCTATAAGAACAAGGTATGTGGATTAAATGATAAACTATATACTGTGTTAGTAGGGACTGTGGTACAAGGACCAAGGGCTTGCGTGCTTGTCTCACGGAAACTTAACCCAGTGCTCCTCCAACAATTCAGCAACCGTGACATGGTGTCTGTTGAGTTAAGTTATAAAAGTGCAGGGCACTGGCGTAACATCATTGTTACATCAGCATACCTGCCTTTTGACTCTCATTTACCTCCAGGTAGAGCTTTTTCTCTTCTGGTTGACTACTGCAGTAAAAGCAGATACCACTAATTATTGGGTGTGACGCCAATGCTCACCACAACTTGTGGGGCAGCAGCGATACCAATAAACGTGGGACTGCACTTGCTTAATATTTAGCCTCAACCAATTTAATTTTATTAAATAGGGGAAGCGAACCTACATTTGTTGTGGCAAAGAGACAGGAGGTTATTGATCTAACCTTATGTTCTCTCGACCTCACTAATGATATTAGAAACTGGCATGTCTCACAAGAGGAGTCTCTATCTGACCACAGACAGATACGCTTCTCTTTACATGCTGATTCCTTTTCTTCTAGGTTGTACAGGAATCCAAGGTCCACTAATTGGGCTCTTTTTAAGCAGCACCTTAGTAGTCGCTTGGGTTCTTGGGCTCCTAGTTGCTCAACAAAAGAGGACGTAGAGGGTGCTGTTGACTTTGTACAGCAAGCACTTACATCCTCATATGAGAACTCCTGCACATTACAGAGGAAAAGAGCAAACCTATTCCCTGGTGGAATAGGGAGCTCCAAGACCTCCGTAAGAAAAGTAGGAGAGCTTGGAATCAAGTGAAATTATCTCAATCAATTTCCGATTGGGCTGATTACCGCAAGCTTCGACAGGAGTATAAGCATCTTATACGCATTAGAAAGCAATTGTGCTGGCAGGACTACTGCTCCAACATTGGAAAAATGTCGGATGCTGGTAGGCTTCGCCGCATTTTATGTAAACCTCAAGTAGGTGAAGTTGGCTCATTAAAACTACCTTCGGGTCAGTATACACTCAACCGAAGGGAAACCCTGCTTCACCTTCTTGACACTCACTTTCCTGGCAGCTTTGCAGTTGGAAATGAGGCATATCCGGACACATTGGGCCCAACCAGTTTTTCTGGCTTTGGTGACCAAGTTCTGGCCTGCAGAGTGATAACACCTGATAAGGTTTGCTGGGCTGTAAAGTCCTTCGAACCCTACAAGACTCCAGGGGTTGATGGCATTTTTCCAGCTCTTTTGCAGGAAGGACTGGACATGCTGGTGAGACCCCTAGTGAATATTTATCGAAGATGCCTAGCACTTGGCTATGTTCCAATAGCCTGGCGGCAAGTAAAGGTCATCTTTATCCCTAAGCCAGGGCGTAGTTCCTATGACCTGGCAAAATCCTTCAGACCAATTAGTCTTTCCTCCTTCTTACTGAAGTGTATGGAAAGATTAATTGATCGCTTTATAAGAGATGGTCCCTTGCTGGAACATCCTTTACATGTTACACAACATGCGTATCAGTGTGGAAAGTCTGTTGATACGGCCCTTCATGAACTAGTTTCTAGAATTGAACGGGCATTAGACAACAAAAAATTCACACTGGGCGTTTTTCTGGACATTGAAGGGGCATTTGACAATACAACCTTCAATGCTATCTGCAAAGCAGCATCCAATCATGGCATACATCAGACCATTGTTAAATGGATTGATGCTATGCTAAGATTTCGCCATATCATGACTGACTCTTATGGAGACAGCATGATCTTTACTACCACAAAAGGCTGTCCACAAGGAGGTGTACTATCTACTTTGCTGTGGTGCCTTGTGGTGGACGAACTTTGCAGAATTTGCAAAAGTCTGGCCTCTACAGTCAAGGATATGCTGATGATTTGACAATCCTTGTTACTGGAAGGTTCCTTGACACCATTTCCTCACTTATGGAAAGTGGTTTAGCCAAGGTGGAACAGTGGTGTCACCATAATGGTCTATCTGTGAACCCACAGAAAACCGAAATGGTGCTATTCACTCATAAACGGAAACTTGATGGGTTTAAACCATCAATTTTCTATGGTATGCCACTACAACGTGCAAACCAGGTCAAATTTTTGGGACTTATTTTGGACCAAAAATTAAACTGGCGCAATCATGTAGAGGTCAAATGTCAGAAAGCTGTCAATGCATTCTGGCAATGTCGTAGAAGCTGTAGGGAAATCCTGGGGTCTATCACCACGAGTCATGCGATGGCTTTTCGTGTCTGTGATTAGACCCATGATCACCTATGCTGCACTAATCTGGTGGCCTCGTGCACACTTGTCTACTGTGAAATGTCAGCTTAATCATTTACATAGAATGGCTTGCCTCAGCATTTGTAGTGCCATGTGCACCACACCGACTGCAGCCATGGAAGTCTTGCTGGACCTGCCTCCCCTGCATATCTTTGTGGAGGGTTGTGCAAGGGCAGCGGCATATCGACTAAACATAGCTGGCAGTTGGAATGCAAAAGGCAAGGTTGTAGGTCACAATGCTGTTTGGGCTAAGGCCATTAGGCCAGTGCTCAAAATGCCAAGTGACTTCATTGTACCAAAATTTATTTTTGGTAGACTTTATACCATTCAGTTTCCCTTTAGGGATGACTGGGAAAAATCTAGAGTGGATATTCTCTCGCCTCCTGGAATTGTCTGCTACACTGATGGATCACGCTTTGTGAATACGTCAGGCGCGGGCATCTATTTCCAGAACTTAAAACAGATGCGGTATTTTACCTTAGGCAGTATGTGTACTGTCTTTCAGGCATAAATACTTGCTATTTTGCAATGCTGCCGTAGCAGAGAATTGATGGCCCTCAGAAATGAGAACATCTTTATTTGCTCTGACAGTCAATCCGCTCTGAAGTCACTTCTATCTCCAAAAGTGTCTTCAAAGTTAGTTCTCGAATGTGTTCTTGCTTTGCAAGAACTCTCGCAGTATAACAATGTCAAATTATTATGGGTCCCAGGTCACTGCGGCATTGAGGGCAATGAATTTGCGGATCATGCTGCAAAAATGGGATCAGCACGTAAACATGTTGGCCCAGAACCGGTAGTTGCTGTCTCCAGAGCTGTTGCTAAGGCTGACATCAACAGCTGGGTCAGGGAACAACATGTTCAATATTGGAGTGAGCAAAAGACTTGTCGTCAGGCCAGATCCTTTATGGAGAGGCCATGCAAGAAAATAGCCAGCTCCTTGATCAGCTTAGGTCATAAGCTGCTTAAGACAGTAATAGGTCTCTTAACTGGACACTGTCTCCTCAACAGACACCTATGTACTATTGGGGTTTCTGACAACCCCAAATGCGCTAAAGAGCTAGGTTCTTCCATGCTCCACATATTGAACCCTCGGCAGTTTTACAGGAGCCTGTTGCTCAACTTTTGGGGTTTATTAAAGCCTCAAAACGTTTGTGCGACTAGCTCTCAAAAGTTTCCGTGGGGTACACAATGGGCTTCTTAGCCTGCATGAAGGGCTTTCGCCCACCCCTTTATCACTATCACTAAGTAATAAAATAAAATTTTTTAACGTTTTTTTTCAATCAAAGGCTTTTCCGTCTGTTTTTTTTCAACTTTTATGTTAAAGATACCTGCCTGAAATTGCATAAAAACGCTGTTTTTTTTTAAATCTGTAACATGGATGTATTCTAGAATTTGCCCGTATTTTAATACGCAAATCATTTTTGCGTGATAATTGTAACCTTATTAAAGCTTATAGTTGTTATGTTAGACCTTTATTAGAGTACTGTTGCAGTGTATGGAACCCCTCTTATATTAGTGATATAGATCGACTGGAAGCTGTTCAACGTAGATTCACTAAATATATTTTTGGTTATAATAATATTTTTTCTTACGAGGATCGTTTACATACAACTTAAATTGTGCAGACTTGAATTAAGACGCTTGCAGATTTGTCTGTGTATGATGTATCAGATTATTTATCACAATTCATGTTTGGAAGCAGTGATCGGACCGAGGGTACTTTTTGGACCCTCGGCCTCGGCCGAGGCCGAGGCGACTTAAAATCCTTGCCTCGGCCGAGGCCGAGGCCGAGGCCGAGGGTAATGCCGAGGGTCAAGCTTATATACCTATACCCATAAATAGTACTCTTAGAATATTTTGTATGTACATGAGCTAGAGAATAATCGTAATATTTAACACTTTATCGAACTAAAACAAATGTTTATTGGTGTTGGCCAGAAATTTTATTTCAATCTGCTGAAGCAGATAATTCATCATCAAAATCTAGATCATCTGAATCAAAGTTAGCCTCATCTATTTCGCCTTGTTGTGCTGTCGCGTTATCGTCGTCGTCAGCCTTTATCAGATTCTTTAAAGTCACACTATTATAACCAACTGCTTTGAGATTGTGCTTTACAAAAAAGAGTCTTTGAACGTTTTATGGTAGCAGACGAATGCGAGAATTACTGTATTTTCTGATCCATCCAGTAGCGGGAGGGGGCGGTATACAAACTTTTCCAAAAAAGTCAAAAACAGGTCCAAAATTTTGCCCTCAACGCGCGAAATAGCATTTTTTGGTGTTTTACATTGTATACTTTTACATAAAATCACTTTTGAAGTCATATTTTTCTTAAAATTTTAATAATTTTCGACAATTTTGTGCAAAAAAATCATTAAATTTCTAAGACTTTAACAGAAATCTGGCGCGAAGCGCCAGAAATTTGCAAAATTAAGGCGGATAGACGTCTAGAAGCATGATTTACTGCTTGATTTCCTGTATTTATAGCATTTGATGCAAAACATTGAAATTTTCTTATTGAAAATAGAAGAAAACTATGCAAAAATAGCTGTTTCTGCTGTTAAAATTGTTTTGAAACCTACATGAACAGAAAAGGGCTTCCAGGGCCCGGTTTCACCACAAAGCTACGACTTAGGAGTTACGGGTGACGGTTTCATGAGTATGGGCTACGAGTGCTACAAATTTCCGTTTCACCAAAAAACTGAGATTTACGAGCCACGGGCTACGAGTTACGAGTTCTACGAGTACTTTTCACGAGTGTTTTTTCACGAATAACGGCTGGGCGGTTTCACCAGATATTACGATCGAATGTTACGAGTGGAAAGATTCGTAAATTTTGTAATATTACCACGGATCAAAAAGAGGTCCGTATCACTCGTAAAGAAGTGACAGACTAGTGCGTTTAATAGTTTTCTGGTTTGTTTTTTCTCAATTTGTTTCACTTTTGTGCACACAGCTAAATAATACATATACTGGCAGCACATGTAAAGGGTAAGAAGATTAGCATTAAAAAAATAATATATTTTTCAAAATTGTTTTAGAGAAATCCCATAAAATTCGATTCTTGAGTAGTAATTCGAAATTTTATTTCTTTAGCCCTTGTTAGTAATGTTCGCAGCTTTTTTATGAAAAATATTACAATCACTTAGACATTTTGCATGAATTGCGGAAATCAGACATTTTTGATTAGATTTCTGAAAATTAGAATTTCATCGCACTTCCTTCGGAAAAGAGCCGACTGCATATTTTATGTACGTATTAATGACAACTAAGAATGATTTGTTAAATTTGAAAATTGAAATAATACGCTGTGATATACTTTTAGCTTCGTAACGTCTCTGAATCTGATTTAATTGATTTCGTTTATAAATTATAATAGTAATAATAATAATTATTATTATTATAATTAATTATATAATTATTATTATTATTATTATTATTATTATTATTATTATATTATTAGTATTAATATTATAATAATAATAATAATTATTATTATTTGTATTAGTAATATTCTTATTATTAGTTATTATTATTATTATTATTATTATTATTATTATTATTGTTATTATCGTCATTATTATTATTACTAATATTATTATTTTCGTTTTTATTTAAAGTTGTAAATTTTCTGAGATGTTTATTAATTCTTGTTGACTAAATCCCAAACATGTCTTAACACTTTCTATGTTTTTCTATCGAGCGGCATAAAATCTGCAATTAATTACATAACTATGCTGTTTAAAACAGAGACAATGACTAACGAAGAATGTCATACGCAACAGAAAAGATATACATTTTATTACGAGTACTCGTAAAAAGGTCCAAAAAGTACTTGTAAAAAATGAGTTTTTATGAGTCCTACGGAAACCCTGGTGAAACCCTCGTAATACGAACTCTTAACCCGTTGCTCGTTACTCATAACTCGTAGTCGTAATTCATAACTTGTAAAAAAGATGGTGAAACCCGATCTTCCCGTAAAACGGAAGTCGTAGGACTCTTAGGAGCACACCTGGTCTTGGGGCGGTTTGGGGGTATGCACCCCCCAGAAACCAAAATACCCCCCCAGAAATCAAAATACCCCCCCAGAATTCAATTTTTGAAAATTTTTTTCGTTTTTTTCGCAATTATTTGATGCCAATGGATAGTGCTTGATGAGAAACGTCGAAAAATGGTGTTTTTATCGCCATACCACCATTTTTAAGGTCATTTTTCGACCTTCAAAAAAATCTTGCACCCCCCCCAGAATTTTCTTGCTGCCCACGTATGCTTAGGAGTCGTAAACTTATGGTGAAACCTGGCCCAGGTCGCCAACAAAGTAAATAAATGTCATTAATAGGTATCATCCGGCGCGCAGCGCCGGAAAAATTTGAGAAATTATGGTCACTGACGACCAAAAATCATTGCAAATTGCATATCCATTCTTTATCTCGCCAAACATTTTGGCCAATGGGGAGCGGCCGCCCCCTTAAATCCGCCTCTGCATGTAGCGACTGTACTTTCCGATCCATGTAGCAAAAAGACGCTTTTGGTTGTACAAATTATCATTGTGAAATTCAACGCGAAGCGCGAAAAGTCTTTCGCGATTATTCTCACATTTTATTTCGAAAGGGGCACTTTCCCCCAATCCCCCTGTATACGAGCCTGAGCTCTACGTAGGCTTAAAATAGGAACTATATGCTATGCAGGAAGGTGGGTAGGATACTTAATCAGTGATACTGACACACAAAACCTCTAAAATAAAAATAATTCATGACAATGCGGTGAAAGAATAGAAAAGCTGTGGTGAATGAATGAATGACAGACAAATGTTCAAAAACTCCTTTTTGTAAAGCATAATCTCAAAGCAGTTGGTTATAATAGTGTGACTTTAAAGAATCTGATAAACGATGACGACGACGATGACGCGATAGCACAACAAGGCGAAATGGATGAGGCTAACTCTGATTCAGATGATCTAGATTTTGATGATGAATTATCTGCTTCATCAGATTAAAATCAGAATTCTGGCTAACAACAATAAACATATAAACATTTATTTTAGTTAGATAAAGTGTTTAATATTACGATTATTTTCTCTGCACTGTACTTTCCGATCCATGTAGCGAGCATGAGAAATAAAACTTAGTCATCATATGAATATCAATTGGCACTTTGCTGTATGTAACTTGGTGTAACTGGGTACGCGCCTAAAACCATAAGAAAAGCCAATAGGTAAGAAACAGCCTGTGTAATGCAGATGCATTCTAAATAGTTAATATTTAACGGATATATTAAACTTATTCAAATTTGATTTTAACCCTCGGCGCCTCGGCACTTTTCAGCTTCGCCCTCGGCGCCGAGGCCGAGGCTCCAAAAAACGCCGAGGCTTGCCGAGAGCCGAGGCCGAGGCCTCGGTCCGATCACTGTTTGGAAGCTGATGATTTTTTGTATTTAATCATAATATTGGAGTAAGTTAAGAATATGGTACTTTCAGGATACTATGAAATGAGCTTCAGAAGAGCGGGATTTTTTTGCTCAGTACTTAGAACACGTTAAAAGAAAGCGCAAAAAAAAATATTCACCCATCTATGGTCAATATTACAAAAGCTATGGGTTTCGGTAATCAGCCTCTTCTCGACCTACGCAAGCATCTACTCAACCTAAGTATTTGAAGATTCAAACAGCTGAATGCAGAATCACATGTAGATACCCAATTTACGTCGATATAAGCATCTATACATTGACCTAAGCATCTATACATCTACCAAAGCATCTATACACCGACCTAAGCATCTATACATCGACCTAAGCATCTATACATCGACCTAAGCATCTATACATTGACCTGAGCGGGAGCGACCTCGACCTAAGCAGCTTAAAACACCTTTCAGATAGACTAAGCCTAAGCCTAAGTATATTGGAAGCAAAAACTTCGATTTTCCTATATCTTATCAAGTAAAACCGAAAAACATGCAAAAAATGAAAATTTTTTAAATTTTTTTAAAATTTCAAACAGCTTTCCGCGCCTTTTTTTCTTTGGCTAAACTGGCGAATATAGTGTACCAAACGAAAAGTTGCAAGCAGTACATCATTCGATAGTTTCTGGAGCTGATTTCAGTAAAAAAAATTGAGTGGGTCGGCATTATTGATGGATTTGCTGTCGTTTAAGGATATCATATCATCAAGGGGGACTATATGAAAACATCGGAAAACCGAAAAAAACGTAAGTTGCAAGCAGAACATCAATTGATAGAGATTCTAGAGCTGATTTAAGTAAAAAAATTAGGAGTGGGTCGGCATTATTGATGGAGTTACTGTCGTTTTAAAGATTTCATATTACCAACTAGATAAGATATAGGAAAATCTAAGTTTTTGCTTCGAATATACTTAGGCTTAGGCTTTAGTATATTTGAAAAGGTGTTAAATAATAATAATAATAATAATAATAATAATAATAATAATAATATAATAATAGTTTATTGGCTGAATTACATGGACGAGACATGTTACAACAAATACCAATACAATAATGCAAAGAATTATTAAATGAGCAATTTTAGAAAGGAATTGTCAATAAATGCAAAAAATAACGCGAAATAAGTGAGTTGGTATGTAAGTAAAGGCAAGGCGTACAGGCAGTGCACTTACATACGCCCCTTAAGAAATTCTAATAAATTAAGCTTTGAAACCAAAACCCTAAACTGTTTAAAATTTCTGCAGTCAACAATACATTGTGGCAATGTATTCCAAATTCTAGCCACCCTGTTTGCAAAATCGTTCTTTCTACAATCCAAATGACATTTTCTAATATACAACTTTATGTCGTTATTTTACCTAGTGCCCCTGTTAGGCGCAGATTCGAAAAAATCTGAAACAGAAAGCAACTGTCCCTTAATTATCCTAAAAGCAAAAGTAAGGTCAAAATAGATACGCCGTGTTTCGAGTCTTTCAAGATCTAACAAATTCATTCGTTCGCTATAAGACAAATCCTGCTGTTGATGCCGCCAAAGTATTCGTTTTGTAAATTTACGTTGAACATTTTCAATTTGGTTGATGTCTTTTATCAGGTAAGGGCTCCACACCACCGTGCTATACTCTAGTATCGGTCTTACATAAACTTTAAATGCTTTCACCATCAAATCAACATTTCTGGAAATAAAAGTTTTTTGTATCAAAGAAGCAACTCTGGAAGCTTTGAATGCAATATTCACACAATGAATGCTAGAGGACAGGTCATTACTAACAAAACCTCCTAAATCCTTGATAGAAGCTTCTGCATCAGCTAGATCTTTTAAGAAAAGGTTATAGATGTTTTTAGGGTTGCTATATCCCAAATACAAGGTTGCACATTTATCATAACTTATTTGCAGTTGCCATTTTTCGGTCCACCCATGCAATGAATCAAGGTTTAAGCTGCTTAGGTCGAGGTCGCTCCCGCTCAAGTCATTGTATACTAATACTAATAATACTAATACATTATTCGGAGAAAAAACACAAGGGTAAAACAAAAGTCGCAAGGAAAATAAAATAAAATGCGAAATGTCCTGGACACACAGGCAAATATATTGCGCTCACGTGATGCTTAGGTCGATGTATGGATGCTTAGGTCGATGTGTAGAGATTGACACTTCAAATGGCTGTAACTCTTGACTGGCGCCTCATCGAGGTCTACCGAAAGGTGTGTCATTTGCTAAATTTTGTCTAGTACACATATTCGCCAAAAATTCCTTTCTTTTTTCTCCTTCATTGCTATGCTTCCTTCCACAATTTCCGCCCATATTATTTATTTCTGACAAATGTGTAAGTCCTTGGATCCGAGCCGTTTAATCGTCCCATCCAAAACTCAAATCGACAGTTGCCTGCAAATTGCAAGTATGGCTCAGATTTTCGCCAAATTTTTTTTCCGCGCTTCAATTTATCATGTTCTACCAGTTTGACACAAAAATTTTTGCATTCCGTATTCGTTTTGCTCCTTTTCTAAAAGTACCATATTCTTAACTTTAGCCCATAATATTACCCGCAGCAAGTTTGATTTCTTTTACAAATACATCGCAGTTTGGAACAATTTACCTGACTTCATTGTTTCTTCCCCTAACCTAAACATATTTAAATCTAGATTAGCAAACTTTGATTTATCTAGATATCTTGCGGAGCGGGCGCGCGTAAAACTTGTCATCCCATTGACTCGCATGTCCTGTTACTAATTCGTAATCGCGTATTAAGTATCTTGTCATCTTGCATTTCATCAGTTGGTATAAAAGTAATAAAATTTCTTTCTTCTTCTCCTACTACTACTTGTTTTATTGGTACTGATAATGTGGCTTGCATATGTGAACCAGCTACACCCCCAAAAATATAAACCAAAATTTGAAATTTGAAAACAAAATTTTTGGTATGGTTCACAGTGTGAACCAAATCGCTAGGAAAAACGGCGCCCACGAATCAGATTTTCAGGTCGGGTCAGGTGCAGGGTAGCCAAGTACTACTGTTTAAAAAACCACCAATTTTAAACGCAGAACTGCCTAGAAAAACCTGAACTAATGGTAAAGCACAGTAACTTTTGATATATAAATAAATGTAAAAACATAAACACTTGCCTTAAAAGCTGTGTATGTGGACGATGATTTGCGCTTATTCTTCGATTTACTGAAGCATAGCCTATAAAAATTGATTGCTTACATTGTAAGTGTTCCTACTGTTTGCACATCTATAGCAGTGTTGATTGAAATTTTAGCATATACAGCAAAAGGTTATTATCTTAAGCACGAGTGTCAATGATACAAGGGCAGCAAGAAAGTGTTTGTGGGTTGAAATCACGAAGCATTACCTAAAATTGCCAAAAAATGGCACGTAAAATAGATCAAGGCGCTCTACAGTAATCTGCAGGGGTTTTTCAAGTTTTGCGGGGGTGTATGCCCCAGACCCCTCCACCACACCCACATGTGGGGACGATTGTCGAATCAATGCAATTGTCAACTATGTACATATTCTTTGTTTCACATAACTTCGTGCATAAATTCTGAGAATTTTCATCGACAGTAAGCCGAGGCTTACGATAATTATATTTTAGATCAATGCTATAATCGCAATCTGCCAGCTTGTTGTCGAAGATAGTTTTAAAATTTATGACTGCACTTGTGTGAAACAGACTATAGTCTGTTTCATTTATCCGAGAGCTTTTTCAGTAAATGTTTTTGGAGGTTACCGTAACCCATTCTTTCTTATTTACTGTAAGTCGCTAGATCTCGACTTTAGTTTTCTAGCAAGAAAGGGTTTTTCAATAACATTTTTGCGGCATAATTTCTTTTCGTCTTCTATCGAGATCAATCAACTCACAGGTAAAAATCGCGCATTCAGCAATCCTGAGTCCGACACTTTAAACACAATAGACTAAGATGTTAACCTACTTCTACCAACGTCTAGATCCGAGATCTATACGCCTGTTTTTTGCAGTTTACTGTAAGACCAGAAGTCCTTATTTGGTGAACTTCTCAGTACCCTCTTTTCTCATTGAAACACATGTTTTATGAAATAAAAGAAAAGTTACTAACCTGAATTCTTTAAGAAAAGCTTCATTTCTTGATTTTACAGCATGTATTATGTGTGTTGCAAATCGCATTTTGAACACTATTTTTGAATGTTTGAATGCAATTCTTTCAATAGGTTTTTAGTTTCGAGCAAATTTTATAACATTTTTGAAATCCTCGTATCCTCGGCTACCAAAAACATGTATTTTTATTGAAATTTGCTACCTCCTGGAGACTAGATCTTCGATCTAGTCGTTGGTAGTACTAGGGTGCGTTACCCTTGATAACAGGAGGGTTAAGAAACGCCGCGAACTCCCACATAGTGCAGTGGTAAAAACGTCCGCTTGTAGACACAGCAACCCGGGTTCGATTCCAGCCGATAGCTTTTTGTTAAACGCACTTACTGCAGTATGTCCTATCACTGATTAAATGTTAAATTGAATTTATATGGGCGTATTAGTGCATTTAAAATGGAAGAATTCCAGCCACTCGCCCTCACTAAGCTGATCTGCCGAAGTACAGTAATTCGTCTTGTTTAGCTTACTGTAGCCCTTAAAAGAATTGACTGAAAAGCTCTCCGAATAAATGAAACAGACTATACATATAAATAAAAGCAGTTCAAACTAAATTTTTTAAAGTACATATGCATTCATGTTATTTTCTCACCTTATTTTCGACATTGCTTCTACCACTGAATCCTTTTTCTTCTTACATTTTTTCAATTCTTTTTTCTTTTCTTTTTGACATAAAAATAACGTCCTATTATTATTTTTTTGTTGTTTACCATACATATTTATACTAGCAAAGAAAAATGCTCCGATGGAACAAAAAAGATGAATATACTTGGAATTGTGGATTATTAAGGATGTAAAAGGAGGGGACTAGGAAAAATCTACCTAAAGTCGCAAAATCTGCTAAAAATCACACTTTCTCTAAGCAACGCAAAAAATCGAAGTATATTCTGCGGCCTCTAAAAAGTGTTTTTTTAAATAATTTTCAAAATTTCAGATAATAAAAGAAATCTATGTTTCCTTTTGCTGGCAAGTAGCAACACTGACTAGCTTCGTATCCTGATTGAAAGAAAACTTAGTGGTATTGTATTTAAAGTTGTTTTATTTTGCTATGAGCATTATAGCAAGCAAAGCAGGGGCCGATTGATTAGTGCACACAATCGTTACGGGCATGCTAGTGTACCTACATTTAGTCTGTTTCAAGTCAACTCACGCGTTTCCTACTGTTTTGAACCAACAATTCTTGCAATTGTTTTGGATGCATCGATGTTTGCTATTTCATTCAATTGGCTTAGAAAGACTGTTACTCGATATCATTTCCCATAGCTGCTGCATAGCTAACGTGCTGCTTTTTCAATCATTTTTATGGTTAAATATTTATTCTACTGTGTTGACCGCAGAATATACTTCGATTTTTTGCGTTGCTTAGAGAAAGTGTGATTTTTAGCAGATTTTGCGACTTTAGGTAGATTTTTCCTAGTCCCCTCCTTTTACATCCTTAATAATCCACAATTCCAAGTATATTCATCTTTTTTGTTCCATCGGAGCATTTTTCTTTGCTAGTACCCCACTTTTAATTAGCATGATTTCAGTGCATCAGTCAGCAAACACATACAGTAACATACCACAATAATGACAGCAGTCCAAGAACGCGGAAAACAATATTGTTCTTAACATAAATTAATTGCCTCTAAATTTAAAAAATGTTGTTTTAAAAAAGAGACTCCCTAGATTTTATAACCGTCTACCTTTTGAAATCAATCAGACTGCATAGAATTTAAAACTGAGTTAGATATGCTCTTGATTGTCGGAAGTATAAAGTTTACTATTTTTTATTAGCTATAGTAAATATATGTTACATTCTAAACAGTCCTGTAAGTTATAGAGGTCGTTCCACATTTAAATTAACTTGGAAACGACATATAACGTACCTACGGGACTTACTTAAGTACCTGGCTACACTTAGCGCTGGTCAAGTTGCTAGGGCGAAACGCCGGACTCAACCACACGACCCTCAATAACTACGGTCTCAAACTCCTCGGACCTAAATTCGTCCGTACCTACGGAGCTATTGGCAGCTATGCCCTAAAAACCTAACGCAGTAGTAATTAAGTAGCCCCGGAATTTTGCCCTAGGTCAGTTGACCTATTTTGGACCAAAATAATAATTAACGCAAAAAGCTTTTTTAAGTTGTTTTCGCCATAGAATACCTATGGCGAAAAACTATTTCTTTTCTGGTTCCTACGAGCACAATGAACAGTGAAAACAACAAAAAAGAGCTCTAAACCAGCCAGTCATCTTACATAAAAATTATGAAATAATTTTTATGATTTTTAAATTGAAATTTGGGTGTTTGAATTTGCGATAAAGAAAATAATCAAAAGACAGTCACTTGGATTATTTAAGCCGAGTAATAAAATAAGGGCCGTCCACCAATTCCGAACTAAACGCGATTGATCAACAAATGAATTGTGCAAACTTTACAAAACTACTAAGTGTAGAGAATACTAATAGTCAGATTCTCAATTCTGATTTTACGTGGAAAAAAAACTAGAATTTTACTTTATTTTTATCCTATTCGACCTCGCCCGACTTCTGAACAGAGAAAGTGGCGAACAAAAAAATGTACAAACACGTATTTTCCACTGTCCACCACATTGTAAACTTTAAAAATCTGAACCTAACGCCCATTGAATGTAAATAATTTCGGTTCGGGCCAGTTTGTTGCCCTTTGATTGTAGTAGGTTTGTATGTGCCAAACTTATGTTCCGCAAAATATTTGATATGATTTATCAATCAAAATACGAAAAAACCTGTTTTTTTCGCCCATTTTACACCTCAGATTTCGAACTTTACACCCCATAAACAACTCAATATAACGTTTTTTAGAACGCGGCTCGCTTCGACGTGTAGCCATTAGAAGTTACTTTATTTCTATTTTATTTAATTAACCCCAACTTTTGGCACAGAAATCTTGGACAAAATCTGTTTTTTTACTCATCCACTAGAGAGTAAAGTTCAAAGCCCTGGTACTAACTGCGTATTGATTGTAGAAAAGTTTGCTGGTAAGCACAAGATAGCCCTTGATCCGAAGTACATTTCTGTCAGAAAAAATTTCCTAAAACTATAACTGGAGTTGTTGGCAGACATAAACATGTCGAAAACTCGGTTAAAATGTGTCTTTTCGCACCCAGATTTTCGCACTCTTTACACTCCCATTCGAGAACTGAGGCGAAATTCAAAAAACGAAAAAGTGTTATCTGCAGAACCTAAATAGATATATGAGTCAAATGAAGTACATGGTTTTGCCAAAAGAATTTGAAAAAATGAAAAAAGTCAGCATTCAGAAGATTCGAACCCATCATTCTTTGTTTAATACCGCATCCGAGAACGGAGTTGTCAATCACTGCGCCAACTCGACATATCAGCAGATTTCAGCTTGATTATCCTATTTTGAAAGATATTCATCATTCTACTGAAGTTTAAGAATAGTGCATTTATGATGATAAAAATAATTATTTATTTAAGACGAGTCAAAAACCTCTGAAATACGAAAAATCTGATCAAAAATATGCAATACGGAGTTATCTATCGGCATTAGAAAATAGATGTAGGTATAATTCAAAGTTCACCTCTTTTACCTCAACAAACACTGGCTGTAGAAAAGTTTAAAGGTCAGATTCGTTATTCTGACCTTACGGAGAACATTTAAAAAAATTCATCATCCACGACGCTCTGGGCGCAAAAATGCTTCTCGGTGTAAACTTTACACTTGTGCTAATACCGCAATATTGGGTGTATAAAAGAAAATAAACTGTGATCTGTAACGCTAAGGTCAGGGCACCTTTTAAGCATAATTAGCATGTTCCGCCTACTTAGCGGAGTAGTTGAAGAGATATCGTTTTTCGTCTCGAACCCTTTACACTAAAACGATCACAGATCAAGAAATATTGCGTTATAAGAAAGAAAAAAGAATTGATTTGAGATTTTGCAACCCTCTACATTATAGAACCGATTGGACTGCACAGAAACCAAAATTGAGTTAGATAAGCTGAAGGACACGCAAAGAGTAAAAAACACGTATACTTTACACTTTTGTGCAACAACCATTGAGTGTAAAGTAATTTTAAGGTCAGATTCGTAATCTACAGCTGGGGGGCAACATTTTTAAAAAAACATTGGCCCTCCGCAGATTATTTAATTTTTGCTTTACACTTTGCTCGCTCATTGCTAACTCAGTATTGAGTGTAAACAAAAGAAAAAAACACGGGCATCGAATTTTTTAATCATCCATCGATTAAAAAAAACCGCACCTCCCAGGTGTGTGCCGTTGTTGCTGTGAGGGGGGACACAAATTTCGCACTCGCTGTGATAAACATATAAGAAAAAGGATGGCCAAGTATATTATAGGTAGCGCTATCGCGCTACCTATTATAATAAGTTTAACATATGTATTCATTAACTGCAGTCTTTTCCATTCCAAATGGTGTATTTCCGATTTACGGCTTATTAATGTACATGATTACAATAAAGCTGCATATCTTTGTCGACTTCTGTGCACATTAGTGTGATTGCTGGTTCATTTTAAACCACTTTTGCTGGCAATTTACATCGATTAAACGATTGCTCTCCATGTGCAAGATTTTGTGAAACATATTATAAACACGGCTAAGAAGGATTTAACTTTAATGCAACCCATTTTAGACAAAATTACATCTCTTCAATGATCTAAGGACACTTGAACATAATTTTTAAATCACTTCAGATTACTTTTGAGGGTTAACAAACTCACTTAATTGATGTCTCACATATGAATCCTTGAAAATTTCTTGACTTCAGTTACATAGTCTCTGCAAGTCTATCGAATTAAGGTTAACACGTAATGTAAACTTTACACAAACACATAGCGTAAAGAATATTTTAGTCGGATTCGTAATTTTGATATTGCTCCGATATTACTTTCAATATTTATGGAAAAATGAGTCTCCATAATGTTTTGAAGACAAATAAACATTAGGTTTAAACCACTTTGCAATACTGCTGAGTGTAAGCAAGAGCGCCCAACTGACGTATATATTTCATTCCCTGTAAATTTTTAGATCTCAGGAAAAAAATTTCGCTTTTTGCAATGCTCTAGAACAAAGGCTAACATGCAGTGTAAAAATTACTCGGATATTATGATCAACATTCATGAAAAAATTATGTCTCTACAATGGTCTGAGGACAAATAAACAATGAATGTAAACTACTTTACATCACTGTTGGATGTAAACAAACGCGCCTACGTGACGTCTCACATTTGATCCTTTGAATATTTTTAGACTCCAGGGAAAAATTAGGTTTCTGGAATGCTCAAAAACCAAGATAAATACATATGTAGTGTAAACTTCATGTAAACACCTATTGTAAAGAAAATTTTGGTCAGATTCGTAATTTTGATATTGTTCCGATATTACGATTAATATTTATGAAAAAAATTAAGTCTCCATAATGTTCTATGTGCAAACTAACAATTGGTGTAAACCACTTTACAACACTGTAGAGTGTAAACATATGCGCCAGACTGGCATATCAAATTTGGTTCCTGGTCCATTTCTAGACTTGATAATCGTGTCCCTGACTCATAACCAGAGAAGCAGGCAGAAAAAACAAGACAGAAACGCATTTTAAACACCAAATTTTTGACTTTACACTCGCTGAATATTAATGTATAGACAATTTGCTTTGACATGCACCCGATATAAAGCACTTTATTCTTATTCTATTAGACTTATCCCGACTTCTGGACGGAGAAAGTGGAACAAAAAACGCAACAAAAACGTTTTTTCCATCATTTAGAACACTGTAAACTTTAAAATTCCGTACCGAACTCCCCATTGAGTTTAAAGAAATTCGGTTTGGTACAATTTGTAGCTTTTAAATCGTAGTACATTCCGGTGTGCCAAAATTCTCTTGCAAAAATTATTTGGTATGATTTATTAATCAAAATTCGGAAAAAACGTGTTTTTTCGCCCATTTTTTACCTCTAATTTCGAACTTTACACCCCCATAAATAACTCAATATTGCGTTTTTTAAATGCGGTTTGCTGCGATGTGTAGCCCCTGAGAGGCACTTTATTACTGCTGTATTCAATTCACCCTTACTCATAAGCGGGAAAATTTGGCAGAGAAATCTTAGTTAAAAGCCGTTTTTTTACACCATCCACTAGAGTGTAAACTTTAAACCCCAGGATCTAACTCACCATTAAGCATAGAAGACTTTGCTTATATACAGAATGTAGCCCTTGATCCGCTCTACATTTCTGTCAAAAAACATTTCGAAAAACTCATAACCGGACTTAGTATCGGACATAAGCAGGTTGAAAACTCGACCAAAAAGTGCTTTTTTACCCCCAGATTTTCGCACTCTTTACACTGCCATTCGATAACTAATGCGAATTTCTAAAAACAAAAGAAGTGCCATCTGTAGAATTCATCCCTCTATTATCCTATGCCGTTCAATTCTTCGAGTCATCAATACTCAGTTGTCCATATGCCGCATTATAGATGTCCCAAAATTTGTCCCATGTTATAACGTTACACAAAAACTTTACACCTTCTTTACACAGTCAGTTTTGCATTTCAAGAAAAACAAAAAACAAGGGCAGCGAATTTTTTTATTTTCTTTCTTTTTAAAAAAACCGCACCTTCCAGAAGTGTCCCGTTATAGCTGTAGGGGGTGCACAGGTGTTAGAGGTACCCAAGTATATTATAGGTACGCGCTAACAATAAACCGCCTCTAAATTCGAGAATATTACTTTAAAAAAAATTAAAAAAAGTCTCCCCTAGATTTTTTAACCGTCTACAATTTGAAACCAATCAGACTGCATAGAATGTAAAACTGAGTTAGATATGCTTGGCCACATGAAAACTGTAACAAAACCGTCTAATTTACACTCCTGTGCAACAACCAATGAGTGTAAAGAAATTTTAAGACCAGATTCGTAACCTACTAATTAGGGGAAACATTTTTTAAAAAAAATTGGCCCTCCGCAAATTATTTGAATTTTTGGTGTAAACTTTACACACTCACGACGCGCTCGGTATTGAGTGTAAACAATAAAAAAATGGGGGAACTAAGTTTTTTTATTATCTACCTTTTAAAAAAACCGCACCCCTCAGATGTGTGCCGTTATAGCTGTGAGGGGGGGACAGAAATTTCGCACTCGCTGTGAAAAACATATAAGAAAAAAGGGTGGCCAAGTATATTATAGGTAGCGCTATCGCGCTACCTATGATATCTTTTATTGTGATAGGAGTACATCAGGTCTAGACTTTCGCACATTTAAAGTATAAGAAAAATTACTGTGCTGGGTCAAGAATAATTAGTGCACCAAAAATACTTAAATAATTACAAGTAGAATCCATAGGCGTAGGCATAGGGGAATTGGGGGCACATCCCCCCGAAATTTTTAAGAAATATGAGAAGAAGCCAGGTAAAAGGGTTAGGAATTTCTGAAAATTCCCAGCGTTTCGCGCCGGCATTAATTTTTCTGTTCTGTATGATTTAAGCGGTATAAATTGAGTTTAGTGTGCAAAACGTCAGAATTTTCTGGCGCATAGCGCCGCCAGTTACTGTTCTTTTTCTTTTTGTAAAGCTCCAGCATTGCGTTTAAAAAGCCTGAATCACTCAAAATATCTTCAGACAAAGTAAGTAATTCACAGTTTTCTTGTTAGAAGCTTGAACTGTCAAAATTATTTCGCAACAAAATGTTAAAGGGCTGTAAAGAAGGACTGAATTTCTGGGCACTTTGCGCCACTTATGATTTCTGAACTGTTTGTCAATAGAAAGGCCGTACATTCTACATGAAAACGGTAGAAATTCCAAAAATTTTTGGCACTTCGCGCCGTGTAACATTTTTTGTATTTTTGATCGTCAGAAACCCATAAATTAGCTAGGCTACACTATTACAGGTCGAAAAACTCAGTTTTACTATGCATAACGTTACTGGCATTCAATGCAAAAGTAGTCTTAAAAAATTGTTGTTTATGCCCGCCGAACCGAAATCCTGGCTACGCCTCTGGTAGAATCGGATTAATAGAAAATTTATTACTAATACCAACAGTTAAAATACAAAATGACAAGATATATAATAGTGATAGTGATAAAGGGGTGGGCGAAAGCCCTTCACGCAGGCTAAGAAGCCCATTGTGTACCCTAGATATATAATAAATGCAATTACGAATTAGTAAAGGGACATGCGAGTCAATGGAATGAACAAGTTTTACGCGCCCCACAAGATATCTAGATAAATCAAAGTTTGCTAATCTAGATTTAAATATGTTTAGGTTAGGGAAGAAACAATGAAGTCAGAAGATCGTTCCAAACTGCGATGTATTTGTAAAAGAAATCAAACTTTTCTAAATTAGAATGTACAGTAGGTATGACTAATTTAAATCTATTAATGCTACGGGTAATATTATGATTAAATACAAAAAAATCATCAGCTTCCAAACATGATTTATGACAAATAATTTGATACATCATACACAGACAAATCTGCAAGCGTCTTAATTCAAGTCTGCACAATTTAAGTTGTGTTAAACGATCCTCGTAAGAAAGAATATTATTATAGCCAAAAATATATTTAGTGAATCTACGTTGAACAGCTTCCAATCTATCTATATCCTTAAGATAAGAGGGGTTCCATACACTGCAACAATACTCTAATAAAGGTCTAACATAACAACTATAAGCTTTAACAAGATTACCTTTATCACGCGAAAAAATGATTTGCGTATTAAAATACATCTAAAGAAAGCTTTTTTAATCAAAGAATTATAATGTTCCTTAAATTTTAAATTTCGAGGAATCAAAACTCCTAAATCACGGACAAACGGATCACTAGAAATAATTTCCCCATTTAGTCTATAAACAGCTTTTTGATTATTATTACCCAAATATAGAACTTGACTTTTGGTTCGAGAAATAGGTAAATCCCATGCAATTGCCCAGTCAATAATCTTATCTAAATCAGACTGTAATAATTTACAGTTACGACTAATATTGAAAATTTTGATATCATCTGCGAACATATAAACCGTACTACAAATATTATCACATATATCATTTATAAAAATCGAAAAGAGCGTAGGTCCAAGGACACTTCCTTGGACGACACCGCTGGTAACAGGCACATAATCTGAAAAGACTGATTAACGCGAACACATTGGGAACGATTAAACAAATAGGCCTTTAACCATGCATACAAATTACCGTTTATTCCATATCCGTTTAACTTAATAAGAAGTTTTTCCATATTTACTTTATCAAAAGCTTTAGAGAAATCTAAATATATTATATCAACAGTTTCTTTTTTAGCTAACGACTGAATCCATGAAAATTTACACTTTAACAATTGTGTTTCACAAGATTTATTCTTTTGAAAACCAAATTGAAAAAGGAGATATTAGTTTATTAACCTTAAGAAAGTCTAACAATTGACTATTAATAATTCTTTCCATAATTTTGGCAATAGAACAACAAAGAGAAACGGGCCTGTAATTATCCACTAATGCTGGATCCCCTTTTTTAATATTGGAATAACATGTGCCATGCTCCAAAGCTCGGGAATATTTCCAGACAGAAAAGATACAGTGAAAATACTAACTAACGGCTTTATCATTTGAAACGACAATTTTTTAATAAAAAGATTACATATGCCATCGGGGCCAACTGCAATAGACGTATTTAGATGGTTAATGGCTTCAATACGCGATCCTCACTAAAAATAACGTCAGAAAGCGAAAAATCACAGCGCTTCTGAAAAAGAAAATTCGCGTTAGTAATGTCACTAGAAAACACTGAAGCGAAATAATCATTAAAAATGTTAGCCTTGCGTAATGAATCGGTTATAACATTATTATCAGAAAATGTTAGAGGAGGAATTTCACTGCGACTTTTTAACCTATTATTTACAAAAGTATAGAAAGCTTTAGGATTATTATTCTTGAGCAATTTGTTTTTCTTGAGAAGAGAAATAATCATGAATAGTTCTACGTAGAGCCTTACAATGATTTCGATATTTAACTTTAGTTCCTGGAGTTTTACACCTTTTATGCTTATCCCATAGAGAACGTTTTTTAAGAAATAATTTATGCAAGCTTTTAGGGTATTTAAATTTTAATTTAGCCCTAAAAGTAGGTACAAAACTAAAAATAAGAGGATTTAATATACTTAAAAAAACATTATACATGTCATTAACTGTTGAACATGTAGAAAAAATGTCAAGCCAAGAAACAGAGGATAAAAAAGTAGCTATACTCTCATAGTCCGCTTTATTGAAATTTAAGCAAGGTTTAACTCCATCTTGTAAACTTCTAGTTAAAATTTCAAAAGAAATCGAATTATGGTCGCTTGTTGAAAAAGGAGGAAGAACCTGGATATTAAAAACGTTATATGCAGCAAATACTACATCAATCAAAATATTATCGTGAGTATTTTCTTTAACTAACTGTTGCAGACCACTAGCTGATAAGTAATCAAAAAATAATTCGTTTAATGGATTAAATGTAAAAGTACCATGAAACCAATCAATTTTAGGCAAATTTAGATCCCCTACTATAATAACGGGATGACAACTATTAGTAGCCCATTCAATTAAATTACATATCCGAAGTGCAGTATCAAAATCATACTGAGGAGGTCTATAAACTAACAAACATCTTATAACATCTCCACCTTTTAAAATTTCAACCACTAAAGTATCAGACACAAACAGAGAAGCAGGAACTTTAACGCATCGAGCATAAAGATGAGGTTTAGCAAAAATTAAAACTCCACCTCCCCGCTTATTCTTACGATCTGATCGGAGAATAATATAATTTTTTAACGGACATAATAGACTGTCGGAAATAGATTCATTTAACCAGGTTTCACAAAAAAATAATATATCGAATTTTGCAGTATTTAACAGAAAGTGAAGTTCCCCTAACTTATTCACAATACTACGAGAATCACATAGCAATTATTTAATATTAACAAAATAACGGGGCGAATTTACCTAAATATTAGACGCGTGTTGACCATGTTGAGCACGAAATTTGGGATTAGATGGTTTGTAAATTGAACGGCTTGCGTTGATGCTTAATTGTATTAAAATAAAATCAAAGTCGAGTATTAGCAGCTTAGGCGAATCCAAAATTTTGTGACGAATAGGTAGCCCTATTCGTGCTCAAAACAAGATTTTAATCGGGGTAGGGCATAGTTTCCCAAGGTCGAAAGTTCAGGGGTAAAATCGCAAAATTTAGGACCACTTAATTTAGAGTCTAGCCTTTTTAGGTCAAATATGAATAATGGCTAAAACTTCCTGTATAGCATGTTAAAAGTGAAAAACTGCATTTTTTACTACTTTTTGTCCCATTCTGACTAGTTTCGTCACTCTTGTGAGTTGAAAAATGAAAATATAAGAATTCATCGAAAATTTTGACTTTTTAGATCATTTTTAATTCATTCTAGGTATTTTATAGATAAACAAAACAGAAATGTATTAGTCGGCGCGGAATAAAGTTTAATATCTTCGCTTCTTTTGTACCCAAAATCATGCTGAAAATGTTCGATAGCTCAAAATCGTCCGACAGTGATACAAGTCTCGGACCCTGAGGTGGGGGTAATAATACCCCCCTCACCCCCTATGTGAATGTGTGGGTGAGGGTCAATAATTTTCTGATTATGGGGGACGACCGACTTTGATTGAAATGGGGATACTCCAACTCTTCTCCCTCTATTAAACGTATGCAAGTTTGTGTACTTTGCTTCAGCATTTGAATCCAAAAATTACCTCATATCTCGCATTTATGTGTGTCCACTGTCCATGGTAGACACCTATCCATTTTTACTTCTATGTTATTTTTCTTGTGGTGTTTTGTCTTTCGCGTCCATCTGAATAAAGTATTATTATTATTATTACTATTACTATTATTATTATTATTATATTATTAATTGAGTAGATAAATAAAAAGTGATGAGAATCCAAAGAGAATGTGAATGTCCAGTTTTTCAGCAGGACGAATGACGAAAACAGTCAAAACATAAAAGTGCTTTCATGCGGTAAAGGCCGCATTTTTCTCTTTTAGGCTCATTTAAATTGTTTTAGCTACGCCGATTTAATGACGGGCAGTAATTATTTGCAATCAACTGCAAATAATGTAGCACACAATGTAATATTATTTGCAGTCAAAAACTAGCGGCCTAGACTGAAAGTAAGATCGGATACAGTTTGATATTTGCTGTCAAAACTAGCGGCCTAATTTGCAAATTAGGTCAGACACAGTTGAATATTATTTTCAGTCAAAAACCAGCGGCCTAGACTGCAAATAATTTAGTGCACTGTGTTATATTATTTGCAGTCGAGGTCGCTGCTTTTTGACTGCAAATAATATTGCACTGTGTCCCAGTGGCGTAGCCAGGGGGAGGGGAATTCCTCCCCCTGGATGAAATTTTGACATATTCAAGAACTGAGCAATATGGCTGTATTATGCTAGCAGTTTCTATCGCTTTATTGCAGGAAAAGTTAAAAAATTAGCGCTTCGCGCGCATTATAATTTATAAGCATTTTTCCGTGAGAAACGTCAAAAAATTTCATTAAAAATAATTTTTTATTGCCTAAATAGTGCAGGACGATGTGAAAAGCCCAAAAAAACAGCTTATTTAATCATACCTGGGCAATGGCTGACGGTTCGCCCCGTACAACATCCAGCTAAAAGTGTGGGTGGGTCCCGAGACCCTGAAAAAGGTGGATCTGTCCCTGAAAAAAGGTGGGTCTAAGCTGAAAAAATGTGGGTCCGTGCCTGAAAAAGGTGGGTCGTTCAGCTTAATCAGTGGGTCAGTCACTGAAAAAAGTGGGTCCATCCATGAAAAAGGTGTCGAACAGTTTAAAAAGATGGTTCCTGTGTATGTTTTGCAAACTGATCATGATATATATAATATATAATCATGATATATATAATATATCATGATACACAGTGTAAATTTACTAAACGTCTTTTTTGGTTTTAATAGCAATTTATCCTATCTTGAACGCCTAAAGGTTCTTAACCTACCTCCCTTAGAACTTCGTCGTCTTCATATATGTCTATGTCTCATTTATCAAATTATTAACGGTTTATCTTGTATCGATGCTAATGAATTATTCATTTTTAGTTCAGCCACAACCCGATCAGTAAACAGTCGTAAAGTTACGTTACCAGTTGTCTGTTCCAATGCTCACCTTAACGATTTTTCGCAACGATACCGAAAAATTTGTAACTCCTCACCTGATCAAATAGTCTCTTCTACCAAAATTTATTTGTTCAAAAAAGAGCTCCTAAACATTGATTTTACAAGTTTGTTGTTGGGGCATACCTAGTTGTATCACTTCCATGATCTTTGTATTTCCTTTTGTTCAGTCGCTAATTTATCATGTATTTGCGTTTTATCATATTTTGTGTATTTTTCTGGACAATAAACACTTTCTTGTCTATCTTCTTGTCTATATACTGTATCTAGCATTTCCTTAAATTATCTCCAAAAATTTCTTCCATGTACAAAACATAGCCCCGTCCAACTTACCCCTTCGCCACGTCCAACTCTTGATTCGGCCCGTCCTGGTGATGGGCCGATATGGTGCATTGCCCAGGTGCGTTTAACGGCCCCCGTTCGTTTATTCCACTTTTTGAGATGAAAAATTTTTTGGATTCCCCTCTGGCGAAAATCCTGGCTACGCCTATGCTGTGTCCGAACTTATTTGCAGTCTAGGCCGCTGGTTTTTGACTGCAAATAATATTACACTGTGTCCGTTCTTGTTTGCAGTCTAGGCCGCTGGTTTTTGACTGCAGATAATATTACACTGTGTTCGATCTTATTTGCAGTCTAAGCCACTGTTTTATGACTGTAAATAATATCACATTGTGTGATTTGCAGTTGACTGCAAATAATGACTGCCTTTAACGACGTAAACATAATAGTTCTTAATGAGTAGAGGCTAACGTGCGGAATATGGGTTCCGTCAAAAATTGTTGAAAAGGTCGGTATTACGCCCGCTCATGTCGACATTTAGCTGCTTAGGTCAACATAGAGTTTTGGATGAAAATTTTGATATATCACGCTTAAAAAAAGCGAAAAAACTATAAAAACCATGAATTTCACCAGAGCTTAATCAAGTAAAGCACGAATTTAGCGGTAAAATCCGGAATATTTCGGGGAACAATGGACACTTTTCAATCAAACTTGTTTTCCGCGCTAAACTTTAACGATGCCACCAGGTTTTAAAAAAAATCCGAACTTTCTAAATCCGCATTTATGGATTTCTGACGGAACCCAAATTCTGCATTTTTCTACTCCAATGAGTAGATATTAGTTACAAGTAAAAGAAGAAAATCGTTTATCTAGTGCAGTGTTTCTTGTACAAGGTCCGTTTGTACATGTACAAAGATGGTCCCTAATAGTCTTGGTGCATTTTGTAAACACAAATTTTCGGGTACTATAATATGGTACAGTAGCGATTTTAGTGTGGCAAAAACAGAGTTGTTTGACATTTGGTAGTGTATTCTAGCTAAATTCTGGGTTTTTGAGGGTAAAAATCACTAATAATCGTCTTAAAACGGCGCGAAGCGCCGAAACAATTTACATTTTTCCTTTCAAAATGCAATTTCTAACTTTATAAAGATATATAGAACACACAGTTACTCATTTTGACGCGAAGTGCCGAAACTTTTTCTTCGAATTTCAAACCTTTTTTGCAGTTTTTGTCTTTCCGAAAATCTTTGTACATGTACGAAGACGGTCCCTTAAAGTCTTCGTACATCGAGAAAAATCTTTGCCGAATACAAAAAAACCGTGATCTAGTGCTGAGCGCCGGACACCTTTGAGCTTTACCACCAAACAGACAATGGGGGGACGCGCGCATACGTGCATAAATGGTCTAAAACATCAAGATATATCGCCAAATTGATAAATTCCTATATTTTCCAGTTACAAGCGAGAATGTAATGCGGTCAAAATGGACTAAAATGCTGAAAATTGGATTGGAGAGAGCACCCTCTCTTTCTCGATTCCTCGAGTCCGATCTTATTGAATAGGTACCAAATTGAATCCTGCAATCTCTCAATTTTAATTCTTTGATCCGAGAGAAGTTATATACATGCATACAGGCCCGTATCCAGGGGGGCGGGGGAAGGCTTGCCCCTCCCCGAAAATGGGAAAAAATTTTTGTTTCTCCCAAGGGTCCCCCAAAGGGAAAAATTGAAAATTGGCGAAGTGCGTCTAAAACACCGCCAAAACAGGTTTTTAGCGTACTTTTGAGCAAGTAAACTCAAAATTTTTCGGCGCTTCGCGCCGGATTTATTGTTTATGTATTGTTTCGTCTTCTAAACCGCTAAAAATCGTTCAAATTTGAGTTAGACATAGAGAGCATGTCAATTTTTTCCAGCGCTGTGCACCGGATTCATTGTTCAGCTATAGTTTTTGCCTTCTAGCTCACTCAAAACAGCTCAAATTTAAAGTTTGACATGGGAAACATGAAATTTTTTCCGGCGCTTCGCGCCGTATTTATTGTTTATATATGTTTTTTGTCTTCTAGCCCGCTCAAAACCGCTCAAATTTGAACTTGACATGCAGAATATGTCAATTTTTTCGGCCCTTTGCGCCGAATTATTCATTATCTGCATTGTTTTTCTCTGTAAAGCACAATGATTAAGTGCAAAGGCAAGAGATAAGAAATAATTCGTCGATTAAGTCATGAGAAATCAGCTTAAATGATAAATTTGCTGTATATCAATATGAAATAGAGTGAAAAATTTTTGGATTTTTTTGAAATTTTTCCTCACCATCGTATAGAGCTCGCCGAGATACGCTCAAAACTGCCTTTATTTTCGCCTATCTCCTAACGGTTTTCGAGATATCTGGCCTCACAAATTTTCGCCCCCCCCTCAAAATAAAATCCTGGATACGGGCCTGCATGCATATATTATTATCGGCAATTCCTAAACTTCGTTTAGAGAAGTTTCTAAAGCAACATTTTTCAATCTTTTTTATTGTTTTTTGGATCGATTGCCATGCCAAAGCAACATTTTTCAATCTTTTTTTTGTTTTTTGGATCGATTGCCATGCCATGACATCTGACAAAGAATATAATCATAAGTAATTATATAAATATGTTACGAAAAGTATTTTTAATTCCAAAGGAATTTTTCAGCTCTTTAAAATCAGATGACAGAAAATTACTTTGACGTTTATTATCATAATAGCACGGGAAAATGCTCCATCAGAACAAAAAAGCTGAATATACTTGAATTTACTCATTGTCAAGAATGTAAAGTAGGGGACTAGGAAAAATAGCCTATATGCGCAAAAGCCATAAGAATGTACTAAGCACTTAGACTTACCCTAAACAACGCAAAAATTGAAGTATATTCTGCGGCCTGCATCTGTTTCTGCAGACTGAATTGAGTTAGCCATAGAGGTGTTAAGTTTACTCCAATATTATTTCTTCCATCAGAAACTTGTGGAAGGTCAAGGTATCGTGAAATAGGTTATAAATCACTTATTGAAGACATACATATGTATGGTTTTCAATGCTTCTGTGTGAAACAGTGAAAATATTTTGTGACTACACCTTGATTTTTTACGGGCCGCAGAATATATTTCGATTTTTGCTTTCTTTAGGGGAAGCCTAACTGCTTAGCACATTCTTATGGCTTTTGTGCATATAGAGAATTTTTTCCTAGTTCCCTACTTTTACATCCTTAACAACGAAGAAATCCTTTTTTCTTGCTAGTAGAGTACTTTTTCTTAGCATGATTTAATTCTTCAACACTGCATTCTTATTACAAAAAAGGCAATTCAAGTAACCCTAATTAGAGGGAAAAACCTACGCAAAAGTCCTCATTGAATCGATTTAAAAATTAGCGTATATATTTTCTTGATGTATTTCAAATCAGAAATGCGCGAGGAAAGGTAAATCCAGAGCTTGCATAAGCAAAGATTAACGGCAACAGTTTTTACTTTTTCTTCAACAATTGAAAGAAAAATATTTTGGTTTTGAGATTTTGTAAGCCTCTACATTTCAAAACCAATTGGACTGCACAGAACCAAAATTGAAAAAGGTGAGCTTTAGGACATGCAAGGAGCACAAAACCGTATACTGTATACTTTTGTGCAACAACCATTGATTGTTAACAAATATTAAGGTCAGATTCGTAATCTACAACTCAAGGGCATCATTTTAAAAAAATTGGCCTTCGTAAATTGTTTGAATTTTCGGTTTACACTTTACACACTTATTACTAGCTCGGTATTGAATGTGAACAAATTTAAAAAATTAACATACCTCCCAGGTATGTGCCGTTGTTGCTGTGAGGGGGGGCACAAAATTCGCACTCGCTGTGATAAACATATAAGACAAAAGGTAAGCCAAGTATATTATAGGTAGCGCGCGCTACCTATGATGAACTTAGTTATCCGCTTCCTAAAAGCAAATAATACAGAGAATAAACAAATAAAATTAAGAATTGTATACCACTTACGATTTCATAAGCAAACAACAGAAAATTCGTGCATATTTCTCAGGAAACTATTAGCTATTGCTATCTAATTCATATAATAGTTTTAAGGACCTAATCATCATATATCGATTTTGATAAACATTTTTTCCTGAAGTGATGTATGTATCTGATGTATGATTTTCCTGGTTTTCAGAAGGCATGAGCAACTCTGATATTTTCGCTCGTTGTTACTCACTCTGGATGAGCTTGGATTTATTTTTAAGTCGTGTATTTATGTGATTAGTATTTACCACATACATAGGATTTTATTGACATATCATTGAGGAATTTATTGCTCGGGTTTTTCGACGTTAGCTGTGCTGATAAAATTTAAGTTCGACCGATCATGGCCTTTAAATTTAACATTTGGTCCATAGTCACGGTCCTCTTTCTTTGCTACATGGGCAATTCATTATACCAGTTATATCTCGTATATTTTCCAAATTTGTGCTACGAAAATAAACGGATCGATAATGCTCCAAACAGTTGTTTGGATCCCGCTATGGATCCTGGTCGCATCGAAGTGCAGCTTAGGTTATATCAATCTGAATCCAGTGCATTAAACTCGGCTAGCTTAGAAAAAGCCGAAGTGCTGAGGCAGAGTCGGCTAAATTTTTCATCTTCGTTCGAAAAGACAGTCGCGGTTAGTTTGCCAAGAAAGACTAGAGACAATGGCACATTATATTTATTTATATTTCTGTTGCCTACTAATTTCGACTTAATAGATCCGAGACGCGCTTCGTGGTATTTGGAGCGCAAAACGTCGGCCACGACCTACAGTTATCCAGTCGCTGAAACAATAAATCTGCTCAACAGTAACAAGGAAGACGAAAAGCAAAGCAAAGAACGAACTTACGAGAAATTGGATTCACAGAAGCCTGTTACGCATTTTCGGTCAGTTTTGCCACTGATGGGAGTAGGAGATAAATTTTCATTCTTATGGAAAGAAATACCTGGTAATCATTTTAAATATAAACTATGTAATTTATCATGCTGCCTCGTGTTTGATGTAAGCAAGCTAAAGATGATGTCAATGTACTTTGATTTTTTCAAGGATGTCGTTGAAATAACGTAGCTATCAAATGAAGTTCCAAAATTATAGTACCTATATGTATGTGTTGCCTGCACAATCAGAAGCGGGCAGTCGGATCTAAAGTACGTAGTATTTTTCCTGGAACCTTGTGTGTGAACTTGAATTATCGGCATACAAAAAAAGAAGTGGTCTTCAGACATGCTATAGTAGCTCAATTTTGCATAATAAAACTTTCTATAGCTTTTTTAAGTGTTTATTGTGCATCATATGGTCGCCGCTTCAGTGTGAACCACTTGTAGTCAATTCACGTCGAATGGCTAGTGACCTCGCAAAATGGCTGTGATCCCCAGAGAATTGTTAATTTTTCGTAAAAATTGTAAAAAGTGTATCTTTTCAAGCCTTAATAGCTCATTTTTGGCTCAGAAAGTCAAATTTTTGGCGCTTCGCACCAAATACACATTTTTTGACTATATTTTTTGATTTACTCGATTTTTTAATTTTTTTTGAGAATTCTTTGTTTTTATGTTTTGAAAGAACTAGCATTGTCCGGAACGAAAGATAAAAAACACTGTTTTTGATGTGCGTACCCATCGTTATTTAGCCCAAAAAACTTGTTTTTAAATATTACCCGAACGGACCCCCAGAATTCCCATGATGTATTTGCATAGAATAATTATACTTTCAGACTTAATAATAAAATGTCCAAATCTAAAATTATCAAATCGTGAGCAAAACGCCCGATTGACATTATTGTTTTATTTGCCTCAAAATTGTATTTACACATGAACGAAAACGACTTTAAAAAATCATGGCTTGAGTGGAAAAATGCTTGTCGAATACAAATAAAGACTGTCGTTGTATCGTGTGCTTCCGCGCTACTAGTTTGATCCGCAAAAGCAACTTTACTTTGGTTAAAATAAACTTTACATAATAATATTAATTTTATGTTATAGTGGCGGATCTAGGATATTCATAAGGGAGCGGTACCATACGTGTTCCTGGGGGTTGGAAGGTTTTAACTCCCCCAGAATGGCAACTGACCACCATGGGCGGATTAAGGGGGGCGGCCGCCCTGCCCCCCATTGGCCCGAAATAGTGTGCAAAATTAAGGATTTTTGAGCGATTTTTAGCGATTTTTGGGTTAAAACTGCTAATCTTTCCGCCCAAGTCAGGGTTCCGCCCTCCTTAGGGGTACCGCCCCTTAGGAAAATCCTGTATCCGTCACTGCTGACCACCCGTAAAATGGCTGCGACCCCCACAATTGTTGATTTTTTGTAAAAGTTGGTACGTTGTCTAGTTCTATTTAAATTCGCTTTTGACGCGAATTCTTATCGTGAATTTTGAAATTTTTAACAAATATGTGCAAAAACTATCAGATTTCTTTGACTTCAATGAAAATCCGGCTCAGTGCAACGGGAAATTTTTCAAATTTAGGCGGAAGGCCGTTTACAAGCTTTGCATGTATATTGCTCGATTTCCTGCATTTGCAGCATTTGATGCAGAGCGTCGAAAATTTTTAAACCTTATCATAAAAATAGAAGAAAACCATGCTGAAATAGCTGTTTCTACTCTTGAAATCATTAGTTTCCAGGCCGTCAAAAAATAAATGTCATTAATAGGTACTATCCGGCGGAAAAATCTGAGAAATTATGATCACTGGTGGGAGGCAATAAATAGAATTAATTAAAATAATAAATAATAAATTTTAGTTTCGAAATTTTCACCATTCTCGACTTTGTTTACACAGCACTGCAGTGAAGCATTTTTCCTAATTCATCAGGTGAAATAAGCAGCTATTTACAACTGGACCCTCAGCGTCGATATCTACCGATATTTGGAGTGAATGAACTGAATTTTCGCCTTCGCGACTTGATCCGAGTTGACAAAAATCTGGAATCTGTCAATTTGACTGTAAAATACGAGCCGATTAGCATAGGCAAGCTTCGTTTATTGCACACTGCAAAACATTCGACCGATTCTTTGACGTCACTTGGATTTACGGAAAAAGATATCGACGAAGTGAAGGGCATTTTCACGGACACAAATTTCTACTTCTTGGCATTGACCTTTGCTATTGCTGCGCTGCATTTATTATTAGACTTTCTGGTAGGTAATAAAACGAGCATATCGACATTTGTTTTATCTTTCTGAAAGTTTGCTTTCTCGTGTTCAGACATGTGCATCACACATGGATAGTTTTGAGGTCTATATCACTCCAAAAGAAGGGGAGTAAAAGTTTAATCAAAATCAAGGTCTGAAATGGACGAGGATCAAAACTCTTGGCAAGGCTACAAAATCTTTATCGACGTTTGTATATGGTCATGATGACATGATACGGTTTCTCTTTTACATTTCGCATTGAAAAAAATATATTCACTAAAATATAACATGTTTAAGTTTTTCCAAATTGGCATTGTAAGAAAAATGGTATTTTTATGTTTAAAAAAGCAATTTTTGCATAAATAATGTTTTATAATTATTTTTGTCTGAAGTCAAGTTGAGCAGTGTATACACGTATTTAGAAAAACCAATACTATCTCATTCTCGTGCTTCCGGACAGCTAGTTTTGAACTTAAAATGAAACTGCCATAACGTGATTCTTGTATTTGCTACGAGCATACAGTACTTAAATTCCTTGTGCAGACTAAGTAACTGTTTGTTTTTCATACGAGTCCTTTCGGGTATGTCTGTACAAATATTTCCAAAAAGGGTTTTCTAAACGCTGAAATCTCTTATACCAAAATATAAAAAGTTTCTAGTCAAAATCTATATTACTAGCCTATAATGTGCAATGCTCTTTCTGTCTGGAACAGTGTTACTTCGTTCTGAATCAAGTTAATTTTTACAAATTTTCTACTATACATGTGTGCACAAAATTTGACTGCTGATATACAAAGCAAACGAGCGGAAAGATTTTGCCCCCTCCAATTAAAAAATGGAAAATCTTTTGGAGAAAAAGGCAAAATGAAGGCCAAATTGAATGAAAATCCAAAAATTTGTGCAAAATGGCTTCAATCAAAATTTACTAAAAACTCTGTATTAACATCATAGGTGCACAAGGTCAGGTTGGTCAGGGAGGAGTAAAATCGAGATTTTGGGGGTCAGGGAGGGTAAGATTCGGGATTTTTACTATTGTAAATTAAGTTTTTGGCTATTTTTACGTTGAAATCGCTTGAAAATATATGTACTATTTTTAGCACAAATTGCTCGACAGTATCTTACTTTTGGCCTCTTCAGCAAGGGGGGGGGGTAATGTACCCTCTCATCCCCCTTATGTGCATGTATGATTAATATCGTTTTTAATCTAATAGAGCATTTTTTTACCGTTTTTGAGGCCATGTTGGCTTAAAAAAGCTCTGGCTGACCCACTAGACCGGTCATACTATGTATCTGCGTTGTGTATGGTTGTCACTAAAAGTCCAAAAAATTTTCGTCCATAGCCTAGTTAAGACAGGGTTAGTATCCCTATCTTTCGCTTATACCCTGTTGGATCTCCTTGTTCTGCCGGCTATTCTCAAATTGTTAAGATAGCATTTTCCCCGTTGCCTGAGTACTGGATGTAAAGCATTTCCCATATTAATTAAATTGTCAATCTTTTTAAATGATCTTTGAGTCTTAAGCTGACACTTGTCTACAGCCATTACTTCAGCCTATCGACTAATTTTTCTTGGAATTCTGAGTTGTAATATGTGTTTCTGAGTCGTTAGTTTGATACATCAGTATTCATACATGTAATATCCCAAAATTTCGAATAGAGGGTCCCCGGCCATTTTCAGAAGGTGGGGGGGGGGTAACAGACTTCCAATTTTCAACGAAAAACGGTCAAAAAACACTTAAAAGTGACCAAAAAATTCAATTTTTTTCTAAAATTGGGGGGGGTCAAATATTTTCTGGCTTTGGGGGGTGGGGGACCATGGGCGAACGCAGGAGGGCGAAAAGAGTAGGGCCGCCTTCCCTCCACCTTAACCCAAAAATAATTTTGGAAAGGCAAGATAATGCATGGAAAATAGTGGAAATCGGCATCTTTTCATCAAAAAATCTCAAAATTTTCGGTGTTTCGCGCCATAGGATCATCATTTTCTATATGTCTGTCTGAAGCGTGGCTAGAAAAACGTCATTTTTTATTGCAAAGTGAGAAACAAAACAAATTGTTTGAATAGTGTTCGAGAAAGTCAGAAAATGCACTTGATTTTGTGCCCGGCAAAGATATCCTGAGACATAGATAGGTTCAGTAATTTCGGACCATATAAGTCTGTATACTGGCCCGTATTCAGGGAGAGAAGCGGGGAGTCGTCCGCCCGGAAATGAAAAATAATATTTGAAACACACGAGGGTCCCCCAGAGGGAAAAATGAAAAATTCTTGAAGTAAGTCTAAAACACCGCCAAAACAGGTTTTTCGCGTATTTTTGAGCTAGTTAACTCAAAATTTTCCGGTGCTTGCGCCAGATTTATTGTTTATCTACAGTTTTTGATTTTTAGCCCGCCCAAAACCACTTAAATCTGAGTTAGAAGAACATATTATATTTTTCGGCGCTTCGCGCCAAATTATTTATTTTCTGTATTCTTTTTCTTTGTAAATCACAAAGATAAAATACAAAGACGGAAGCTAGAAACTCATTTGTCGATTGGACGACGAGAAATTAGTTAAGTAGATTATTTAAACGATATATTGGTGTAATATGAGTATGAAATAAAATGAATAATTTTGAAATTTTTCGTTACCATTACATAGAGCTCGTTGAGATACGCTCAAAAATGCAATGCCTCTATTTTTGCCCATCTCTCAATGGTTCTCGACTTATCTGACCTCAAACTTTTCGCCCCCCCCCCAAAATAAAATCCTGGATACGGGCCTGTCTTTAAATCTATGTGTACTTGTTTAAAATGTGTCAAGCCGTTCACTTGTTCGTTATCTAATTTTCTGGCATTCAAAAATGACATTAATTTTTGGCGAAAACGTAAAACTATGGTCGGCATATCTACTAGAACTCTGTTGTGGCGTTGTTTCAGTCAAAGTATCGTTTTCCTCTACTTGTTGGACGAAAACACGAGTCTACTTATCTCTGTGCCTACTGGACTAGGCGTGCTGATTGAATTGTGGAAATTGACAAAGGCCTTCAAAATAAAACTCGTTTTTGTCGACAAAGTGCCTAAATTTCAGATAGGCTGTTCAAGCGAAGCTGAAACGGAGACGGCTGATTTTGATTCGCAAGGCATGCGATATTTGGCTTATATTTTGACTCCGCTTTGCTTAGCCGGTGCCGCATATAGGTATTTAAATTACATCTATTTTTACTTAAATTTCTAAGAAGGTGTATCGTAGTTCATTTTTGTTATCTTTGTGGCATTTTTAAAATGGTAAATATAAATGATGCATCCGTACCATGTAATAGTTATTACACATTAATGACGATAAATATTACCTTAATATTTATGCTATTATTCTTTTGTTGATATTGCTGTTGTTAGACATCTTGTAACATACATAGATGCACAAGGTCAGGGTCGGCAGGGGATGAGGTGGGGGTTGAAATCTCAGAAATCAAAAACATTAAATTTAGTGAAAATGGTCAAAAACGCTTCTCCGTGTTAATACCACATTTAAAAAGCATCTTTTGTCTATTTTGACTGATAGCTTTTAACACTAAGAAATATATAAATTGATCAGTTTCGGACGCTTTTTGAGTAAAGCTTATAGTCCGGAAAAATTTCGGCATTATTATTGCTTTTATAATGAAAAATGATGCGAAAAACGTTCCATCGGCTCAAAATCGCCGCACAGTACCTGTCTAGCTGACCCTTCAGCGGGGTGGGGGAATAACCCCTCGCCCCCTCCCCGCCTATGGCTTGTGAAATTTGAAGCTGTTTTTTGTTGGCGTGTACGTTTACTGCCTTCAATCTCTTAATTATTACCGATTCGGGAATTTATTCATTGCACTGATAATATTTATAAAATTTCTCTAAACTCTGCAAGGAATGACAACAGTGAGATTATGTAGGTATTGTCATCGTACTTATCTGTATCAACCTCTTGATTAGTCGGTTTGAGAGGTTGTTTGCATTGAGAAATTATTATATTTGTTCTAAAAAAGATTTACATGCAGTCACTTTTAAGCATGCAAATTGTTTTAACCAAAGAATGTATTTATTGCAGTGTTTTCGTGCATATAACATTCTGCACTCGTTTGTTTCATTGTACTACAGCAGTGTCTTATAGATTAAACCATTTTTCACAGACGTTTTCTTATATAAACGGCCTCGTATCCATCATTTTATTTTGAATCGCTGAAATTTCGAAAATGTCGTTCATAAGCAATTTCATGCGCTGAAACGACGTTTTTCGACTTAATCCATACATGTAACCGGGGAATGGGGGAATCCCCCCACTCAAAGTCGGACGTCCCCCACATCCCTCCCCCAAGCCCCAGAAAATTTTGGACCCCCCGATTTTCGGAAAAAATTTGAATTTCGTTTTTAGGCGTTTTTGGCCAAAAATTTGAGGTCATTTACCCCCCCTCCCCATTTTAAGCCGTTACATGTATGACTTATTTCGCTTTTTTTATCACATCTGTAGCATGTCGTGATGAAATAAATACAAATTAATTAATCCGGCAAAAAGTTTTACATTTTTACTCTTTTAAACTTAATTTAACAGCTTTTTTGATGGTAAACAATGCACAAACGTGCATATTGTGAAACTCCGGTGCTAAGTGTGTTTGATTTTTTACATTTTTCTCTTTAAGTCCTATTTTGTAGCTCTCTGAAGATATGCAGTACGAGAATTAATGGCGCGATGTGCTAAAAAATTTCCAGATTTTTATGCTATGAAGCTCGGTTTTGTAGACTTTCGAATTTGAGAAATACATGTTAATGTTTTTTCGCGAAGCGCTGGAATTTTTCGATATTTTTATTCTTTTAGTGAAATTTTGCATTTTATGACTATATCGAATGCAATACGTAATTATGTATATGTAGTGGGATTTTCGATTAGTCAAAAATGGCAAAAACACTTAGAAATGGTCAAAAAACGGGGGTTGTAAAAATTTTGTGACCTCGAGTGATGGAAAACGATCATTTTGGGTGGGTGATTCCTCAACTCCCCTTTTACATGTGTGGGGTGAAATAAAATGTTAGTCCTAAGGGCGATCGGGCAACCGAACTACTCGTACATGGACGAACCGTACAACTTCATTAAACTCAGTATCAATGGGAGACGGGTCGGTACGGTATCAATGGGAAGACATGCCAGTCTCAATAAAAAAATGTTTAAAATGTCATAGAAACCGAAGAAGAGTAATGATGGAAATGCATAAAAATGATTCTAAAACTAATGAATTATTCAAGGACTATAAAAATACAAGTAAAAGATTTGAAAATCAACTAATCAATCAACCAATGACTACTAAATCAACCCATAATAAATCAGACCATTACTTATTATCAAATCAACCACTAAGTAACCGATCAGCCAACCAAACAACCACTTTTTAAAAGAACAACCAACCGAAAATTGGGCAGCCGGTATCAAAGGGGAGACCGGCCATTGTCCACGTATGCTCTTACTCTCTTAAACGACGCTTCTATACTTAATATCTTCCCAGTGTTTTTTATATTCGGCAAAGATTTTTCCGATGTACGAAGACTTTTCGGGACCGTCTTTGTACATGTACAAAGATTTTCTGGAAGACAAAAATTGCAAAAAAAGGTCTGAAATTCGCAAAAATGTGCGCTTCGCGCCGAAATGAGTTATTGTGTGTTCTATATATCTTTATACTGGCAGAAATTGCATTTGGAAAGAATGTCAAATTTTTCGGAGCTTCGCGCCGTTTTTAGACGATTCTTAGTGCTTTTTGTTCACAGAAACCCAGAAATTTGCTAAAATACACTACCAAAGGTCGAGCAACTCTGTTTTCATCACACTAAAATCGCTACCGTACCACATTATAGTACCCAAAAATTTGTGTGTACAAAATGTACAAAGACTTTTGGGGACCATCTTTGTACACGTACAAACGGACCTTGTACAAAAAAGCAATGTTCTATACATAATATCTTCCTAAGATTTTTCTTATCAAATCCCCACCAAACGCTACACATATGTAGCGTCCAAATACCAAAGCTACTTAAGAATACTTGAAGAGAAAAATTCGGTCGATTATTTAAGCTTGCTGTACGTGCCGCACAAAAGCTGGTACTCGTGGTTCGTGCAAAGCTTGGCGAACGCGGTGTACGCGTTTGGTTTTCTATTCATGCTGCCGCAGCTGTTCATAAATTACAAATTGAAGTCTGTGGCTCATCTGCCTTGGCGCGCTTTCACCTACAAGGCCTTCAACACGTTCATCGACGACCTGTTCGCTTTCATAATTTCCATGCCGACGGCGCATCGAGTCGCCTGCTTTCGCGACGACATCGTCTTCGTCGTCTATCTTTATCAAAGATTTTTGTATCCGGTCGACAAATCTCGAGTTAACGAATACGGCGAAGCTTTTGACCAAGACGCCGACGAACCGAAAACGAATATCGTCCTTAAATCGAAACGCAAGAAGGAATGAATCGATTTATTTATTTCAAAATCATTTAAATAATTTTAAATAAAGAAAAATTAAATATTTTCTTATTTTATTTTTTCTCTTTTTTATCGTTTATAGCGAAATATAAATGCGCACTCACTTCTTCGCTTACCTTTTTTTAGGCTAAATGCGTGCGGAGGTTCCATCCTCTATTCTTTTTTCCATTTGAGATTGAAGCGCGTGAAACGCTTAACCCTGCACTGTTTGTAGTAAAATTAGCTTTGTTGCTTATATCGGCAATTGCAGGTTAATATCTGGAACTTACCTGCATATTTGAAAATTATTCAACGCGTTACATCTCGTTTTCCTTTCACGTCATTTGACGATTTTTCTTAGACATGCGCTTGTGATAATCGTTTCTGTGGGTTATTGCAATCACTGTACTATAAATCATTGAATGATAATGATAGTTGCACCAGCCGATAAGTTATTTCATTAATTTGCAAAGAATGTCAATCGGTCAGTTAATGTCGCTTTGTACGATAACAATATCATTGTTATTCTTAGCGATTACATTGTGTCAGCATGTTACGAGGAATAGTGGGATTTTAAAAGATACTTCCATTTATGCCAGTCGGCCATTGCTCCCGGATTTTAAGAATATTTTAAAGCCTCCTATACGTGTTTTATGCCCTTTTAAGCAAAGTCTGTAATATCAGCTACCTCAGAATGTTGTTAATACCCTCGCTCAGAATTATGTACCGCCTTATTTATGTTCCTCAGTCTTTGATTAAATTGTTAAAAATCTTGAATTGAAATCTTTCAAAGGACCCGTGCTATACAGAGAGTACGTTTTACTATAGTACCCAAAGACTTAATATGCCTACAATTGGCTCGCGGAAATTAGTGAAGGACCTAAAATCTCATTGCTTCATACCGCATGTTTTTTTGGCGATGGAAAATCTTTCTAGTGAAATATAACTCTTAATTTTAATACTGTGCGTGCACGGTATTTTTCGCACGGACTTCTTTGCGTTGTACAAAAAGCTTCTTTTAAGCCGTTTGCGCGTACGTCTTTGACGTTATTCAGGCGCAAATTTTTCTTCGTTCGTGCCGAAATACCCAAATAATTATTTGCACAAGATCAAAAAAGTTTGCTCTGACCAAAAACAAGCGCTGATTTGCATTCAAGTATCTATCGTTTTATTCTGTGCACTGGTGGTGGCAGCTGTTTCGGCTAGAAACATACTTTTTATTTTAAGCAATATGAATTAAAGACTAATTGTAAGAGTTAATCCCGCCATACGTTGCTGACTTATGCACATGAATCAATTTTCCACCGCTCCTTTTGTCCGATTTCGTTCCGCTTTTTCTTTTCCCATTTGTATGTGGTACTGGTGTTTCACTTTGTTAAAAATTAGCTGTTATCTGTTATTCTTACGAATAAACTATTACTTATTTTCTGAAAAACAACTTTTTTCTACAGTTAGTCTTTTATTCTTACTAATATGTCTGTGTGTAATACGAATTGTTTCAGAAAACGTATAAAATTATTGATTTACAGTGGCGGATCTAGGATTTTCCTAAGGGGGGGGCGGCACCTCTATTTTCCCAAAAACTGTCAACGATAGGTTAAAAATCTGCCCTTCACGCGCGAAGTAGCGTTTTTTCGACATTTTACATTGTCTACTTTTATTTAAAATCACTTTTGACGCATCAATGTTTCGAAAAATTTGAAATTTCCGACAATTTCGTGCAAAAACATCATTAAATTTCTTTAAATTTAGCGAAAATCTGGCGCGAAGTGCCGGAAAAATCGTGAAATTCAGGCGTAAGGACGTTTACAAGCTTCATTTACTGCTTGATTTCCTATATTTGTAGCCTTTGACGCAAAACATGCAAAATTTTCGATAGAGAACAGAAGATTCTTAAATAGCTGTTTCTGCTGTTGAAGTTAATTTGAAACCTATTCCATGAGCAAATAATGGCTTCTAGGTCGCCAAGAAAGTAAATAAATGTCAGTGATAGGTATAATCCGGCACGAGGCGCAGGAAATTTGAGAAATTATGGTCGCTGGCGACCGGAAACCGTTGCAAATTTTAAATCCAATCTTTATCTCGCTGATTATTTTGGGCCGATGGGAAGCGTCCGCCCCTCCCCCCGCCCCTCCCCCTCCAACCTTAAATCCGCCCCTGTTGATTCATCTTTGATTTTGTAGCGTTATGCGCCTTGCATGCGAGTATATTTTGCTGTTCATAGCTTTCTTACTATCAGTCTTTGGAAACAGCGATCTTGAGCCTGCAGGAAGAATCATTTGCGCAGGTATGAAAATACGACTGTGCGAGTAAACTTTAATGTCCCGAATGTTTGTTAAAGTTGTTTAAATGCTATTTCTCGAAATGAATTTTCTTTTAATTGCACTTGGCAGGATATATGTATAAATATGCTAGTTTATGCTGAAATATTTCCTCGTGGTCCGAGACTTCGAGATTTTGAGCTATCGAACATTTTCTGCATGATTTTTGGGACGAAAGTAACAAAGATGCCAAAATTTTTTGTCGCTTCTCCGAACGTTTGCCTATAAAATGCCTAGAATAGAGATAAAATGTTTTTTTCAATATAAATTTTCATTGAATTCTAACATTTTTGTAAGCTCAAAAGGAACGAATGGGCTAAGCAGTACTGAAAAATGCAGTGTTTTACCTCATCAAAACATTTTATATGGGCTATCTCGAACTTTTTTCGCATTTGACTTGTAAAAAAAGCCCAAACTTTGAATTTAATGGTATCAACTTTAGGATCTTACTCCTCCCTTATTATTGAACCTTGGAAATGTACAATGTTTGTGTTGCATATTTCCATTTCTGTTTAAATTGATTTGACCTTAGCACTTGGCACTTTTAGAGGGAAGGGTAACGTGTTCTATTTGGCAAGGGGAATTATTTGATGGACAGATCAGATAAATACCTACTTTTCGTAACATTAATTTTCAATTGGCCGTTTGACTTTTAACTAGCTCTTATCTTATAAGTTGCCTGAGTTTGTTGAATCAGTCACAATTATATTTATTAAATTTCCGGTCAGATTTGTTGCAATGGTTTGCATTTAATTTGCTCTGCTTCAAATTAGTTTTCAGGTTTGACTTCAACGTTTATATGCGCTTTGTTCGTTATTGAAAAGAAACTGATATGCAGTTACATGAGCAGCGTCAATGGTGGAAAAATAGACCCGATATGGCGAAATTTCGTACTCTCTCAGAGGTAGATTTCCTGTCTGTTGTCCCTTTATGACAGGATGTACGCATGCCAGTAGGTAAGTGCTGTGATACGTGGATTCAAGAATCCAGTGAAGACGGGGCGGATTTAAGGGGCGGGGGTGGCCGCCCCCTCTTATTGACCCAATATATTTGGCGAGATAAATATTGGATATGTACTTTGCTATGATTTTTAGCAGTCGGTGATCATAATTCCTCAAGTTTTTCTGGGAATTCGCATCGGGTTAATACCAATTAATGACATAAATTTCGTTTATTGGTGGCCTGGAAGCCGTATCTATGCTCAAAAGGTTTTAAAACGATTTCAAGAGTAGGTACAGCTATTTCAGCATAGTTTTCTTCTATTTTCAAGCACAATCTTTGAAAATTTCTGACGCTTTGCGTCAAAAGCTACAAATGCAGGAAATCGAGCCTTAATTCAACCCTCTGAACTAAAGATGCTTCGGCCTAAATTTCACAAATTTTCCAAAATTTGAAGATTTTTTAACGCAAAACTGTCGAAAATTTTAAAATTTGTCGAGATAATGTTGCACTAAAGCAGTTTTAAAGAAAAATGAGCAAAGTAGCGCCAGAATGGCCCTTGTGAAAATCTTAGATTCACCAATGAGTGAAGACTTGTAATGAAACTTCTGTGTTTTTTATTAAGCTTGATAAATATGTCGGTCGTTTTTGTATCGCGCACCTACCTGAAAGTGAAATTCAGCGGATTGTTCTATATCAACATATTTTTTAAGTAATGTTTTTTTCTTGTTCGTATAAATTTGAACGAATTTAAAGTTATTCGAAAATTTTTGTAAAGCTTTTAACGCTAGAGTGCTGTTTTATTTTACACAACGAATTTTTAAATTTATTTTCCCTTTTTTCAAATCAACCACACGGTTATTTTTGAGTTACAGTCTTGGTCAAGCTGATTCCTTAAATATAACTATCAGCTTGTCGATGCTAAGGACGTTTTCCATATTTTGAACTACATACATGTAAGGGCTCGAAATTTGAGTGGGTGTCTTCTCTTCGACCATTTTTAATGGGCGATGGGGTAAATGACCTCAAATTTTTGGTCAAAAAATAGCAGAAAAAGCACCTGAAAATGTTCAAAAAGCACATTTTTTCCGAAAATACCGAAAGTGGGGCCAAAGATTTTGTGACTTCTCGGGAGATGAGGAGACGACCAACTTTGGTTGGGGGATCCCCCGTTACATGTCTGCTGGGGTATAATTATTGTGCTGAAAGCATGATGCCTTTTAGCTTTTTCCGTGTGTAAGTCTTACTATGCTTTTTTATTGATTAGTCATTTTTAGAGTGTCCTCTTTCGGTCTTTGGTGCTCATTTCTCCTTCCATTTCTTGAGCTGTTGATTCGAGGAAGAAGTCAAGGTCAGCATTATTTATCTCATCTGAATTATATATTTTCTGTGCATCTGTTTCTGGTATGGCTTGATAGTTAAGCTTTATTGTGATACATATCTAATATGCGCAACGGAATGGCCTCGAAATTTTGGATGGGGCTAGGCAGGGAACGACGGAAGCTTCGGCCGAAGGTGGGGTGTTCGGCCGAAGCAAAAAGGAAAAAAAGGCCGAAGGCCGAAGCTTTTTTTCAGGGCAATTTTTTATTCGCATTAAAATTTAGACAATGTGCAATATAACTAACCCCAGACGACGCCATTTAGCTCAATTTATCTTCCAGTCACCTTAAATTTTGTTGAAAATATGCTCACAACAGTAACTTGACTATATAAACAGCAAGCAACCATGTACTAATAACAAAAGCTGACTCATCTAAGCATTGTATCTGCTCCGCATCTGTTTCCATTTTTAAAAAAGTTCGACTATGAATGAATCACTAGCGATCGCGAAAATGATGAAACACTTAAGGGAAAAGCCACACCTTTATTCCTACATGTCTCACATTTGAAGGCATGTCTTTGTTTACTCGAAATTCCAACGCCATCTTTGTACTTGTTGTATATCGTGTGTCTACTGTGTACCAGTGTTTTTATTTTAACAATGTCCGTTTGTACTAGGGATGCACCGGGGCCAGGCCCCGGCCCTGGGGCCAAAATACGCAATTTTCAGCCTATTATTTAGAATTATCTCAACGTTTTTTGTTCGGATTTTGGCGATATTTTGAGGAAAAATCGTGCATAATCGCCTGTGCATATCATTCATGTATAACAAAACATTGGTCACAAATTTTGTTTCATAAATTTAGCTTATTCACGTTTATAGCTGCAGCAATTTAATAGTCAAAACCGATAATCTACAAGTTTTTCGCCAAATACACTAGCGTTTCTAATCGCTCATGCAGCAAACGAGAACGGGAATCCGAGCAAATATTGCCGCTTGTACTGAACAAGCGTTCACTCGGGGTACACATGGGCGGGGGCTCAAATATTTCCTTGTCAGTTACATATGCCAGGGCCGGGTAAGTTTCCAATTTTGTCCGCAAAAAGCCCATCGGATCCAATTCTGTTCCGACTTTTTCTTCTGCATGAGAAAAAGCATACGTTTAACATTTTGTGGCATTCCTGTAGGTTTGTTTGCCGGACGAACAGGTACGTAGCTCTGGGAGAATGGGGGTCCGGCCGGACCCCATAAAATTCAGAAAAATCGGAAAAATATGACTTTTTAAACGTTATTTTGTGCTATTTTTGGCCTTTTTGGGCTTAGTCCCTCCAAAATTGGTGTTGGTCACCCCAAAATAGGACGGCCAGCTACATGTCTGCGGATGAAATTCCAAAAGATGTTTTTTGTGTTGGATTGGCTGTCAACATAATAAACTATGCACGCGAAATATCTATCCTTGTTTAAGCTATTTTCAACTCGTCTGATCTAAAACATGAGTAATTCGGCTGATAATGATGCAAGTTACGTGAATTGGGCCAAATTTTATAAATGGTAGGAAAAATTTTTGGCCTATATAAGCTATGATGATTAATTGAACTCGAAAATGCATGTGGAACGGATGCCATAGACTTGCCCAGACGCTATTTTGCATAAGTCACATTTTGCCAAATACATATGTATATGGTATATCCTGGATATAGCAAAAATAGTTGGCCCCGGTTGGTCCCAGTCTCTAGTACCGGCCCCAGCGCCGGGCCCAGGCCCCGGTCAAAAAGGCGTCCCCGGTGCATCCCTAGTTTGTACATGTACAAAGATGGTCCCCAAAAGTCTTTGTACATTTTGTACACGTAAATTTTTGTGTACTATATTATAGTACAGTGGCGATTTTAGTGTGGTTAAACAGGGCTTTCGATCTTTGGTAGTGTATTTTATCTAATTTCTGGGTTTCTGACGCCAAAACTTACTAAAAATTGTCTCAAAAGGGCGCAAAGCGCCGAAAAAGTTTGACATTTTCCCATTCTAAATGCACATTCTGCCATTTTAAAGATATATAGGACAAAAAAATCACTCATTTCGGCGCGAACACCGAAAATTTTTGGGAAATATACACGTTTTTATAGTTTTTGTTTGCCCAAAAATTGTTGTAAAGTTTGTATACACAAATTTTTGGGTACTAGAATATGGTACAGTGGCGATTTTAGTGTGGTAAAAACAGAGTTGTTTGACTTTTGGTAGTGTATTTTAGGTAATTTCTGGGTCTCTAAGGGCAAAAATCAAAATCTAAGGATCGTCTTAAAATGGCGCGAAGCGCCGAAAAATTTGACATATTTACTTTTGAAATGCAATTTCTGTCATTATAAAGATATGTAGAACACACAATTACTGATTTCGGCGCGTAGCGCCTAAAATTTTGCGAATTTCAGACCTTTTTTGCAATTTTTGTCTTCCCAAAAATCTTTGTAAATGTACGAAGACAGTCCCAATAAATCTTTGTACAATGGGAAAAATCTTTGCCGAGTACAAAAAACACTGCTGTGTACCATTCTCTTTTGTATTAAATAATTGCTCCATGGTCGACGTGTTAACTTTCTTAAACATCTGCATCTAATAACGGGAAGAAATCTCTATTTGCTTTTATGTCTACCTTCTACAAATTTAAGTATCAGCAGAAAAATTAGGAATTAATCAATTGTTTTCATAATTCTCAGGAACTCCAGGCTTTATTCCTAATAATACATCATATTTTTATATATTCAGGATAGTGAATCTGATGATGATCAATACGTATTAGCTGTTGATATACATGAAATGTCTAATAATGAAATCAGTGCTAATGAAGAGAATTAATTGCGCTTTCGAATGAAATTTTTGCAATGAATGACACTGTTTTATTACTTCATATTTACTCCTGGAACATAATCAAGCTTAACTTTCATATTTATGACTCAATTCGCAATTCTGGGCATCTTGAGGGAGATTCACGATCTTATATTTCGGATCAGGAAAAAACATCTAAAAGGGCCTAAAGAGCAACGTTTTACAAAAAGTCGGAGTATGAAAGTATTTTCAGGACTGAATGAATGACAGGCGATGCTTAACATTTAGGATGGTAATATCTGTCGGGTGTGGGGACCGTACATGTAACGGCTCAAAATTTTGGGTGGGGTCCCCGGCCATTTTTAGGAGGTGGTAAATGAACCTCCAATTTTCGGCAAAATACGGCCAAAAAATTCGATTTTTTCCAAAAATCGGGAATTTTCTTGCTTCGGGGAAAGGGTGACGACCGACTTTGTGAGTGTCCCCCATACCCCCTCCTACATGTATAGTTTTGATCATTAGAGGATTATGCGTAAGTCGTACCTGGACATAGACCAGTCTTCCCATTGCTCCTCGAAATAATGATCGGTCGATTGTAATACTTAATAATAATAATAATTCTTAGTGCCTGCGTTTAGTTGCTGGATTGCTATGATTCATTACAGATTGGTTCTGTCTTGTCTGAATAATTCAATACGTTTTTGTATGTATACGTCGTTTGTTTGTCATTTCATTTTTTTCCTTTTATGACTATTTTTCAGAAAAAATTTAAGTATTTTCAATCTTAGCTATTCTCAATTCAGCTAACGGTATACAGTGCTTTATTTCTCGCAGATTTTTATTTCCTGCTTCTGCTACAAGTTCCTAGTCTCATGCTGATGCTTGGCATATCGACAACGTTGCTTTGCTCGGTTTCTTCAGTACTATTCGTGGTCTTTACGATGTTAGCGATATTAATTAATTTTTCGATTTGTACTGTTTGGTTAAATATAGGTCAGTTCCTAAATTCGCACGTGGAGAGTATTTTAATCATGTGCATAGAATTTACTGGAAAATTTCGCATGGAATATGTTCGCATGATTATTTAAAGGAGCGTCCTAAAAGGCGGTAATGGCATAAAGAGTATGGCCAAAAAAGGCTTTAAATAAACGATGTGGAAAATATAGACTGGGCCAAAATTTTCAGATTGAGAAATCGAAAAATTCCGAAGGTAATGACCCAAAAATATGGTCTGCGGAGGGTTTTGAATATCGTTGTTTCAAGCTCCGTACTCATTACACAGGTCACAGATCTTTGATTTCGAAATTGGAGAATTCGAAAATGCATTCTCTTTTAACCTGATAACAGTTTTATCAGACAAGAAAATTTGAAAAATAAGCTCCATATGTAGTTCTGCATGATAGCGTATCGAAATGATTGATAATAATCGTGTTAGTAGCTCCTTCGTGTATACTCGATTAGATTGGCTCTTTCTAATTTATTTATTATTGCATCTTATGTTTTATCCTTTTTAACAAATGGCTTATAGCTTTTTTTCAAAAAATTTTTTGATATTTACTTTTGTTCTAACTGATTTGCTAGAACATTAATAACTGAATTTTCAATATTACATCATTGATGATCGGCTTAGTCCACTGTAGAAATGGAAATATCTCTTATTTCATGTAGATGACAATCAAAAAGTTTGGCCGTTCTCGTTTGCTCCTTTTTTCTCTATCTTTTCCAGTCACGTATGGACCCCCCAATTCAGGAAAAACGGAAAAACAGGACTTTTAACGTTATTTTGTGCTATTTTTGGCCTTTTCGGGCTTAGTCCCCCTCAAAGTTGGTGCTGGTCCCCCCAAAATTGGACGGCCAGCTACACGTGCCTGGTCTTTTCGATTGACTGTTTTGCGTGTTTCAGACTGGTACTGGTCTTTACTGATTTCGACGTGTTCGCCATATTTTTCAATTCTACTGCCAATAAAAATCGTTACGATTTTTTCAAAATGCTTCACTTTCGGTGAACTTTCGGTTATTTGGCAAGCAACGGTGGTCACATTGATCAAGGCATCTTATTTTGTAAGTTGTGTACCTGTCTTATCGGTAATGATACAAACTGAGCGAACTTGAACGTTCCATAGGAATATTAGGGGTATCTATATGCAGGCCCGTATCCAGGATCCGGCCAAGGGGGGGTGGACGGGGCAAGGACATGAAGTAAATTGGTAAACTTCTCGGAAATTTCGCAGGGATAGCCCGTAAAAACCGCATTTTCCGGCGTTTTCCAACATGCTCCATCCGTTAAGCTCATAAAATCCTAACTTCTCTGGAAACAATTTTTTTCTAAATAGGCTGCGAAAAGTGTCATTTTTTGGTCGCGCTTGAGGCAAAACTATAGAAAATATTTTCTGTGAAACAGTTCAATTTTCTCGTCTTTCTGATTTCCATGCACTAATCTTTCCTGTTAAATCTTTTTACGGCCAAGAGAGAGGGGTATCGTACCTTAAAGTGTCCATGTGTCAAAGTGTCTGGCCTTAAAGTGTCCGACTTTACCTCAAAGTGTCCAAGTCGTCTCTTATTTGTTTTTTGCACGATACGTTACAATGTGGTACGGAATTAGATGTAATTAACTGGTATGCATAAATAAGTTTGCTTGGGGACGGTGTTTTTTAGCGCCACCCCCATTAGCGAAGCTGCTAACGATGTTCCGAAGTCATAAGCGCAATGATAAATCGTATTTTTTATATTATTTACACAAAGCGAGTTTAGATTTTTGAACCTCCTTTACCTTGTTTTTACTTTACTCTCCTCTTGCTTCTTTCAAATTTAATTTTTTACTCATTTTATCTTTAAAATATGCGAATTTTTCGCATTAGCGCTCTGCGCTACTGGTCCAAATTTTTCATTAGCGCGCCGCCAGTTTCATTAGCGGGGCGCTGAAAAACAATGTTCAGGAAACTTTATACATATTAGACGGGTCACAAAAATCACTCTGGGTAGTTTTGTCCTCTAAAGTACCTAGAAGTCCTCAGTTACAGTGCTCGCCACGAATGTTTACGTTTTAATATGCTCCAAAGGATGATAGAGCTTGTTAAGGCTTATATGTTTAATACATCGGTCGTGCGTGGGCGGAAATAGGACCGACGTGTTAAAGATATAACTCTAACAAGCTCTAGAAGCTTATTAAAGCTTAAACATTCGTGACGAGTAGTGTAGGACATCATATTAGGCACTCACTCTTCTGTTCCTCGAACATTGTACTTTGCTCTGAAGCAAATGACAATTCTTTGTGACATATCGTTTTGCATTTCTTTGTCAATTTCTGAGCTCATTTATTTTTTGTCGCTTCAAAATGAAACACGACTAGGCGGCTTATTTTGAATAGTGTAGATATAATTATTTAAGAAATTGTCATGTGTACGAATGCATATCACTCGTGTTTTTCGAGGGGTTGTATGCCCGCAGAATGGCTGGTGACCCCCAGAATTGTTGATTCATTCAAAAAATTGTAGAAAGCTTGCTGTTTTACACGTATTTAGCCACTTTTTTGACTGATTAACGTCAAACTATCGGTGATTTTTCTGACAATATTTCTTACGATTTATTAAATCATTTTAACTTTTTTCCTAAGTTTTTTAGGTTTTTATGTTCTAGATAGAACGAGCATTGTCAAAAACGTCAAAAAACAGTGTTTTGATAAAACCTATCGTTTTCATAGTAAAAAAACACTTTAAAAATTTATACGTCTGACCCCCCCCCCCTTCGCAGATTTCCACAAACTTCACATTTTTATTTATTTAGTACGGGCTTTGGTGACTCTTTCAGTTTTGTTCACTTTTTATTAGTTTAATTCATTAATAAGGATAAATTTGACACTTTAAAGTAATGCTAGATACACCGGACACTTTGAGGTACCGGACTCTTTGAGGTGTGACGGGGCGCTCCCTGAGTTTCGGCCCTGCCTAAATTATTTATGTATATACATATAAACGCTGTTCACCTCTCATTTTTAATAAGTGATATTCATTCACGCTTTAACGAAATTGCAAGAAAAAATTGTTTAGATCATTGAATAAATTTCAACTTAGTCATTCACATAAATTGTCACTTTTCCGTAAAATTGTACTTTTTCTTGAAAATGTGTAGGTATGTAGGTATGCATTATTATTATAATTACAAGTTGTCATTTGAATCAGCTTGTGTACGCAAGATGTTTAGGAACTGTCATTTAAATCAATACAATTTATCCTGATGTTGAGCCGGTCCTTTTACTCAGTCACAAGCAATTTCTAAAAGTTCTGAAGGAATAGCTCTTTGAGCAATGTATAATACGCACTGTAATAATTAATTCCTATGCAGTAATTAAATTTCAGAATAATCTCAGATAGTGAGAGACAGGCATAGCTGGGCAATGATTAACGGTTCTCTCCGTCCAACCTTCCAAATAGGTTGGTTTGGCCCAGAAAGTAGTTGTCCGAGTCCAAAATGGGTTTAGACTGACAGTGTTTTCTGTACTTGCAAATTTTTGTTTGCTATAATATGGTACAGAAGCGATTTTCGTAAGGCAAAACTGGGTTTTTCGACCTTTGGTAGTGTATTTTAGCTAATTTCTGGGTTTCTGACGCCAAAAATTATTAAAAATTGTCTCAAAAGGGCGCTAACGGCGCGAGCGTCGAAAAATATGACATTTTTCCATTATAAGTGTAAATTCTACCATTTTGAAGATATATAGGACAGACAATTACTCATTTCGGTGCGAAGCGCCGAAAATTTGTGAATTTTACACCTTTTTACAGATTTTGTCTTCCCAAATATCTTTGTACATGTACAAAGACGATCCTGAAAAGTCTTTGTACATCGGGAAAAATCTTTGCCGAATACAAAAAACCGTGGTTCGACATAGATTTTTCCCGATGTACAAAGCTTTTTCGGGACTGCCTTTGTACACGTACAAAAATTTTTCGAGAAGCGAAAGTTCCCAAAACTTTTCTGCGTAATTGCCTGCTTTATAAATATCTTTATAATAGCAGAGATTGCATTTAGTGTCAAGTTTTTTGCGCTACGCGCCGTTTCGAGACAATTTTTAGTATTTTCTCTCGTCAGAAATCCGGAAATTGGCTAAAATAGGTCGAAAAATCCTCTTTTACCAATTTGAAAGCGCGACTATACCATAATGCCAAAAATTTAGATGTACAAAATGTACAAAGACTTCTGGGGACCATCTTTGTCCATGTACAAAGGGATCTTGTACAAAATAATAGTGGTCCAGTTTAAAAAGTCGTTGTACAGGTCTAAAGTGGGAATTTCATGCTTTGTTGTACAAATTATAACTCCGTCCTCGTTTTGGTTCTCTCTGCCTGAGGACGGGAAGAAATGAGGTATTGTTCAGGTGTGGTGACAGGGTTAAATTTGAGGGGCAGAATAGCCGTCTTTTCGTGGAAAAAAAGTTTGCATTCGTTCATGTCCGAAAAAATCAAGCGTTTGTTTTTGTAGTTATCCAGAAATTATAAGTCATCTTCTTTCTTTCCAGAAATATTAGATCGCCTGCCAATCGAGGCATTAGACGTGCAAAGAATGCACATCAGTTACAATTTTTAGTTTTAATTCATTTATTCGCGGCTCAATTAACGGAGCATATAAAATAATATTTAATGTAAATGTGTCATGCTCGGACTAACACTTGGGCTGTAATTAAAAATCATTATAAGAACCTATATGTTGATTTTTTATGTTAATATACTGTCGAAAGATCAGTTTCGCGGATGCGTACTTACTGGAAGATTTAGTATATCTTTATGAAGTAATTTTACTCCTAAGGGTTGCGTACAATTTTCTAGGATGTTTTTCGCTCTACTAAAAGTAATTTGTTGTGTAAATTCATCGCAATGTACTATAGTATAAACGATGATGCAAATGATTTTATTGCATGCGGGAAGTCCCTATTTAATTCTAAATCAATTTCAAGACATCAGACTAAGCTGAACGACCGATTGACTGTACTGTACTCTTAGTCCTAAATTTTTACTTCTAGACCACTCTTTACCACACCTGGGCATGGGGTTCAACCAGGTTCAACCGGGTATCAGCCGGAGCAGGTTCGGTACCAGCCGGAGGGTCCACCAGTTGCACCCTATGCTTTGTACAAAAACTTTTTCAGGCATTTTACAAGATGAGATGCCACCAACAGTGCAGCCAAAATCGGTTGCTGGAGTCAAAAAATAGGTTGCTGAGATCCAAAAATCAGTTACTGGGCTCAAATATCGGTTTCTGAAGGCTGAAAATCGATTGCCGGGGTCCAAAAATTAGTTGCTGGGCTTCGAAAATCGGTTGCTCGGGTCTGAAAATCGGTTGTTGGGGTCTAAAAATCAGTTGATGGGGTCTACAAATCAGTTGCTGTGGTCTATAAGTCAATTAGTGGGATCCAAAATCGGTTGATGGGGTCCTAATTCGGTTACTAGGCTACAAACCCGGTTGCTGGGGTCTAAAAATTAATTACTGGTGTCCAAAAATTGGTTGCTGTGGTCAAAAATCTGTTGCTTGGGTCAACCAATTTTTGGAACCTACCAACTGATTTTAAGACCCCAGCAACCGACTTTTAGACACCAGCAACCGATTTTTGGAGAGTGTGTGGAAAATTGCTCGCCAACAATTGCTCGAGAACAATTGCTCGAGAACAATTGCTCGCCAACAATTGCTCGCCCAGCAATTGCTCGCCCAGCAATTGCTCGCCCAGCAATTGCTCGCCCAGCAATTGCTCGCCCAGCAATTGCTCGCCCAGCAATTGCTCGCCCAGCAATTTCTCGCCCAGCAATTGCTCGCCCGGCAATTGCTCGCCCAGCAATTGCTCGCTAAATGATTGCTCGACGAACAATTGCTCGCCAATCACCAACAATTGCTAGCCGAACGATTACTTGTTGAGCGATTGCTCGCGAGTGAATTGATCACATGGGAATCGCTCCTAAGCATTGTTGCTTCTCATTTCTTCGAATCAGCAATTGTCATTCTATATTGGAATCATATACGGTATAAAGATGGAACTGCGTTCCTTCCAAAAATCGACCGTTCCCGGATCTTGTAATGATCCGGTCTGAACAAAATTGTGTAATTAAGTACAATTTAGTTCTACTGTGATCGGGAAAATTTCCGACTTGAATTACTTTGCTTCAATGATCAGCTTGTAACTGATCGAACGAATTAAAAAAACTTAAAAATGTATTTCTCGACTAATCACAGGTGATTGGCGAGCAATCGTCTGGCGGTGGCAAGCACCTGTCGACTTTATTGAGTGCATTAAAACTGAAAATTAAGATAGAACGAATTAAAAAACATTTTAGTACACTAAAAATGGATACTTTCAAACTGAAACTACTGTTTCTTCTCTCTTTCCTACCGAATACGAAACAATCTGTGTATAGATAAATGTATGAGCGCAAATGTATGCAACATCACAGCAGAACTGAATTATACTTAATTATACCATTTTGTTCAGACCAGATGATTACAAGATTCGGGGCGGTCGATTTTTGGATTTAACACACCTTCCATTTTTATAGCGTGATTCCGATATAGAATGACAATTGCAGATTCGAATAAATGAGAAGCAACAATGCCCAGGGAGCGGTTCCCATATGATCAATTCACTGGCGAGCTGCTCAGCAAGTAATCGTGTGGCTACAATTATTGGTGATTGGGGAGCAATTGCTGGGCGAGCAATTGTTGGGCGAACAATTGCTGAGCGAGCAGTTGCTGGAGCGAGCAATTGTTGGGCGAGCAATTCCTGGGCGAGCAATTGCTGGGCGAGCAATTGCTGGGCGAGCAATGTGTTGGCGAGCAATTTTCCGGTAATCTTTTTGGAGTCTCCATCCGATTTTTTGACCACACCAAGCACACGTGTGCGTGGGGGGTTTGGGGTATGCAACTCCAGAAAGCCGGATTCCCCCCCAGACACCAAAACAAGCCCCCAGAATTTAATATTTTTTGTCTTTTTTCGCAATTTTTTGATGCTAATGGATAGTACTCGATGGGAAACGTTGAAAAATGGTGTTTTCCGCCATACCACCATTTTGAAGACCATTTTCGACCTTTAAAAAATCTTGCACACACTCAACCCCCTCCTCCCCCAGACTTTTTTGCTGCCCACTTACGCCAGCAACCGATTTTTGGACCCCAGCAACCGATCTTTGTACCCCAGCAACCGATCTAGGACCCCAGCAACCCATTTTGGAGCCTAGCAATTGATTTGGGACCCCATCAACCGATTTTTGGAGCCCACCAACTGATTTTAAGACCCCAGCAACCGATTTTTGGACCCCATTAACTGAGTTTTGGAGCCCAACTGATTTAGGACCTCAGCAACCGATTTTTAGACCCAACCAACAGAATTTTTGGAGCCCACTAACTGATTTAGGGACCCCAGCAATCGATTTTTAGACCATAGCAACCGATTTTTGGAGCTAAGAACTGATTTTAAGACCCCAGCAACCGATTTTTGGACACCACCAACTGATTTTTTGACCCCAGTAATCGATTTTTAGACCCCAGCAACCGATTTTCGTAGCCAAGAACTGATTTTAAAAAACCAGCAACCGATTTTCGGATCTCATTAACTGATTTTTAGACCCTAGCAATCGATTTTTAGACCACAGCAACCGATTTTTGAGTCCAACAACTGATTTTTGGAGCTCCGCAATCATTTTTCAGATCCCAACAACCGATTTTCAAATCCCGGCAATTAAATCGGTTACTGAGCTCTGAAAATCAGTACGTAAGTAATGCATAATTCAGTGATTATACTCAAGTAATGCCAAATTCAGAGAAAATAATAATTCGTCGGATCAAAATAAAAACACATGATGTATTTTTGTGATCTTCTAGATTTCGATGTATTAAAAATACATATTTGTCTGTCCACCTGTTTTATGTGTAAATAAACGCTAGTATTTACATACATTACTTGTTAATGATCTTTAGGCCGCGCTGGATTTTGACAATTTTTGTAGTGCAAAATTGCGTTTCAAAAAAGAAATCTCAAAATTTTCCGGCGCATCGCGCCGAATTGAATTAATTTTATTACTTGTTATTGATGCTTAAGCCGCGCCAAATTTGGACAATTTTTGTAATGCAAAATTGCGTTTCACAAAGGTTAAATTTCAAAATTTATCTGGCGCTTCGCGCCGAATTCGTACAATTTTTGTAGTGCGAAATTGCGTTACAGAAAGATAAAATGTCTAAATTTTCCGGCGCTTCGCGCCGAATCGATTTACTTTTATTATTTGTTATTGATGTTTAAGTTGCGCTGAATTTTGACATTTTTCGAGCATTTCAAGCAGGATTCATATTTGAAATGAAAATGTACTATTTTACGACATGAAAATGAGTAACTCTGTAAAAGTTTAATTTTTACACAATAAATCGCATAAAAAATAAGCATATTAAAGGCGATGAATGTCTCTTCAAGATTAAACGTCAATTGTTACTAAAATAATTAGTTTTTAAACAAAATTGTTATGCAAATTATACTAATTCTGACACACCATTTTTAATTGAAAAATTATGTCGCGAGAAATAGTGCGACTTCGCGTGAAATTATGAATGGACTTTGCGTGGAAGCAAGACTACCATGTTAAAAATTCTATGCTCAAATTTTTACACGCAGGAGTTGATGTAGCAACCACTTTTCTGACTTAGGCGGCCAACCAAAAATTAGGCGCCGGTACCAGCCGTGACTTTAAGGCTTGCCCAGCTATGCTCTTTGCTCCTAAGCCACTCTTAGCTTGGAATTAGGAGTAATAACGTCGATCGCTTCTTGATTTACTCCTAGAAGTCACTCCTAATCTAGAAGCAACATCTGCAACCCGTTTTGGGAGACCCCTAGCCTAGGTTTAAAATTTAATCCTAGATTCCCAGCTCCTAAGCTACTACATCTGCAGTAGGGCTGGGGACTTCATTCAGTAATTAATTTGTTTTTTCAAATTTTTATTCTAACAATATATGTAGACTACAATGAATAAAATTTGAATATCAGAAAAACAATTTTGATTCAAGAATCAACCAAATCAGATCATATCAAATCAGTTCGTTTTATTCCTTACGTATGTATTTGTAAATTATATCGCACAAAGATTTCGTATGATTATTTTCTGATCAGGTTGCGACTTATGCCGATTCCAACGTGCAGTCGGACAAAATTCTGTCTTTGGTTTATACTTGTTATTTGTGCCTTTGGTTGTCTTTGACTACACTTTACTGGACTAAAAGTCTATGGAAGGCTCTATCTATTGTGCTTTTTAGCATTTTCATGTCTTACCTCAACTTACGACACAATTATCTTGTCTTTGCATTGGAGTTTATTTTCGAGCGCGGATTTTTCCGAGTAAATATGCACGATTTGTATGTTTTAATTATTTAACTTGATTTGTAAAATACATTGTGTAAAAGCATACTACACGTAGTGACTCAAACGATCGGTGTATTATGTGATTCTGTTTTTTACGAATCAAAATTGCGATTAAGATTTCTCTTCGAATATCGATTTTCGACAGTAATCAGCTCAGAATGTTAATAAGTTTGAAGGTCTCTGAATCAGGTACTCTACGTATCTTGCAGGTCTGTGAAGTTCTGTATGTACAGCATTGTTATTTTTCGCTTATTTTTCGTAATTTTAGTAGCATGTTCAATGTATTCAACAAATAAAAATTTTGCAGCTGTATAGGACCCTCCTTTTTTTCTGTGGTCGGTGTCTGGAAACGTATCACGTAATGTGGTCGTATTATATCCCCAAGCTGACATTTGTTACGTAATATATAATCCCAATATAAATCCGATTAGTCATATTTATCTTGATAGTACTAAGAAAAAGTAATAAAATAATAATGATATACTCGTACATAAGTAATAATTACAAATACAACACTTTCTCTCGCAGATAAGGTAATATTCACTTAAAGAATATAACCAATCTTTCACTGGGTGAATATTTGTTAGTTGTTTACAATTGTGGATGCAGTTGAAATTACACCAATTACAGTTAGAGACATATTTGCACGATTTAAATTCTCTTATACTTCGTTGGGGATTGTTCGTCTATTTACTATTACATATTACCTTACATGATCCAGGGGGCTTGCCCAGAAAAATTTTCACCCCCTATCGCAAAAAATTTTCATCCCTTCCCTCCAGAATTAGTGTTTTTTTAAGGTTACCAAAAATTTTCTAAAAATTTGTAGAAAAGATGCTTTTTTAAGCGTTTTTAGCTATGTATTTGCTCAAAAGTGCCACTTGTGTGGCGCTTCGCGCCATTATGCTCATGATCAATTTGTTCCAACTTTTTTAATTTTTTCCGAAATCTTTTTGTTTTTATGCTCTAAAAAGATAAAGCATCGTCAGAGACGCTGAAAAACTGTTTTTGACGCGTACCTACCATTTTTGAACCTGAAAAACGCGCTTTATAATTTCACCCCCCCCCCACCCAGTATTCTCATGCTGTGCGTATATGCATTTTACCTGTGTGCGGAGGCGGATTTTTCAAGGGGGGCAGTCCGAAGTTGGTGGCCTTATATTTAGGGATATATGTTCACCGTGTCACAAAATAAAGTGCATTTTCTGACGTTTCCGAATTTGCTCTATCCATTAAGCTCTTAAAATTCAAACTTTTTAGGAAAAAATTTCAATTTCTCTTCATATGCAATGTGTGAAAACTACGTTTTCTAGCCACGCTTGAGACAAAATTAGGGAAAACAACGATTCTACGATGCGAAGCGCCAAAAATTTTGGAATTTTTCGATGAAAAGATGCCAATTTCCTTTATTTTCCATGCATTATCTTACCTAACCAATATTACTTTTGGGCTAGGGGCGACCGCCCCCTCTGCGTACGCCAATGCCTGTGTGTGTGTTCTGTCAATTGAACGCGTAAGCGTTCGTCAAATTTCATCAACAGAAGGAATAAATATTCCTTCCGTAAATGCGAAATTTTGAGTTAATCCTCACTCTTTTTAGTTTTCTGTTTTCAAGTTGATATAATTGTCTGGAATGACGACTTTTTCAGAATCATTGCTTTTCGCTTTTTTATTCGCTTCTTTATATAATTTGCAAGCTTAACTGTTTTCTATTAGTGACTATCACAATTCGCACTATGGATTATTTCAGCTGATTGTGATAACGTTTTGGGCAATATGTGCGGCATGTACTGTACATTTCGTTGCGCTCCTGAAAAACCATCAAGTGACCACAATGCACCGGAAATTTTTTCATTTGACCGCCTCCTTAGTTCTTTTAAGTGGATTGCTTTATGACCCGGAAATGACCTACTTGGCGTCCATCGCTGTTCTTTATTTGTTCGTCTTTATTGAAGTAAGAATATTTATATTCTAATAGTTATTAATACATATTATAATATTAATATTAATTCTGATATTAATATTTGTATTCTAATATTAATATTGTATCCTAATATATGATAACAATATTTGTATTCCATTCTCAGCTTTGTTCTTCTGCTAAGGCAGATAATCCGTTATTCCTATTCTAAACTATTGCCTATAATCAGTTTTTCAGTAAGTTAAAACGAATCGGTACCGTGATCTTAACGGAGCATATTAAATATGCTAATGATCGCTTATAATCTTTGGAGGTTTGGGGATTTCTAGCCCCTCCCCCTCCGGAAATATTTTCACCCCAGCAGGATTCGCGCTTTTCCAAAAAAATTCCGAAAAGTTCGTAGAAATGTTTTTAAGCTATCTGTTTGTTCAAAAGTGTTGAGTTTTTGGCGCTTCGCGCTATTTGCTCATTTTTTAGCTATATTTTCTTCAATTTATTCAATTTTTTTAAATTTTTACGTTCTATGCTTTAGAAAGGTAGAGCATCGCCAAAAACGCCGAAAAACGATGGTTACCGTTCAAACGTTTTTTACATTATTTTAGCGAAAATTGTAAGGTCTTGAAATTGCAGTCTATGAAACGAACACGCCCACCTTTGCCTGAATAGGCCAGCTACCCCCACCCGCCGAAAATTCGCTAACCTGTCTCTTCGTGCTCTTGTCGGTCTTATTTTATTGACAAAAAGAATTTATTACTTCTGGCCAGTGTTTTTTTGTATTCGGCAAAGATTTTTCCCGATGTACAAAGACTTTTCGTGATCGTCTTTGTGCATGTACAAAGATTTTTGGGAGGACAAAAATTGCAAAAAGGTCTAAAATTCGCAGAAATTTTCGGCGCTACGCGCCGAGATGAGTAATTGTGTGTTGTATATATCTTTCTAATGTCAGAAATTGCATTTTGAAAGGAAAAATGTCAAATTTTTCGGCGCTTCGCGCCATTTTGAGACGATGATTTGTGATTTTTGCTCTCAGAAATCCAGAAATTAGCTAAAATACACTACCAAAGGTCGAACAACTCTGTTTTTGCCACACTAAAATCGTCACTGTACCATATTATAGTACCCAAAAAATTTTCGTGTACAAAATGTACAAAGACTTTTAGGGCCATCTTTGTGCATGTACAAACGGACCTTGTACAAAAAAACACAAAATAGACAGTGACAACTTGTCACTGATCTACTTTCGATCTTCTTTTCGTATATGTCATTTGATTGGAGACTGATTAAATTTTAAAGCGTTTATTTTTGCAATTGTCTGAGACCATTGTCTGCACTGCTGTTTTTTGCGATTTTATGCAATACGATATTTAAATATTGCGCCGTTCGGGGAAGCGTTGAACAACAGTTTGAGCCCTTTTCTGGATGATCAGGATCAGGGAGCTTTGATATTGACGCCAATTTATTTACTTGTCGCGTGCTTTGCCCCACTCTGGCTCTTGCCGTGCAGAACGATCGAAAGTGTATTTTCTATTCTATTCAGCATATGTTTACACAGTATTTATTTATTTAAAAACCGCTTAATAGAATATGTAGCACTAATAGTCATATACCTGAGTTTTTATCTCAAGATTCAAAGTTTCTGCTTTGCCTAATAGAAAATACGTTTTTGAGGGCTCTGTTGGTTTCTCATTCGATTTCTGAACCCTAAAGTAGAATGAGTGAAATTTGGAATGTCCTGGGGCCGAGGCAAAATCAAATGTATAGAAATGTATGCTGGCCATATTCGTTTACACTTAAAATCAATAATGGTTTTTTATGCAGCGCAGCTGTGCTTATGACTCTTAATTGCAATGAAGGAATTAATTAAAGAATTTTTATCTTGAAAAGACCTTAAATTTAAAACTAAGAAGTGGAAAAATGTTTTAAAAAGTATCAATGATGATCCTTATCTTGAATCAGTGCATTTCAATTCTTAGTCGAAAGTCTTAAGTGCTATGCAAGTAAACTTCAGACTTTCAAAATTCGTGACTGTCAAGCTATCTTGTCAGAGGTTAAGAATTGTAAAGCAATTTTTAAGTTCATAATAGAATATGCACCACCAGGGGCGTAACCAGCCGGGGCGGGGAACCGCTCCCCTCCCCGAATGAAGAAAATTTTTATTTTTCCTCAAGGGTCCCTCAAAGGAAAAAAATTAAAAATTCTCGAAGTTTACCAAATGGACGGCCAAAACACGTTTTTAGCGCACTTTTATGCGACTAAACTCAAAATTTTCCGGCGCTGCGCGCCGGATTTTTTACTTTATATTATATTTCTTACCTAAGAAGCCCAGATTTCATCTAAAAATAGTGAATATCTCAAAAATTTTCGGCGCTTCGCATCGATTTATCATTTCCTGCGTTTGTTTCCGTTGGAAAATCGCAAAATTAAATACAAAAACAATAATTTCCAATTTCGGATTCAAGCTTGAACTTGATATTGAGAAACCAATCCCACAGATAGATTAAACGATAGATTTTTTATATCCAAGTATATAATCATGCAAATAAATTTTTTAAATTTTTCACCCACCATGGTATAGATCTCATCGAGAAACGCTCAAAAATGCAATTATTTTCGCGTATCTCCTTATGGTCCTCGAGAGTGTAGGACTGCAAAATTCGCGTTCCCTCCCCCCCTTCCCCCCAAAATAAAATCCTGGTTACACCCAAATCCGTTATCTAATTTCTCAATAAACGCTGCCAATTTTCTGCATAAAATAAATTTTCTGTATTACTACTTGATAATCTTTAATGGGAAAGATAAACTTATCCGCAGAAAAATCAATCGAAACAAACATTTTGTTTGATGGTATGCATGTTTAGTTTTATCTAATCTTCTGAATGCTGATTTTCACTGTAAAAACTTCAAAATGGCCATCTTGAATTCTTATCTAGTGAAAAAGCGCATGCTAAGTTAACTATTGATTACATCATAGTTCTTGAATTTAACACCCTCTGACCGATTATGTGTTGTCTAACATACATGCACATTGAAAAGTGAGGAGGGGTATTCACCCGCCCCCCACTGAGGGGTCATCCGGACAGGTACTGTCCGGCGATTTTGTATTATTTTAGAGGTCAGAAGCAATGAAAATGTCAAAACATTTTAGTACTTTAATGAACTTTTTACTCAAAAACGCCCAAAATTGATCAATGTTGGCATTTTTTAGTGTTAAAAGTGTATAATGCAGTCAAAATGGACTTAAAATGCTTTAAAAATGCTATGTTACTACGAAAAATCTTTCATATGTTGTTTTGACCATTTTGGTCGCTTAAATAGCAAAAACAATGCGTGTGCATGTTGAATTAACTGTTTTAGATATTTGGGATTTCACCCCCCCCCCCTGCCGACCCTGAACTTGTGCACCTATGTTGCCTAAATACAATTAGTCATGCCTTTCAGCTCTACTACGCTGTAGGAACCGTTAAATTGCGAGTTTGAAGCATTTTTTAAGTCAAAATTATGGCTGTTGCTATAAACATTTAGGACAGTTAAAGCTCGATTATTCCCAAAAAATTCTGTGAAATTGTCAATAAAGCTACTAAGAAATTATTTCCATGTACAAAGATGGTCCCTTAAATTCTTTGTACATTTTGTACACATATCATTTTTGGGTACTATAATATGGTACTACAAAAACATTTGTTCCACCTTTGTTAGTGCATTTTAACTAATTTATGGGTTTCTGAGGGCAAAAATCACTAATAATTGTCTCAAAACGGCGAGAGCGCCGAAAAATTTGACATTTTTCATTTTGAAATGCAATTTCTGCCATTATAAAGATATACAGAATACACAATTACTCATTTCGGCGCGAAGTGCCGAAAATTTTTGCGAATTTTAAACCTTTTTTGCAGTTTTGATCTTATCAAAAATCTTTGTACATGTATATTCAAAGACGGTTTCAAAAAGTCTTTGTACATCGGGAAAAATCTTTGCCGAATAAAAAATAAAAAACATGCGCTAAGCAGTAATAACATAGATTATTTTAGGTCAGACAGGACACCAATAACTGCAAATATAGCATAAAATCTCACTTGCTTTAAAAGGTACCTAATCAATTGTCAAATTAATTTTGTTGCAATCTATCCGGTCAGGTTTAACATGTCATATGAATTTCATTCATAAAATCTAACAGAATAAAATAAAAATTTATGCCTCATCCGATCTTGGTTACTTATCTGTTCTGAGATGAACTATAAAAGTGGTAATAAATCGCAAACATCTTAATAATCTAATCGAATAAACACAACTACTCAAATTTTGAATTTTGATTTTCTCTCACTCCTCTAAGCGTAAGGCAGAAACGCTAATTTTAATCGCTTAAGTTGGATACAAGTTTCGTTTCGCTACCTACAGAAACATTCCAATTATCAAATTTTGTTATTTTAATTCGTCAGTAATCTTAAATACAAATATACCGTTTGTGTGCTTACTTTCAGTGGTCTACATTAATTTTAGAAGATGAAATGGGATTTTTACGCGTAAATATAATTTTAAGCCCGGCACCAGGGCTTGTGACTTGTGACTTGAAATGTTTGCATTGTTTGAAAGTGAATATGTCTTATGTTGCTGTAATCTATAGTCTGTTTCACTTACCTTTTGCGGTTTTCTTTTGAATCTTTTCGCAAAAATCAGGCTACAAAAGTGGTTTTAGAAATTTTGATGCAGTAATGCGGCTTAACAACGGCATGCATTTCTGTATGACTCAATATACTGCAGAATTTAATATCTCTTGCTATAGTTTAAAACACTTTTGTAATCACTTTAAATTTTTTCAAAAACCTTAAAACCTAATGAAACAGACTATAGTTGTCGCTGAAGTTAAGCTAATTTAGCCGCACTGTAGTATACGCAACACCGTACATTTAAGAACTCAATTTCTTTGAGGAGAAAGTCCTCAATTATTTTTTATTTTTAAGGAGGTAGTGAGTGGAATGATTCCAATTTTTGGCCAAAAACACCTTAAAATAGCCAAAAACGCCAAAAATCGAGTGGGTCAAAATTTTGTGACTGGGGAGGATGGAGGATTTCCCATTAAATGCATGCACAACACTATACAAACAAGTGCGCACATTCCTTCGTAAATTATCCTGCCGTTGCTTACAAAATACGAAGCAAGAGAGGTTGTAATGTTTTATTCTGAATTAAAAAATTAGATATCGAATAAATACACAGCATTAGTCGATTAATTAAAATTATTATGCTTTTACTAATTAAGGATAGAATTTGACGTAATATTTGGAAAGAATGGATATACACCAGATTATTTTATCACTCTGTTTAAAAGCCGTATAAAGCTTTTATTGAACTGCCTATTAATAAAACCGTGGTTCAAAATAGACTTTTTCGATCAACCAATCTGTGTAATTTATTTGTGAATTGTAATAATTTTTATCAAATGCGAATCGTGCTTCGATTTTAGGCGTCAAATTAGTCCATTTTTCTGGTTTCATTTCAATCGGCGTAGGCGATGCAGCGGCTTCTATCGGTGGAACCTTATTTGGCAGTCGAAAAGTGATTGCGGAATCGACCAAAACAGTCGAGGGCATCGTTTGTTCTTTTGTTGCTCAGATAGTCGCCTCTTATTTTGTCACTTATCTTATTGCAGATGATTCGATAATCCATTTGACTTGATACCACACGTGTTAAGGGAAGGGGTTTAGCCTCCAGAATGACGACTGTCCCTCCCCCCACAAAAATGGCTGCGACCCCCAGAATTGTCGATTTTCCGTAAAAAGTGAGCCTTTTTAAGCGTTTTTAGCTCACTTTTGGCTCAAAAGTCTCAAATTTTTCGGCGCTCCGCGCTAAGTATATGTACGAGTACTTGAATTTACGCTGCTAGACGTCATTTGACTGTTTTTCGTGGTCCAAGCAATCGGTTTTGGTCCAAAATGGCCTGAGGGGGTATACCTTTCAAGAGTCTTGGTAGGGGGATACCCCCATACGATACATGTACAGCATGGGAATTTTGGGGGAAGGGATCCGGCCCGGAAATTTTTAAAAATTGTTCTTTTCGGGTCAGTACCTACAAGTCAAAAACGCTTTTTTTACGTTTCTACCCCCCCCCCAGTGTGCATGTGTGATATGTACATAAATTTGTCTTAATGGAAAAGCCTGCCTCGGCAAAGCTGAAATTTCGTGTAACTGATTGCATGAATCTCTAGTTTTGGTTGAGGATTTAGATCCTCTTTTACGCAATGCAAATTATTAGCTGTTGGAGTATACATATTCTACTAAGAAACGAGTCTTATACTATATTTTTGCTCCTACGAGACTATTCCGCAGCTCTTTATAGATGCAAAGGAATTTGTTCTACAAACTGCACGCAGGTCTCTTTTTTCTAGCAATAGTTTTCAAAATATTGGTAGCAGACATGCACAGCATGAGATTTTGAGGTAAAGGTGAAATTTTGAAGTGTCGTTCTTTTTTTGGTCTAACGCGGTGGACACGCGCCAAAACCGTCGTTTTTCTATGTTTTTAAGGAGGCTTTACCATGCATGCAGAGACAGCATGGGAATTCTGGTGGGATTGAAATTTTAAAGTGCCTCTTTTTGGTCCAAAAATGGTTGGTACGCGTCAAAAACATCGTTTTCAGCGTTTCTGACGATGCTCTATCTTTCTAGAGCATAAAAACATTAAAAGAATTTCGAAAAAAATCGAAAAAGTCAGAACAAATTGAACAAAATATAGTCAAAACATGAGTATAATGGCGCGACGCGCCGGAAATTTGGCACTTTTGAGCAAATAGATAGCTAAAAACGCTTTATAAAGCATCTTTTCTACAAACTTTTAGAAAATTTTTGGGAACTTTCAAAAAAATCGTTAATCCCGGGGGGTGAAAATATTTCTGGGGGTTGAAACCACCAGATCATGCGCGCCCGCATCCAGGGGGTGGGGGGCCTGCCCCCCCCGAAATCGGAAAAAATTTTTGTTTTTCCCAAGGGTCCCCCAAAGGGAAAAATGAAAAATTGGCGAAGTGGGTCTGAAACACCGCCAAAACAGGTTTTTAGCGTACTTTTGAGCTAGTAAACTCAAAATTTTCCGGCGCTTCGCGCCGGATTTATTGTTTATGTAAGGTTTTGTCTTCTAAACCGCTGAAAATCGCTCAAATTTGAGTTAGACATAGAGAGTATGTCAATTTTTTTCTAACGCTTTGCGCCGGATTCATTGTTTAGCTATAGTTTTTGCCTTCTAGCTCACTCAAAACAGCTCAAATTTGACTTATGACGTGGAAAACATGAAATTTTTCCGGCGCTTCGCGCCGTATTTATTGTTTATATAGGTTTTTTGTCTTCTGACCCGCTCAAAACCGCTCAAATTTGAACTTGACATGCAGAATATGTCAATTTTTTCGGCGCTTGGCGCCGAATTATTCGTTATCCGTATTGTTTTTCTCTGTAAAGCACAATGATTGAGTATAAAGGCAAGAGATAAGAAATAATTCGTCGATTAAGTGATGAGAAATCAGCTTAAATGATAAATTTGCTATATATCAATATGGAATAAAGTAAAAATTTTTTAATTTTTTTGTTGAAATTTTTCTTCACCGTCGTATAGAGCTCGCCGAGATACGTTCAAAACTGTCTTTATTTTCGCCTATCTCCTAATGGTTCTCGAGATATCTGGCCTCAAAAATTTTCGCCCCCCTCCCGAAATAAAATCCTGGATACGGGCCCCGTATCCAGGAGGGGCGGGGGGGCCCGCCCGCAACCCCGGAAATGGAAATTTTTCTTTTTCCCAAGGGCCCCCCGAAGGGAAAAATGAAAAATTGGCGAAGTGGGTCTGAAACACCGCCAAAACGGGTTTTTAACGTGTACTTATGAGCCAGTAAGCTCAAAATTCTTCCGGCGCTTCGCGCCGGATTTATTGTTTATGTAAGGTTTTGTTTTCTAAAACCGCTGAAAATCGCTTTCCAAATTTGAACTTGACATGCAGAATATGTCAATTTTTTCGGCGCTTGGCGCCGAATTATTCGTTATCCGTATTGTTTTTCTCTGTAAAGCACAATGATTAAGTATAAAGGCAAGAGATAAGAAATAATTCGTCGATTAAGTGATGAGAAATCAGCTTAAATGATAAATTTGCTATATATATCAATATGAAATAAAGTAAAAATTTTTTTATTTTTTTGTTGAAATTTTTCTTCACCATCGTATAGAGCTCGCCGGGATACGTTCAAAACTGTCTTTATTTTCGCCTATCTCCTAATGGTTCTCGAGATATCTGGCCTCAAAAAAGTTTTGGCCCCCCCCGAAATAAAATCCTGTATACGGGCCTGAGATCATGTATGGGTTTATCTTTCTAGAGCATAAAAACAAAACAAAATTTCGAAAAAATATCTGGAAAATGTGAATAAGTTGAACTAAATATGTACATATTGTCAAAATGCATATATCGCACGAAGCGCTAAAAATTTGACACTTCTGAGCAAACAGACAGGGAAACCGCTTAGAACGGCACCTTCGAATTTTTCGAAAATTTGAGGGAAAATCACGAATTCTAAGGGGTGAAATAATTTCTCGGCGGCTGAAATCTCTCCCCCAGATCACGTATAATTAGTATTAGGCTCAAATTAATCATTGTCGCGTAATGCTTAGAAAGTAATAATCACATATAAGTTGAACTTGGGAGGATTGCTAAAAAGACTAAAATCAGTACCGATGAAATATCAGTGTTTACCCGTACAAAATACGGATACAAAAAATAGTAGAATTATGTATCTATTTTCTTTTTTTGTTCTCCAGTTATATAATATTTCTCTATTTACACTTATTTACGCTGTACTTATGCGTCTTGAAATTCCTATTTGTAGTGAAAAATTCAGCAATTATTTTACTTGTTTTATTAAGTTCTCACATTGCCTTTTTTGATATAGTTCATACTTTGTAACTATTCAGAATAATTACTCGTATTTTTTTATATTTGACAAATCACCTTTTATAAGCAAAAAATGGTTGTTTAGGCATTATTTTCAGTTTTGGTCGGAGAATTGAAAATTCACTAATTATTTTAGTTTTTATAAAGTTACCGCATTAATTAATTATTTAAAACAGTGCTTCTTAACCCGTACAAAATACTTATTTTAGACATTGGAAAAATGATCATTTAAAAGCAAAAAAGTGGCTCGTTTGGCATTTTTCTAGGCTCTAATCGGAGCATTTGACTGACGAATGACACTGACGACCATACATGTGCAGCAACTGAATTCTAGATGGTCTAGATGGGGTTGAACCGGAAAAAATTGCAAAAAGACAAACAATCAGTTATGGGGTCAAGCATAATCTGCGGGTGGGGGGTTTGAACCAGAGCATAGGAATTCTCAGAAGTGGAACCAAAAATGTTTTTTAAAGTGTCAAAAATCGATGAAAATGAATTTTTCCAGAGATGCTATCGATGGAAATGAATTTTTCTAAAGATGCTTAAATAAAAGCATAAATTGAACATAGATTAACACAGTTTCCAGTCGCGTAGCTATGGGGGATAGGGTGGGGACTCACCCCTCCCCCAAAAAATTTTGGAAGTGCGTGTATTTTTACAAGGGTCCCCCAAAGGATAAAGTTTAAAATTCCTAAAGTGTATTTGAAAGACAGTGCCAGAATAGATTTTTGCATACTTTTCAGCCAATAATTCCAAAATTTTCGGGCGCTTCGGGCCGGATTTGTTGTTAATTTATAACCCTAGTCTTTTGAACAGCCATGTTTGAGTAAAACATGATGAACAATATTTATTTTCCACATTGTTTTCCTTGCAATGGACCATTTGAGTACAAAACAGGAAAGACACAGGGTCAAGCTTGGGCACAATGTTTAGAAATCATTTGTGAAGCTATTTTATATAAAATATTTAATAAATATAATTGAAATCAATTCGAATCTTGTAAAAAAATTTTAAAATTTAAAAATTTTTCCTCTAATGTGTAGAGTGCGCTGAGAAACGCTAATGAACACCATTATCTTTGCCTATTTACTAGCAGTTCTTGAGATATTTGACTTCAGAATTTGAGTCCCCCTCACAATTCAGAAGGCCAGCTACGTGCCTGAGAGTTTTAACGCTATTTTAGCATTTATGCCAGTTTTTGACGTCATTTTGGCCCAAAAAGTCAATACCTATTTGACTTCCCAGACCGGCCACACTGTGCATCTATGGTGGTGACGACCATACGTGGGCAGCACAAAATTATGGGGTATGCAAGATTTTTCAAAGGTCAAAAAATGGCCATAAAAATGGTGGTATGACGAAAAAACACCATTTTTCAACGTTTCTCATCGAGCACTATCCATTGGCATCGGAAAATTGCGAGAAAAAAACGAAAAAATTAAAATTTGAATTCCGGGGGTATTTTGGTTTCTTGGGGTGGTGCATACCCCCCAAACCTCCCTCGCCCGGGTTTGGTGACGACCGTAGGTGGGCGGCACCAAAGTTCTGTGGGGGTGCAAGATGTTTTCAAAGGTCAAAAAATGGCCCTAAAAATGGTGGTATGACGAAAAACATTATTTTTCAACGTTTCTCATCGAGCACTATCCATTGGCATCAAAGAACAAAAAAACAAAAAAATTCAAAAATTGAATACTGGGGGGTATTTTGGTTTCTGGGGTGTATATCCCCAAAACCCCCTACGCCCATGTATGGTGACGATAGTCACTTTATTTACCTAGTTAATTAATTTAGCGTTATTTGTTATATTCAGTAGGTATTTATTTTTGATTGATAATAATACTAACCTAGATCAGTGTAAAATACTGCGGGCAAGGTTTTAGCCAGGGGTGAGTAAGGCTTTCAGAAATTGAAGGATGTATCCTTCATTATATATCTGATGATGACTGATCAATTTATTTTCTTCTCACAGATGAAGTCGATTGGTTCAATGCTTATCTTATTGCGTGCTGCATCGTCCTATCATTTATGGAAGCTCTTACTAGTCAAATTGATAATTTGATATTACCATTGATGTCCTTTGCTGTATTTTATAACGTCTGAAATTAACTTTGTCGTTTTTCATCTGTGTTTCGTTGATTAAAGGGTTACGAATCAGTCCAGTATCCACCTCTATATAGTTTCGTTCATAGAGAGTTTTCTACCGAATTTTATATGCCCGAATAAGGCAATAAAAGCGGGTTAGAGGATAGCTGTAATTTATAATCACAAATCCTTCTAATCGTAAAATTTTATGATTTTTACAGTGGCAAAGTTCATCCTAAGACTGGTTATAGATAGTCTAGATAGAATTTCATTTCTATTAGTAGTACTCCTGGACCTTCTGGCTGCACAATGGTTAAGCATAGCACATGCTTAAGCATAGAGACTCCATTTGGACCACTCACGCTCTTAGTACACGTGCACTCAGCCGCTTGAATTGCCGAATTTTGGACCATACTACTACACTTGAAAGCACAAAACTATTGGCGCAAATTGCCAAACTTTTAAAGCACTGGTCTGCGACCCAGGACGAAGTCATAACTTTCTTGCTTTGGCCGAATTGCGAACTCGAGCATTCTATTTTAAACTGAGCACGAAGCGCCAAATTTCGGACCATACTACTACACTTTAAAGCACGAAAGTAAAGGCCCAAATTGCCGAACTCGAGCGTTCTATTTTAAGCTTGGCACGAAGCGCCGAATTCCGGACCATACTACTACGCTTTAAAGCACAAAAGTATAGGCCCAAATTGCCGAACTCGAGCGTTCTATTTTAAGCATGGCATGAAGCGCCGAATTTCGGGCCATACTACTACACATTAAAGTATAGGCACGAAGCGCCAAACTTACTTCTTACCCTCCAGCGATGCCTAAGGCGCGTGCACTCAACCGCTTCCTCAGCCGCTTGAATTGCCGAATTTTTGACCATACACAAAAGTATAGGCGCGAAGTGCTGAATTTTTAATACACAGTCGGTTATCCAGGACGGGTGGAACCAATTAATTTTAATTTGCATAACTAGCGAGCAAAGTCCCCCATGCTACTGTTCTAATTTTAGTTCATATCATCAATTCACTGCACGTTGACTCGCAGACGATGAGTCATCGTAGGTTCTATTTTTGCATGTTTTTCGAACTTCGAGACATGTAAATGCGTGCACAATAAATCATCGTCAAAAGCGAAGCGCTAAATTGAATGTCAGGCTATACAACCATAATACAACACCATAATTAATCAAAATAAGAAAAAACAAGCCAAATAAAAATTTACAGAGAATTAACCAGGCAGCACAACATATTGCACGTGCTCAATACAAATTTCTACACCACAACGCATTAGTACGACGCATAAAACATCATAAAGCGGGTTAAACGCTTAAACATAGAAACTCTGCTCTTGTAGGCACGAAGCACCAAATTTCGGGTAAAAATTCTTTAGAGTAATGTACCGATTATATTCTGAGCATTTTTATCCGATCTGGATAGTCTAGCAGAGCACTGCTAGACTCTTCAACAGATGTGACAACTTCATTATTGTCTTCTCGTTTCATCTGCTCATCCTCAAATAGATCGGCATTTTTGCGAATCAATTTTTTAAACATGTATTTTCGACTGGCCCAAGCTGTCTCATCAGCTTCCTTTTTTCCAAATTTTAATTCATACCGGTAAAAATTATTAGCGTTTTCTATTTCTTCCCTTAATTCGCTTTCATTTAGAGCATCTAGGAGTGAGTCATAAAAATCATAGAGAATATGGATTTTATCAACAAAACTGCTGTAAAATGGTTCGGTTTGGAGTTCTTGTATACTGTTCGGAAAATCTTCAAAATCTGAAAGCACGACTTTTACTAAAAAGCGCCAAAACGGGTTAGTCCAACCAGTTTCGATTACAGTCTCATTTGAGCTGCTTTCAGACACATCTGAAGAATCCCCATTGTTACTGCCTTCACTACTATCATCATCCGTCATTTGTTCAGACTCTGATGTATCATTCCTCATATCATCTGATATCCCATGCATGAGGTATTTGTGTCTTTTTAAAGTAAAATTATTAAGTAATTGCTTACCGCAGATTTCACAGATTTTATTCATTTTGTCAACTATCCAAGATGTGGCATTCCTTATATAAACTTTATTGCACATGTGATTCGCGTCTACATCACATTCTTGATGTAGAAGCTCACATTCTTCACAATATTGGTCACTACCGTCACTTCATTCAATTCTATAGTCTAGCATGCGTTTTCTTCATATGCAGAACGTAAAGCCTGGTTCTGAAGTGAAAATAGTCGTTGACAAAGTGCTCCGATTTTTGACAATATCTCCAAGAATCTCAATTTTTGTCGGTAATATCGTCAATAATAATACAACCTCACGCAGAAAGGTGGTTTGCTCGTCAGTTGTTAGCTGATGCAACTACAAATAGGTGATTTTTATGAAACGCGCATAAGATATGCCCAATTGAGATTTTCAGCGGAATGTGGCGATGTGATGGTTTTTGTGCAGAATGTGAGGATTTTGTGCACCTCACATTTTGCAGAAAAATCTCACATTCCAAATTGTGCACCTCACATTCTGCACAAAAACCATCACATCGCCACATTCCGCTGAAAATTGGGCACATTTGCTTTTAACTTATCAGTCGCCAAGGGCGAGGAGGTGTGAACCTCCTGGTACACATTTTCAGCGGAATGTGGCGATGTGATGGTTTTTGTGCAGAATGTGAGGTGCACAATTTGGAATGTGAGATTTTTCTGCAAAATGTGAGGTGCACAAAATCCTCACATTCTGCACAAAACCATTACATCGCCACATTCCGCTGAAAATCTCAATTGGGCATATCTTATGCGCGTTTCATAAAAATCACCTATTTGTAGTTGCATCAGCTAACAACTGACGAGCAAACCACCTTTCTGCGTGAGGTTGTATTATTATTGACGATATTACCGACAAAAATTGAGATTCTTGGAGATATTGTCAAAAATCGGAGCACTTTGTCAACGACTATTTTCACTTCAGAACCAGGCTTTACGTTCTGCATATGAAGAAAACGCATGCTAGACTATAGAATTGAATGAAGTGACGGTAGTGGCCAGTATTGTGAAGAATGTGAGCTTCTACATCAAGAATGTAATGTAGACGCGAATCACATGTGCAATAAAGTTTATATAAGGAATGCCACATCTTGGATAGTTGACAAAATGAATAAAATCTGTGAAATCTGTGGTAAGCAATTACTTAATAATTTTACTTTAAAAAGACACAAATACCTCATGCATGGGATATCAGATGATTTGAGGAATGATACATCAAAGTCTGAACAAATGACGGATGATGATAGTAGTGAAGGCAGTAATAATGGGGATTCTTCAGATGTGTCTGAAAGCAGCTCAAATGAGACTGTAATCGAAACTGGTTGGACTAACCCGTTTTGGCGCCTTTTAGTAAAAGTCGTGCTTTCAGATTTTGAAGATTTTCCGAACAGTATACAAGAACTCCAAACCGAACCATTTTACAGCAGTTTTGTTGATAAAATCCATATTCTCTATGACTTTTATGACTCACTCCTAGATGCTCTAAATGAAAGCGAATTAAGGGAAGAAATAGAAAACGCTAATAATTTTTACTGGTATGAATTAAAATTTGGAAAAAAGGAAGCTGATGAGACAGCTTGGGCCAGTCGAAAATACATGTTTAAAAAATTGATTCGCAAAAATGCCGATCTATTTGAGGATGAGCAGATGAAACGAGAAGACAATAATGAAGTTGTCACATCTGTTGAAGAGTCTAGCAGTGCTCTGCTAGACTATCCAGATCGGATAAAAATGCTCAGAATATAATCGGTACATTACTCTAAAGAATTTTTACCCGAAATTTGGTGCTTCGTGCCTACAAGAGCAGAGTTTCTATGTTTAAACGTTTAACCCGCTTTATGATGTTTTATGCGTCGTACTAATGCATTGTGGTGTACAAATTTGTATTGAGCACGTGCAATATGTTGTGCTGCCTGGTTAATTCTCTGTAAATTTTTATTTGGCTTCTTTTTTCTTATTTTGATTAATTATGGTGTTGTATTATGGTTGTATAACCTGACATTCAATTTTAGCGCTTCGCTTTTGACGATGATTTATTGTGCACGCATTTACATGTCTCGAAGTTCGAAAAACATGCAAAAATAGAACCTACGATGACTCATCGTCTGCGAGTCAACGTGCAGTGAATTGATGATATGAACTAAAATTAGAACAGTAGCATGGGGGACTTTGCTCGCTAGTTATGCAAATTAAAATTAATTGGTTCCACCCGTCCTGGATAACCGACTGTGTATTAAAAATTCAGCACTTCGCGCCTATACTTTTGTGTATGGTCAAAAATTCGGCAATTCAAGCGGCTGAGGAAGCGGTTGAGTGCACGCGCCTTAGGCATCGCTGGAGGGTAAGAAGTAAGTTTGGCGCTTCGTGCCTATACTTTAATGTGTAGTAGTATGGCCCGAAATTCGGCGCTTCATGCCATGCTTAAAATAGAACGCTCGAGTTCGGCAATTTGGGCCTATACTTTTGTGCTTTAAAGCGTAGTAGTATGGTCCGGAATTCGGCGCTTCGTGCCAAGCTTAAAATAGAACGCTCGAGTTCGGCAATTTGGGCCTTTACTTTCGTGCTTTAAAGTGTAGTAGTATGGTCCGAAATTCGGCGCTTTGTGCCTAGTTTAAAATAGAATGCTCGAGTTCGGCAATTCGGGCCAAAGCAAGAAAGTTATGACTTCGTCCTGGGTCGCAGATCAGTGCTTTAAAAGTTTGGCAATTTGCGCCGATAGTTTTGTGCTTTAAAGTGTAGTAGTATGGTCCAAAATTCGGCAATTCAAGTGGCTGAGTGCACGTGTACTAAGAGCATGAGTGGTCCAAATGGAGTCTCTATGCTTAAGCATGTGCTATGCTCAACCATTGTACAGCCAGAAGGTCCAGGAGTACTACTTCTATTGTATTTGCTGCAAACGCTCTTATAGTCTGTTTCGCACAACTTCGGTCATTAATCTTAAAACTATCTCCGACAATAAGCTGGCAAGCTGGCAGATTGTGATTATAGCGTCGATCTGGTATATAATTATCGTAACTCTCGGCTTAGTGTCGATCAAACATGGGCGTGGGGGGTTTGGGAGGTATGCACCCCCCAGAAGTTGAAATACCTCCCTCCCCCAAGAAAAATTTTTTTGCTTTTTTAGCAATTTTTGATGCCATTAAATAGTGTTCGACGAGAAACGTCGAAAAATGGTGTTTTTTTCGCCATACAACCACTTTTAGGACAATTTTTTGACCTTTAAAAATTTGTTCACCCTCCCCCCAGAAATTTTTTCACCCCTCCCCCAGAATTTCGGTGCTGCCCAACTAGTCGATGAAAATGCTTAGAATTTATGCACAAAGTTATGTGAAACAGGCTATACATAGTCACAAAGACTCGTGTACGTGCATATCTGCGTATGTGGTTTATTTTGAACAGGTGCACGGTACCGTATGCAAGCGATCAGGGGCACGCGTGGGCGTGTAGATTCTAGTAGGTAGTTCTTCCGATAATCCAGCAGCCCCCACAAAAAACGACGATACGTATACCCCCAGAATTCATTTTATGGAGGGTTTTCGCCATTTTTGTGAATTTTCCCCATCGAGACACCCAGAATTTGGTCGCTGGCCATGTTTGGTCACGGGTTAGGCGAGGCATGAGTTGAATCCATGAAAGCTTAAAAAATCTGGGTAACAGTGTTTTTGCCATGAGCATTTTCATGAACCTTCTATGGTCTGCTTCATTTAACTGCGGTTTTCTCTTGAATTATAACATTTTGATGTAGTAATGCATCTGCCAATAGCAAAAATCTCAGCATACCTCGATATATGTATGCACTATAGAATATTATAGTTATGGCGGTATGTTCTGAAAAGATTGACCGTTTCCAACGGATCCAGTCATTTCTTAAATAATTTCTATCATCAAAATGTCCTAAAATTTATGTATTTTCTGGCATTAGATCTACATTTATGCACTTCATACGATGCTGCATTTCAAGCCCAAAAATTGGGCGCGTCATGCGAATGAAACCGTTTGAATGCATTTTCTAGTTTTATGATCTCCGAATTTTCGCACTTCCTACGAATGAAACCTAAAGAAATTGAGTGTTCTGGCGGCTTTGATCGTCTTAATACATTTTCTCAAAAATCTATGCTTATAGGAGCAACTGCCGTTAAGATTCGCACGGTTTATCACAGACGGTCCCAATGACATGTCGCAAAAACAAATGAAATTTTGCCCATCGGTAGGCCTTGGTATCAGATGAAAATGTGTAAAGTAAAACTTTACAAAGATGCTCCTGGGCTTTTATAGCAAGCATCAAATTTCCGGCTTTTTAATTTTGCGAAAAATGTCTGTTTCCGAATATTTCTAATAACTCCGTCAATACTTATTCGTTTTTCATGAAATTTCGATTACTTTATATAAAAATGGACGTTCTACTTTCTGATAGAAGTTATTCTGTAGTAGTCTCCATTTCAACACATGATATTGAGGCTTATTTTAAAAAATTGTTGTCCAACTTCAGTCGCATTTTTAGACCTGTAAACTGGTCGTTACAACAACGAGAATAAATTTTTTAGATAGAGAAAATCTTACTGATTTTAAAACATGTTTCAAATATTATGCCCGGTTCACGGTTCTTTTTTTTATGCTAATTTTTTCAAAGTGTCATGGACAACAGGCTTGGTACCTGTGGTGATCGAGTTATGAACTGCATAATAATTTTATCCAGGGTGGCAACTTATTGCATTTTAGTTTAAGCTGATCGCAAAATTTGGGTAAACCAACTTAAAAACTTTGCTGGGCCAATTTTTTGATCAACACCAAAAAGTGGCTAGGATTTGGATCGACCTGAACTCTAAGATCTAGCAGGACTAAGAAATTTCTTAAGGCTACACATGTACATATAGTATTGATTGCAAATTACTTTTCACGAATTATTATCGTCTGCGAGTATTTCGCGAAATCCTGAGCGTGGGAATTTGTTCCCAGTGCTGAATCGAGCAGCCACAAAAAGCTGTTCTAGTCAGCCTACTGTAATAAGGTTTTGCGTAATAAAACTTCACTTGTATAATTAGCAATTGTTATGACTGTTTTGTGATTGTTGCTTCAACTATTGAATGAAAAAATGGTAGCTACCATAGGTGGGCAGACTGAAATTCAGGGGGTGCAAAAATTTTCAAAGGCCGAAAAATGATCCTAAAAATGGTGTTATGGTGATGAGAACACCATTTTTCAACGTTTTTCATCGGTAATATCCATTAGGATTAAAAATTTCGAAAAATGCGAAAAAAATTTTAAAAAAATTGAATTCTGAGGAATTTTATATTTTAGTTTCTGGGGAAGGGGTATTCGAACTTCTAGGGGATGCATATCCTCAACTCCCCACTCCCACATGTGAAAGGTACCTATGTATGTATTTATGCATAAGGCTTTGTAAAAAGATCAGCATTTCTAAATAAAGATGAACACAAGAAATAGGCAGTATAATAGATAACAGAATCAAGTTAACGTAATTAACTAATCAGTTTTCATTAGTTGCAGTTCGGCTCTTTCATTTTTCGCTATCATCGCTTAGAAAAGAGATGAAAAATAGTTAAGCCAGTGACGCGTACCTACATACATTATACCACAATAAATATCGTCAAAACGGACAAAAAATTAAATAGATAGGTATGTACTTATCTGTATGTCATGTAACGGGGAGGGGTTTCAGGGAATCCTTCTACCCAGAGTTGGCTGTCCCTTCCATCTCCCAGAGCCCAGAAAATTTTTGCTCCGTCCCCGGATTTTGGGAAAAAATCGAATTCTTTGGCCGTTTTTAGCTGTTTTTTGGCCGTTTTTTGGTCAAAAATCGGAGGTCAGCTACCCGCCCCCTTTAAAAAACGGCCGGGGACCCCCTATTCTAAATTTTAAGCCATTATATGTCTGTATATAAGTATAAAACATGTGCAGCCACATTCTAGAGAAATCTGACAGGTTAAAAATGTCATACCTTGATTATCTAGAAATGAGCTTCATAGACGATTTAAACCATCCTAAACGATACGATGCGAGGATGGGTATTTAGAAAAAATTTCTGATTTATTTTTCAGCATCCGCACATCATATGACAGTTGAAGACTTGATGCCTTCCAGAAAAACATAGTTGTGGGGAATCTGGATCTCAAATCGATAATTCACGGAAGACTTCATCAGAATCGAATTTTAGGATACCTTTCTTATTCACTTGGCCCCGCCGGACCGGACCTCCAGAATGTTTTTTGCTGCCTATGATTGCTTCCATACTTTCTATAAGTAGCATTAGTAAAAGAATCAAAAATAAAACGTAGCCGGATTTTGATGTTATTCCAGAGTATTTGAAAGAAATGAATAATATGTAGGCAACATTTGTAGTTACATACATGTTTCACATTACATGTTTAACAGGTTCTGATAAGATTTTGGTCAAAACGCCGAATTTTACTAAGGGTAAACTATTCTGGGGTCTGTCAACTTTATTAATAACTTTGTTTATCAGTTTATGACACGGTCTCACTGACTGCGCATCTTCTAAAAAATTCTATATTAGCGTGTGGTTTTTATTCACAGAAGGAATCATCACAAATATAGATGCCCATCTTTGCTAAAATAAAGAGACGAACAGTCCCTAAAGTACCTCCAAATGTTTATGTACAACGCATTCTCGACATATTCAAAAATTGACATAAAAAAAGAACGGTAAACCGGGCATAAAATTTGAAACATGTCTTAAAATCAGTAAGATTTTCTCTATTTAAAAATTTCATTCTCGTTGCTGTAACGACCCGTTTACAGGTCTAAAAATGCGACTGAAGTTGAGCAACAAAGTTTTTTATATGAGCCTGAATAATCATGATGATAAAATGAGAGACTACTACAAAATAACTTCCATCAGTAAAGTAGAATGTCCATCTTTCTATAAAGTAATTATAATTTCGCGAAAAAACGAACAAGTTATTGATGGAGTTATTAAAAATATTCGAAAACAGACATGTTTCGCAAAAATTCAAAACCCGGAACTTTGATGCTTGCTATAAAAGCTCAGGAGCATTTTTGTAAAGTTTTGCTTTACACATTTTCATCTGGTACTAAGACCTACCGATGGACAAAATTTCAATTGTTTCTGTGACAGGTCATCGGGACCAAATGCTGCGAATCTTAACGGCAGTTGCTCATAGTAATGCAGATATTTTATGTACTCTACTCATAATCTATATATGTGGTACCTATCTTTTGTGTTCATCGTTAGTTTGGCAATGTTCAATAGCCTTTGCAGCAAAATTTGAAAAAAAAATTTCAATTTTTTGATTGCTGTGAGATGCGCGATGTTGTGAAAAGCGTCAGACAGAACCAAATACGTTTCGGGCACGATAACGATACTTACGGATAATAGATATGTGTAAAGCAAAAACGCGCCTAAATACTCGAAAAACGTTAAACACATTATAGACGTGCCCCTCCGAACCGAAATCCTGGCTACGCCTGTGATTCTGATAACGCATCTACCGGCCCAATCTAGCCGCTGATTGGCCGATAAAAATCCTTGTAGTTTACACTACACTTATCTTTTGGTTTTCTTTTTCTGTTTAAATTACGCCAATGCTTCAAATACGGATTTCGCATTCCATGCTTGTCGATCTCCGTCTCGCTGCTCTTGTGTTTTGTCCGTTTTAGCCTACACAGGCGTTCATTATTAGTCATTGATTTGGAGATTGATTATTACGAATGATTTTGCAAGCACTGAAGTCGATTCAAGAAAGGATAGAGGGTGATAAGCAGCTTTCAGTTTGTTGGGATTCGGATATCGTTCGGCAAAAGAAGTTGAAAATAGCTCAATCGGCGACAAAGATTCTAACTTAGGTTCGTGTTTTTTGCTTTAAATGCTTTCCGCCTTCTTTGAAAGCAAAAAAAATGAATATTCTTGTCTTGTTTCAAGCTAAGCTTTGACGGATTTTACGTAAATTATAAAATCTAAATTTTCAACGTAAAAATTGATTCATATATATGTACTACATGAAGCACACACATAGGCGTGGGGGGTTTGGGGGCGTATGCACCCCCAGCAGTTGAAATCCCCCCCAGAAATCAAAATACCTCCCTCAGAAAATTTTTTTTGCTTTTCTAGCAATTTTTTGATGCCATTGGATAGTGCTTGATGAGAAACGTCGAAAAATGGTGTTTTTTTCGCCATACGACCACTTTTAAGACCACTGTTTGACCTTTGAAAATTTTTTCACCCCCCTTTCCCCCAAAATTTCGGGTGCTGTTTACCTATGCATGTAGCCCTATAAAAGATGTCAATGCCGAAGAAATTTCCGAGTAGAAATGATTTTTTCAGAATTGTATAATTCAAGGCTCCTGTACAATATGTAGGTAATAAGTATTAGAAGGAGATAGAAACTAATCGATTTAAAACACTAGTTTCTCGACAAAATACCGTAACTTGATTAGGCTATAAGGTAGCTAAATATTTTTGTCAAAATTAAATTTTCTCAATAGATATACGATTGGTCAACAACCAATTTGTTAATAATTTAGCTTAGAAAATCGTTCAAATATAAAAACCTCTATCCGTTATCAGTCCGATTTTATTTGATTGCACTTTTTTATTGCTCTTAGCATGCTAAATGTGAGCTATGCGTCCATTCTATGTAATTAAACAATATATGTAAATGTAATCTTTGAATAGTCATATTTTTCATAAATCGGATTAAAATAAAGCTGCTAAAATTTTCGCTATATTGCTCGAAATGTTAAATTGGAAGGCTCATTGTACATTGTCTTTGAAATTATTTTTGATTAGCGCAAAAACTTTTAATTTTCCCATATTTAGGTACCTATTTCGATTTCAAATGAAAAGGTTGCGGTTTTTTCGAAAAGCAGCATTGCAAAGTGGTATGCGTTTAGTTCAATCGTGATGATTGTCATCTGTTTTCCGACTGAACTGGATTCACGACACGACCGTGCTCCCTTCCACACCATGCAGCCTTCCTAACCATAGAGTCTTCGACCATACAGCCTTCCCGACTATAATTAAAAGTTTATAACCATTCTACCTTGACGACTTTGCATGGTTTTCGACCAGACGTGGGCGGCGGATTAGACACTTGAAAATCCGGAAAACCCCCAAAATTAATAGAACTACAGAATTGAATTTTCAGCATGTTTTCCAATGGACTTTGCTTTATTTTTTACTCCGCGCTTAGTTACAGTCGAAAAGGCTGCTCAGTCGGAAAGTCGCATGGTTTGAAACTCTGCGGCATGCATTAGGAGCGCGACATTAGAGCGCGCGACATTAGAGCGCGCGACATTAGAGCGCGACATTAGAGCGCGCGACATTAGAGCGCGCGACATTAGAGCGCGCGACATTAGAGCGCGCGACATTAGAGCGCGCGACATTAGAGCGCGCGACATTAGAGCGCGCGACATCAGAGCGCGCGACATTAGAGCGCGCGACATTAGAGCGCGCGACATAAAAGCGCGCAACATTAGAGCGCGCGACATTAGAACGCCGGCATTAGAGCGTATATACACTATCGGATTTAAGGGGCCACATTGACCAAAAAATTTTTGAAAATCGCGAGATAAACAGAGAAAATAAAAAAGAAAGAAAGAAAGGACGAAAAGAAAAGAAAACGCTTCAAATAGTAATTTGAAGCGTTTTCTTCCTTTCGTTCGTTCTTTTTTCCATTTTTCAGTTATATCTAAAATTGAAATAGAAAATATCTTGATCAGAAAAATCAGATCCTGTTCTTAGGATGAGAAGTCTTTTTTAGTTCTGATATAGTTTTTTGGTCCGCCCGTGCTCACCTTTTATACACAAGGTCTCTACAGAATATGCAATACACCATGCTTAATTTTTGTTAGAAATGCAACGTCAAGTGATTTTTTTCTTCACTGCGAATTGCATTACTGATTGTATATTTCCATCTAGCACTAAAATTATTGAAGTATTTATAGATTTTTTCATGTTGCATTGATGTGACAATGTTCTTAAACGAAATACCTTGTGCACGGCAAACTAGGAAATATACACACATGTGACCACAGCTGATTGAAAAGAGCCCCTGTACCTGCGCATTATTGTACGCATATGTGAGTGCATTATTTGAAATATAATGCAATAAGTGGTTAAATGGTTTTCGCCCATAGCTGTCAAAATAGTCGCAGTGTTTATTGCTTTGAAAGTATATGGCGACCCAGTGCGAGCCAGGCGCATTGCTAGTATCTAAATTAATCACTAGAGCCGCAGGGTAGGTTATAATAGGTGGCAGGCGGTCTAATGGAAAAACACCTAAAAATATATCCTTTTTAATATTACGCTGAAGAATTTTGAATATTTCAATGGTATTCATTTTCTATGCATTATAGTCATGAAACGTGTTTCGATTTTTGTCAATCAGTATTAAGTTATCAAATTCGGCGTATATAATGATTTCCACGCCAGAATCAGGCAAATTGTCAGCAAACCTTACAGTTATGCTCGTTGTTCCTTCATGCACTAGATCCCAATGCCCTCCATCATCTGCGTCAGGCGTTAGGTCAAACACAAAGAAGCAGTGGCTTGTTTTAAACTCGTCTCTGCTAATGAAATTACCTTCACGTCCTATATCTAGTGCATCATACATCTGATTATAAGCTTGCAAGTACCTATCGTGTTTGAATGCAATGTTGAGTGGATAAGCGGGGTAGGTTGTGCCGCCACACGTTACTTTTACATCGTATATACTGTATGGTTTGAAATTAAATGGCGATTTGGCCAAATTGCCTCGATATGCATTGCCATCGACACAAGCAAACACCATACGCCTAGGTAGCTGACCATTAAACAGGGTATAATTGGGCGTTTCTCTAGCAGGATTTGAAATGTGTAAGTTAGTCATAGCCACGCGCCTAATAGGATACTTTGCTGTATATGAGAGCATTGTTTGTTCGAGTGCTAAATTGACAGTGTCTAAAACCTCAACTTTTCGAATAAAAAATTTCATTTGTGAGACTTTTAATTCTAAAACAGCGTCTTCAAAGCACTGCAGTAAAAATGCGTCGCTATTTCTATGTAATTCTAAGCGAAAATCGGTGAAATTAATCAGAAATCTGTCTTGCAAGAACAAGTCAATGTGCAATGGAGCCGCGACTTCTACAAAATTTTCATCTTTAAACATTTTAGCACGTATTTTAAATGCTTCATTGTCTTTTGTGTCCACATTGCCTCCTCCTTCGTGAAAGTAAAGTGCAGATTGCAGTTGAGAATGCTTTGCATCATAACCATAATTTAATTCAGTTTCAAAGTACGATCTGTATGCATACTTATCAGAGCTATCAAAAATTAAGCGGCCTCCTAGGAAACATTTCACCTGCTTGAAGAAAGTCTTACCAATTAGATTGATAGGCGCATAGTCGGGTACTGATGCTCCAGCTGCGACTGTTGGTTTTTTAATTCTTAATAGCATATAAATGTGGTTTTTACTCAGTTGTAGGTAATGCGGGTCAGGAGGAATTCTGAACTCATACGGTCCCTCGTTAGTAATGGGATGCGTTGGCTGGATTTCATGCCAGAAGCCTCGCTTTATCACCACCTGGGTAGGAGGGACCGTAAAAAGGTCAAGTTCGGTTTTAGTACTTGGGATAGATTTTACGTCTATGAGAGCCATTTTTGTTGTCGTTTTTAGAAAAAGCATCAATTGCATTAGTATTTATAGACTTTGAGCGGTAACCAAGACCCTCTCCTTGCTGCTGCATTGCTTGAGAGGCTTCATCAAAAAGTTGAGCAGCTTCTCGCTTTGAATGTTCCTTAGTAGACTCAAAAAGCGGTTTTCCTTGAGCCAAATCGGACGCTATGTTTGCACCTGCTGCCAAAGCATGCTTTCCAACACGCTTACCTATTGATTGCAAAACAGGGACGGCCATTCTAAAAAGTGAGCGGAAAAAACTGCCAAGGCCAACACCCCGCTGGTATGGGATGCCTTTAAACCCATCCAACCCATAGCCGGTTTGGGCAGCCTGCCCAGTGTAGTATTCCAACCAAATGGTGTAATTGTCAGGAGTGAATTGTACATGCATTTTTAAAATTTTATTCACATAAAAAATAAAACAATAAGTATTTATAGACTTTCATCCCAGTCAAATTCGTCGCCTGCAGCAAAAATCTCCTTACCTTGTCTATTAGCAATACTTTCTAGGGGTACATTTGTGCGATTAAACACTTTCAGCAATTCTTTTGTGCCTGGATGCCTGCTTATTTTTTTGCGCTCACGTGCCAGATCATTAACTAAATCTGTGATGTTTGAACCATTGATTTTTCGACCATCTATTACAAGCTCGCCATTAGGCTCGATTTCCACAAATGGGTTTGTGCGAATGTAGTGTAGAAGGAGTTTTGCCTTTGGAATCTGATTTTTCGGTATACCAGCGAGTATTTCTTCGTCATTAATTGTGTCACTTGCATGTCCTACAATAGTAGCTTTATATGGTTGCTGCTTCTGTTCGAGCAATCGCTTAAATTTGCCTAGTATTTGATTATATTTTACAAGTTTTACATCAGATGGTACATTTTTGCTGCTTAAAATTTGTTGCATCTCATTATTTAAGTTATCAAGCAAAACGTCGACTGGTTTAGAACGTTCACTGATTTCAGCGGGTATTAAAATCATTTTTTCAGTGTGCTTCATTGCCTGCGTGTTATTGCATCAGCTAGTAAAGTACCTGCAATTGTAAGAATAGGAGTGAGTAAAAGTGGAAGAAAACCACCGTCTTGTATTAAAATACCTCTTTTTTGTTTTGTGTTTGCCTGTTTATTTTTTGCCAAGTACCTTATTTGATGCTGGTATCTTCGAAGTTTGTTGATATCCTTTTCAGAAAAGGGAATATTACCGTTAAGAAAGTTGTTTGCACAGTCACAGAGACAAAGAATCTGATCTTTACTGGCAGTATTTATAATAGCGTCTCTTTGAGGTTTCCTTGCTTGACTTAGAAGGTGTAAACAAATAATATTGCGTCTTAATCGTTCTTTACCCATTTTGTTTTATTTGATTTCATCACCTTTTTTTGTAGTATTTATAGATTTTTGCATATAAACAGCTGGATGACTGCTGAAGATATTCGTTTTTAGCCTAAGTTCATCTCTAGCGTTCTGAGTAAGATCAATCAACAGATAGCCATGCGGCTGAGCAGTAGCATCAGAGTAGGCTTCTATGAAATATTTCGGATTGGCAGGATAAAGCTGACGAGATAAAACTTGCGCCTGTAATTGATCGGCAGGATTTTTAAATAAAACTATATAGTCAGAGTTTATACGTGAAGTTCTGAGTCCCTCAAAGAACACGTTTTGAACAATGTGAATAATGCTAATGTTCCAATGATGACAACTACGAGTAAACAGCTGTACAATCTGAGTATTACCTTTGCTCTCTTGCATCAGATCGTCGAGAATCAAAAGTTGCGGCACAGGACTAAACTGTTTCAAGTATGAGAAATCAGGAAGCCCCTCTATAAACGAAACATTTTCAATTTTCCTGTAAAGTGGTTGATTTTCTGCAAAGCACCACCAAATCTTTTTAATTTTGGTATCAATCAAGTGTGCTCTATTTTCGATTAATTGCCCAACAAATGTAGTTTTACCGGACTTTGTTGGTCCAGAGACAAGACAGGTGAAAGGGTGTTTGAAAATCATTTTTGTTTATAAATAACAATTTATATATAGGTATTTATAGAAAATGGTTACAATACAGAACATTGTGCTAACTACAGCACTACCAAACACGCTAAATCTAGATGATATCTACCTTAAATTGCCAAATACTACGCAATACAATCGCCTAAAATTTCCAGGCATCATATTTCGATTACTCCCAGCTACGTTGCTGATTTTCAAGTCGGGCAAAATTGTATGTGTTGGAGCTAAAACTGTTCAAGAAGGAGAAAATACGATAAAGGCATTCATCCATATACTAAAAATGGAGAATTTAATGTTGAAAATAAAGCCTGTGCTGTTTGTTGGCTCGGCTAACTTGGGATTTCGCATTGATCTTTGCAAGTTTTATGAGCTGGTGAAAAGAAAATGCATGTACGAAGTAGAATTATTTCCCGGCCTAGTATACAAATATAGAAATGTGACTTTTTTACTCTTTACAAGCGGAAAAATGATTCTCACAGGTGCAAAACACAAGCACGAGTTGCATATAGCGTATAAAATAGTTTCAACAATGCTTGAGAAATGCAGATTAGATACATAATATTCTAAAGTTTACAAGAACTTTTTCAAACTTTACAAAAAATATTCCAAACTTTACAAAAAATTTTCCAAACTTTACAAAAAATATTCCAAACTTTACAAAAAATATTCCAAACTTTACAAAAGTACTATGCTTAAGCATGTAAAATTTATTCCAAACTTTACAAAAAATATTCCAAACTTTACAAAAAATATTCCAAACTTTACAAAATATTCCAAACTTTGCGATATTCCAAACTTTACAAAAATATTCCGAACTTAGAACGTTTGTCATGGATGAGGTGAAATGCTCATCAATAATTTTTATGTATAGATTTGCATAATAAAATTTGGCCTCTGGGCTTAAAAATTCCCATAACTTGAAAAGCGTGCTCAGTTCGCCTCTTTGTAAATATTTTCTTATATACTTTGAAAAGCGCCAAATGGCGTGTTCATCAATTTCTAGTAATGTTCGCCTATATTGTTTGCTCATTTTTGGCCAAAAATACGCGCCAAGTGCGGCGTCAGAAAAGTACGTGTATTGAGACAAACGGTGCAACGCATGATTGAAAAAACACTGTCCAACCTCCATTTTTTTTAAAAGATTTACAATAGACGAAATCGTTATTTATACTTTTAGCACATTAGAGACCCATGAATCAAATTTTGGCGGATAGCCCCTCCAGCGTACCAAATAATCAGTTTTTGCGCCTCTTTTTCGCGTTTTTATAATTTTATCAATAATGAACAAATCGTCAGTGGAAACGTTAATCTTTTGCAGTTCGGGCTCGTAAAAAATACCATCTAGTTTTTCGCCCATTTGATCTTCTAAAACATAGACAGGCGGGGTTCTAGCATATCTTTCCTTAATTAAAAAATACTCCTCGGTCCAATTGGGCCAGAACCCTTTTTCGAACGTACGCTTCACTTTACTTATTCTGACTTTATCGCCAATTTCGAATTTGAATTCAGTTTGATTATCGCCCGTAAGGCGGAATGCTCTGTTTAATATTTCACGCTCGTTCTTAGCCGTCACATTTGCCGGACACGTACCTATTGTTCTATGAAACGAATTGTTGTAATTTTTCATAATTTTTGGCAAAATGTCAATATACTTGTGCGTGTTGTTTTTAGTAAAATACCTCCACATGCGTTCTTTGAGTGTTCTATTGAAACGCTCTACTACAGATGCTTTCATTTCGCTTTTAGTGGTGAAAAAATCGACAGATTCTGATTTCAAAAATTTTTGAAACTCGTTGTTTACAAATTCTTTTCCTGCGTCCGTTTGTAGCTTATAGGGCTTGCGGCCAGACGATGCAAAAATGTGTTTAAAAGCCTCAACAATGTCTTTAGAATTTTTGCTTTTTAGTGGAACGGACCATGCGTACTTTGAGAAAATGTCTATACAGTTGAGTAGGTACTTAAAATTATCGTTGTGGTCGGCTAGGATTGCAAATCGACCAAATCAGCCTGCCACTGCTCGTCTATGCTGCTCACTAGGACTTTGTTTCGAGAATAACGCTTGAATGCGGGTTTGTGTAAAGTGTAGGTAGGTTGTTTTTCCAGCCATGCTTTTACCTGTTCCAATTTGGCGGTCGGGCGAATTTTTTTGACACGAGTGTAAAGTTGGTTGACGCCAGTGAACCCGCTTTGCGGGTCGTAGTACAGTTTTTTCAGTATTCTATCCATTTCCGTTTTTTTCTTTTTTATTTATTTATTAACATTACAACACACGATTTACATGATAAGCGATACAGTTTTCGTACAAATTCTCCCACATGTTTTTTCCATTTATGTCGAACGACGACCATAGACTACATATAGCATCAATATCTTTATTCAGAATCGTTTGCTTTATATTTTGCGCAAAGACCCAGAACGCGTTGCGTTTATCACTTTCGCGTTGCTCTCGTTTAAACTCTTCGCTCATGAATCCCCAGAAACACGAGCCTATGTTTTGAACATTTTTGACGCTCAAGTAGCGGTTGTTTGCTTTTTCAACGAGCCTTTGAACAAAATGATGATACGCTAGTTCGCCAGGAGAAGACATGGTAGTTGCTTTAACATATAAAATATACCTGGCGCGCGCCCTTATTTATAGACTTTTAGTAAGCAGCCTTGGCCTTTTCCGCCTCGGCCTGCTGCTCGGTGTAGCGCTTCAGCACTCGCTGCCCTGCTTCTTGCATGGCCCTATTGAATTCGCAGCACCTGGGGCACATTTGTATATTGAAGTACCACCTGCCTGCATTTGTTTCGAAAAAATCCCTTTCAGAACTATTTTTCTGACAAAAGTAGCAGAGGTGAATCATCAGGGGGAACATGGGGCGCTCCAGATTTCTACCACATAGCTCTATAGGCGGTCTAATCGACCTCCCATAGGGCTTATTTTCGCCTTCGGTGAACGGCAATTTTTTGATTTCTCTTAATTCTTCCATTTTTTTTAAAGTACCAGAAAATCCCAAGTTAAAGCAGTAAAACACTGCTAGTATTTATAGGTTTTGTCTATAAATAAGAATACATTTTGACTTAGGTAAAGTTCTATTTAATCATGGATTTAAATCGATATTATGAAGTAGGTGAACTTCCACCCATTTCTGTTCGCAGGTTTAACTCTACTGCAAAAACGTTTCTGTTGAAGTTTCGAAACATTTATGAGTGCCCTAATATAATTGAGGTCTTTGAGCCAATTTTTGAAGATGTTATCAAAAAAATGTTACGTGACTACCCTGCAGACTGTATGGTAGGCATTGAAATTAGGCACCCAAGTTTATATGAGCGTGTAATAGTCCCATTCACTCAGCGTCAATATTTGAATGCTGACAAGGTTTTGAGTATTATGGAAAATGTTGCGCAATCTAAAAAGGAGTTTTGCTTTGATGAATGTATGACATTCCGGGTAGTTGTTGTTGACAAGAAGCCCCAGTGGGGTTCAGGTTTGAGTACATTTCCTTCAGATGTTAGGACATTTTGCAAAAATGGAGGAGCATACATTAAAATTGCATCAAATGATAATTTATCACTACCCCGAGCTGTTGTAACAGGAATAGCAAAGCTGGACAACAGCCAAAAATGGGAGGCTATTAGGAAAGGAGACAAGAACCGTTATACTTTGCAAAAGCAGCTAGCTTTAGACTTAATGCGTAAGGCTAACCTCAGCACCAAAGAAGAAATATATGGTATAGATGCTGTAGAAAAAATTCAAAAGGTACTAGCGCCTGACTACCAAATCATAGTATACTCAGGCAATGTTATATTTTTCGAAGGACCTAAAGCTGATAAGGTTATTAATTTACACGCTGCTTATGATCACTTTGATTTAATTACAAAAATGCCCAAGCTGCAGTAAGCCGAGCAAAGCAATATTTTGCATACTTTCACGAACGATCAATTGATGAGCACATACTCTGCTACATTGTGCTTAAAAACTAAATATTGCCAAGTGTAAAGTAAATTGGTATACTGCGGGCCGCGCGCTAAAAGTTTGTACATAGGATACCTAACATACTCTGCAAATTTGAGCCCGATCCGACTGCTGGTTCTTGACTTACTAAAAAATCGATAAAATCAATAATTTTTGAGTTTCCCGGGAAACCCCCTGTAGGACTGCTCTTCTTGTGCCACCTCCCCTCCTACTAGTAGGCCTAGGCGCACTTTAGACCACCTCCACAGAATCGCTTAGGCTACCATCCCCAGGCTTGGGGGCACCATCCCCTAGGCTACCTTTGCCCTGAAAAATCAATAATTTTCGAGTTTCCCGGGAAACTCCATAGGCAGGTCCAGGCACGCTCCAGGCCCCCTCCCCCTTCCTATCCTTCATCATTGCCTATGCTACATCATTGCACCCTGATCCCACCCCAGGGTGCACGTTTGGGCCCGCCCGCCTATGCTTAAGTGGTTCTCTATGAATGCTTTACAAGATCTTTTTTGCCTTAAAGTTCAGCCAGTTGATAATCTTTGGATTGAATCATCATCTGCATACATCTCCCAGAATTGCTGCAAATTTTCATTTAGACTTGGAAGCCAAGGCATTAGCTGCCGATTTTCTATTTGTTTCTTGTATGTTGTAATAGCTGCATCACGCAATGTAAGTCGCTCAGGCTGAAACTAGTGATTTTCAAGGGATTGATGTCTTTGAAATGATTTCACATAACCAGGAACAGTACAAGTAAACAGTTGCAAAGATCTTGCTGAGCTGTCTTCTTCTGGTAAAACTGGCACAAATATTGCTGTTGACTGGTCCCTTGTCAAGGGCTCTTCTAGGATGAAGAAACAAGAAACAAATAGAAAATCGGCAGCTAATGCCTCGGCTTCCAAGTCTAAATGAAGTTTTGTAGCAATTCTGCGAGGTGTATGCAGATGATGATTCAATCCAAAGATTACCAACTGGCTGGGCTTTAAAGCAAAAAAGATCTTGTAAAGCATTCACAGAAAACCAGCGCCAATATTTGCTTAAAAAATTAGATGATGGGATTAGGTAGGACTCGAAGAAAGTGCGATCCAAGGGAGACTGCAACTGAAATGCGAAGATTGCCCCTATTCAAGCAGAGTTTTTATCATGGCAGCAAATTGCAGGATTTTGGTCGCGGGAAGCACGAAAAAGAGAAGCAATTGTCCCAACCGAAACTGATGAAGATGACTGCTTAGAAGATTTTTTCCAACCAGACCCAAATCTAGATGATGAGGCAGATGACGTTGAAGACACATTGATTCATTCAGAATGTTTTGACAATTGAATTTTGACGATATAAAACATACTCCATTATGTTAGGATTTTCTACAGGTAAAAAATTATAAATAAATATAATCCAACATATATGTATGAATTTTTTGCATGCAATTAGGCAAATAGATAGTGCGAACCGTGGCGTAGTATGGTCACGAGATAGATTTTACTTCTCATTGGAAATAGAAAATAAAATTATTTGAAACAGAAGCATGCATTTTTTCACATTGACCAATTAGGTTAAGTTCACACTTGTGAAATATGGCTGATAGATAAGTACGTAGAATATGCAGATGATATTTTTGTGTACAATTAGGGACATGTGTAATGCGGTTAAAAAATGTGTCCTAATTCTTGAGTAACAGAGCCGAAAGTAAAATTTTTTGAAGCACTGTGTGACTTTTTGATTTTGACCAATGGAGCTAAGTTTACGTTGTCCACAAATGGTCAATAAATATCAAACATATATACATGGATTTTTGCATATAATTAGGCAAATAGATAGTGCAAATTGTGGTGTAATGTGGCCACAAGATGAATTTTATTTTCCGAATTACAGCTCCAAAAGGAAAGTTATTTGTACCACACATTCGACTTTGACCAATTGAATAAAATTACCGTTTGTCAGAAATGCTCAACAACCAGTTAAGGTATACGCATTATCTCTTGCAAGCACTTAGGCACATAGATGGTACAAGCTGACGTATAATGCGGTCGCACAATGTTTTACAGTTCTAGAGTTATAGATCGAAACGTTAAATTTTTTATAGCACAAATGTATCATTTTTGAAATTTGAACACATGAGTTAATTTCACGTTTGTCAAAAGTGGTCAATAACTATCCATCACATATCCTATGTTTTTTACACAGAAACGGGTACATAGGTGGCACATATCGTGGTGAAATAAGGTTCGATTCTGTATGACCACTCTGGACTTATGGCTAAAAAAGTGAAAATATTGCAAGTACAAAAATTCATATTTTTGACTTTTATTGACTGCTGTATCCCATGGAATGATCCGGTAAACAAACTTTTTATACTTTTTGTAAAGCCCATTCAATCTTCTGTAATATAAAAAACTGCATAGAAAAATGTTAATTATTGTGGAAAATATTAATCAACATATGAAATTGGGCACATATTCCGATTTTTCACACTTTACACCCCTATAAGTCGACGAAAAGTCATTTTTGTGTAAAACAATTTTCAGATTCGGAATCAGCGTAAAAAGTTGTGTAAAATATGTTAAAACAAAGAAAAATTAATTTTTTGCTTACGTAAGTCACTATTACAGCTACAGACATTGACTCTATCATAGGTAGCGCGTTAGCGCGTACCTATAATATACTTGGGTACCCCCAACACCTGGGCATCCCCCTACAGCTATAACGGGACACTTCTGGAAGGTGCGGTTTTTTTAAAAGAAAGATAATAAAAAATTCGCTGCCCGTGTTTTTTGTTTTTCTTGAAACTCAAAATTGACTGTGTAAGGAAGGTGTAAAGTTTTTGTGTAACATTATAACATAGGACAAATTTTGGGACCTTTTTACTGCGGCATGTGGACAACTGAGTATTGATGACTCGAAGGATTGAACAAAATAGGATAATAGAGGGATGAATTCTACAGATGACACTTTTTTTGTTTTTTGAAATTCGCATTATTTATCGAACGGCAGTGTAAAGAGTGCGAAAATCTGGGGGTGAAAAAGCACTTTTTGGTCGAGTTTTCAACCTTCCTATGTCCGATACTAACTCCGGTTATGAGGTTTTTGAAATGTTTTCTGACAGAAATGTAGAGCGGATCAAGGGCTACATTCTGCATATAAGCAAAGTCTTCTATGCTCTATGGTGAGTTAGATCCTGGGGTTTAAAGTTTACACTCTAGTGGATGGTGTAAAAAAACGGATTTTAACTAAGATTTCTCTGCCAAATTTTTCCGCTTATGAGTCAGTGCAAATCGAAGACAGCATTAATAAAGTGCCTCACAGGGGCTAAACATCGCAGCGAACCGCATTTAAAAAAACGCAATATTGATTTATTTATGGGGGTGTAAAGTTCGAAATCAGAGGTAAAAAATGGGCGAAAAAACACGTTTTTTCCGAAGTTTGATTGATAAATCATGCCAAATAATTTTTGCAACAGAATTTTGGCACACAGGAATGTACTACGATTTAAAAGCTACAAATTGTACCAAACCGAATTTCTTTAAACTCAATGGGGAGTTCGGTACGGAATTTTAAAGTTTACAGTGTTCTAAATGATGGAAAATACGTTTTTGTTGCGTTTTTTGTTCGCCACTTTCTCCGTCCAGAAGTCGGGATAAGTCTAATAGAATAAAAATAAAGTGTTTTATATCGGGTGCATGTCAAAGCAAATTGTCTATACATTAATATTTAGCGAGTGTAAAGTCAAAAATTTGGAGTTTAAAATGCGTTTCTGTCTTGTTTTTTCTACCTGCTTCTCCGGTTACGAGTCAGGGACACGTTTATCAAGTCTAGAAATGGACCAGGAACCAAATTTGATATGCCAGTCTGGCGCATATGTTTACACTCTACGGTGTTGTAAAGTAGTGTACACCAATTGTTAGTTTGCCCATAGAACATTATGTAGACTTAATTTTTTCATAAATATTAATCGTAATATCGGAACAATATCAAAATTACGAATCTGACTAAAATCTTCTTTACACTAGGTGTTTACATGAAGTTTACACTACATATGTATTTATCTTCGTTTTTGAGCATTCCAGAAACCTAATTTTTTCTTGGAGTCTACAAGTTTTCAAAGGATCAAATGTGAGACGTCACGTAGGCGCGTTTGTTTACATCCAACAGTGATGTAAAGTAGTTTACACTCATTGTTTATATGTCCTCAGACCATTGTAGAGACATAATTTTTTCATGAATGTTGATCATAATATCCGAGTAATTTTTTACACTGCATTTAGCCTTTGTTCTAGAGCATTGCAAAACCGAAATTTTTTCCTGAGATATAAAAATTTACAGGAATGAAATATATACGTCAGTTGGGCGCGCTTGCTTACACTCAGCAGTATTGCAAAGTGGTTTAAACCTAATGTTTATTGCCTTTAAAACACTATGGAGACTCATTTTTCCATAAATGTTGAAAGAAATATCGGAGCAATATCAAAATTACGAATCCGACTAAAATATTCTTTACGCTATGTGTTTGTGTAAAGTTTACGTTACGTGTTAACCTTAATTCGATAGACTTGCAGAGACTTTGTAACTGAAGTCAAGAAATTTTCAAGGATTCATATGTGAGACATCAATTAAGTGAGTTTGTTTACCCTCAAAAGTAATCTAAAGTGATTTAAAAATTATGTTCAAGTGTCCTTAGATCATTGAAGAGATGTAATTTTGTCTTAAATGGGTTGCATTAAAGTTAAATCTTTCTTAGCCGTGTTTATAATATGTTTCACAAAATCTTGCACATGGAGAGCTATCGTTTAATTGATGTAAATTGCCTGCAAAAGTGGTTTAAAATGAACCAGCAATCACACTACTGTGCACAGAAGTCGACAAAGATATACAGCTTTATTGTAATCATGTACATTAATAAGCCGTAAACTGTTAGTATTCTCTACACCTAGTAGTTGTGTAAAGTTTGCACTATTCATTTGTTGTTAATATGCAGTCTATACTACAAATTTATTCTACTACCAAATCAAAGAGTTAGTGTTCCTTACATTTGATATTTGCGTGAAGTTTTTGAATTTTTGCCGAAAAACTTTGCCTTCTAATTTACCAACATCCCGCCTTTTCCATTTTCTTGAAGTTTAAAATCTATTATAATTCTCTTAATAATTTAATGGTAGGTTTTAACTTTAAGTTTCTCTTGGTTTACAACTCTCGCTTAGCAAGCTCATTTTTCAAAACTTTTTCATAGTGATCAGATTAGTCGCGTTTAGTTTGGAATTGGTGGACGGTCGTTATTTTATTACTCGGCTTAAATAAACCAAGTGACTATCTTTTGATTATTTTCTTTATCGCAAATTCAAACACCCAATTTTCAATTTGAAAATTAATCCAATTTTCAATTTGAAAATTGAAAATTGGGCGTTTTCAATTTCAAAAGTCACAACACATTGTGCTTGTGTATTGATTGAGTGAGGATTTGCAATGTGAATTCGTTGGTTAAATTTTTGTGCTTGATTATAAGTGAACTGCACATTAAGAAGAAATAACTTAATGCAGTTTTAATTTGAAAATGGATGGTGTCAATAAGGTTGTCTTGTTTAAAAAGGATAATGCTGACGTTAAGAACAATATTGTTTTCCGCGTTCTTGGACTGTTGTCATTATTGTGGCATGTTACTGATTGTGTTTACTGACTGATGTACTCAAATCACGCTAATTAAAAGTAGTGTACTAGCAAAGAAAAATGCTCCGATGGAACAAAAAGGATGAATATACTTGGAATTGTGGATTATTATGGATGTAAAAGGAGGGGACTAGGAAAAATCTACCTAAAGTCGGAAAATCTGCTAAAAATCACACTTTCTCTAAGCAACGCAAAAAATCTATGTATATTCTGCGGCCTCTAAAAAAGTGTATTTTTTAAATAATGTTCGAAGTTTCAGATAAGAGTGTATAAACGAAATCTATCAAGGTTACTTTTTTAAATTGCTGGCACCTGATTGATAGAAAACTAAGAGGTATTGTATTTAAAGTTGTTTTATTTTATGAGCATTATAGCAAGCAAAGCAGGAGCCGATTGATTAGTGCACACAATCGTTTCGGGCATGCTAGTGTATCTACATTAAGTCTGTTTCAAGTCAACTTACGTGTTTCCTACTGTTTTAAACCAACCATGTCTTCACTTGTTTTCGATGTTTGCTATTTCATTCAATTGGCTTGGAAGACTGTTAGTTTACTTAATATCATTTCCATAGCTACTGCATAGCTAACGTGCTGCTGTTTCAATCATTGTTATGGTTTAATATTTATTTTAATCTGTTGGCCGCAGAATATACATCGATTTTTTGCGTTGCTTAGAGAAAGTGTGATTTTTAGCAGATTTTCCGACTTTAGGTAGATTTTTCCTAGTCCCTCCTTTTACATCCATAATAATCCACAATTCCAAGTATATTCATCTTTTTTGTTCCATCGGAGCATTTTTCTTTGCTAGTGTTCCCATATTTGAAGAATAGATCAAAGAGTTGTGTTGCTTTTGAGAAAAGTTGAAAAGCTTCAACTTCGCTATGATAAGCTTCAGTTGGATGATGCATTTCTTAGAGAATGCATTGATACTGATTTGCTTCCTAAATTTCTGGCAGTCAAGGTTTCCAATGATGCTTAAGCGTTCTAAGTGTTACATCACATGCCAGAGGCTTTTCTAAATGAGGAATTGAAAGGTTAAATCAAAGGTTGAAAGAGTCCTATTAGAGATTTGAAGGCGCATATTGCCTTGTTTGATTCACGAGTATCCTGGCTGGATTCTCAGGTAGCATTAACATACCTACATAAGACGCAATGTGCTAAATCTCTAAACCATGTTAGACAGTTGCATAGCAAGAAGGTCAAAAACTTGCTTATGCATAAAAGTGTCAATAGTATCGATCCTGACAAGGTTGTGGTTAATTTTAGTAACTGAGTTTTGACAGCTCATGAAAAGCTTGTCTTGTCTTATGGTATGAAGTGCTCTATTACACCTAGAAAGATTGAGTACGGTGATTATCTGCTACCTTTTGAGAAACTGATGGGTTTCCTCAATAAGCAGACTGCCTTTAACTGTGACGATGTAAAAATGCAAATGATCAAGAATCCATTGCGTGACATTGCTCTTAGCCCATATTTCAATTATGATAAGAAGCATTGTGATAATCCATCAAAGCGTGACTATGAAATCCTCAGCAATCTGTCATCTCCCAACGGGTTAAATTTCGATGGGAGAAACGTTTCTCCCACCGGGGGAAACACTAGTAGGATTCACGGGTTGGCCCAATCCTAGGATGCAGTTATGGCAGGCTATATGGCTTGCCTAAGACTCATAAGAGAGATGTTTCTCTAGGACCAATCTTGTCAGCCATCAATACTCCAACGTATAAGTTGGCTGTGTATTATGTGCCGATCCTACAAAACATAAGTTTAAATGGATACACTTTATGTGACACGGGTAGTTTCCTGACAAGACTTAAGGATTTTACATTCAAGAGCCATCATTTTATGGCCAGTCTTGATGTTCAAAGTTTGTTCACTAATATTCAAACTGCTTCTAGAACTTGCAGTTAAAGAGTGTTATTTTACGTGTAATGGTAAAATCTATCAACAGATAGATGGTGTTTCTATGAGTAATCCGCTTGGCCCAGTTCTTGCCAACATTTTCTTGAGCCATCATGAGACAAAGTGGCTGAGAGAATGTGGTATAAAGATCTGAACCAAGTTTTATGTACCGTCAACTGGGGTTACATTGCCACGTTTTCTGGCTTTTTCTTAGTATAACTTATGATGTAATAGTTTTTGGATACTGTAATTTTGCCAAAACAAAAAGATCGAGGTTGTTGAATGTATTCCATACAGAATTTCTGCTCAAACAGGCTACAAAAACGAATAATTTACACAAAAGTGGTATGGCAAAGTTTGACCTTGAAGTGGGGTAAATTTGCCACTCCCTGAACAGATTCAGAAATACACTGTTGCAGGGAGAACCAAATAAATCACACCTTCAGATCATGATAATCCGACTAGGTATTGATGGCTAAATCCGGCATAAATCAATTTGTAATGCCCAATGAGAATAATAATTGGCACTGCAGCTAATAATTTCAATTAAGCCAAATAGAGCAAGTAAATGTGGTGTCGATTCGTGAATAGTCATCAGTAATGACTGAAAAACGGAGAGAAAAATTAAATACCCAGTGAATTCGATAAAATATATAAATAAACGGCGACAAATGTGTAAAAAATGATGTTATGCTTTGTTGTAATAAAAAAATATGTGTTAAGGATAGGCGGGGAAACTTTGCCATAGTGGGGAATTTTTAAAAATTAAGAAGATAGACCAAAAAACAACGGGGAAAAAGATTGCACAACATTTTAAAGCACACGCCCCCCCGCCCCCCCCCCTGCCTTGGCTCATACTTTTTAATGATAACTTTTTCCATAATAACTCCCAAGCCCAATACAAAAACACAAGTGCGACCAGAAGTGTGCAAAAAATTGCCACAAAATATTGATACAATGATAAAATCATGCAAAAGCTTATAAATAAAATCATACAAACTTCTGAACATGCGCAATAAAAGTGGGAAGGTATGGAAGAAATAAATTAATCTAGCATAGGCACTGTTTTTTTGGTATAAAACCTTCCGATTTTTTTGTTCTATGAAAAATCAGCCAAAAATCGTCTATACTTTGTGTACAATCTTGTACAAAGATTGCCCCAAAAATCTTTGAACGAGCCTTAAAATCTTTGTCCCATACAAAAAGAAATTTAGGCCTAGGCAATATTAGTCTTGATAAATGATGACAGATTGCCCATATTTCTATTCAGAGACTGAAAAGTACGATTCAGAACTCTTATCAGTGCTTAAACATAAATAAAATCCTTTATTTTGAGGAGTTTTCGAGTTTAACAATAGGGTAAAACAATTTTTCATTTTACAATAGGTTGCGGGGTAACATTGCCAACCAATTTTCCTGGAAACTTTGTATACAATAAAATATGAAAAGACACATTTTCTGGAAGCAAATTATATCTAGTTTCGATAAACCTAAACAATTAAAACAATCTCTGCCAGGTTTCCGAGTGGCCTGAACACTTATGAGTTGATACAAATTTGCTAAAAAATAATAGCCCTCACAAAAACGAGAACAGACACACGAAGGACTTAAAGAATCCATTCTTTCTTCGTTGCCAGATGAATAATATAGTAATAAATCGAAAACATCAATAAATAGCGCACCACACATGACCTGCGACAATGAAAGCAGTCTGCAATGAAAAAAACCTTGATTGGCAAAGTTACCCCATATTCGGCAAAGAAACCCCAGTTGACGGTACCTATGGTGTGTTTCATTTAACTTTGCGCTTTTATTTGAAAGTTTTCCACAAGAATTAGGCTACAAAAGCGGTTTAAACTTTTGATACAGTAATGCGGCTCAGCATTGGCATGCGTCCCCAAGTGACTCGACATACTGTAGAATATCATATTAATTGTATTAGTTTAAAACCCTTTTGTAGTCACTTTAAATTTTTTCAAAAACCTCAGAGCAAAAGGAAACAGACTATACGTTATGTTGACACATTAGTAGTGTTTTCTGATAGAAGTCAACCTAGAAAGTTCTGTGATTGCATGAATCAGCAACATCCTAATATGAAGTTCACATTTGAAACTTAATGTGACAAGAAATTTAATTTCCTTGATGTGCTTGTTGAAAGAAAGTCCAATGATATTGTGACATCATCATATCAGAAGCCCACATTTTCTGGCCTTTATGCCAAATTGTCTAGCTTCATTCCTTATACCTATAAAGTTGGTCTAATACAGACACTTGTGAGCACACATGGGCGTGGGGGTTTGGGGTACCCCCCAGAAGTTGAAATACCCTCCCCCAGAAATCAAAATACCGCCCCCAGAATTCAAATTTTGAAAATTTTTTTTGCTTTTTTAGCGATTTTTTGATGCCATTGGATAGTGCTCGATGAGAAACGTCGAAAAATGGTGTTTTTCCGCCATAAGACCATTTTTAGACCTTTGAAAAATTTTTCACCCCCTAGAATTTCGAGTGCTGCCCACCTATGCTTGTGAGTCGTATTTACATTCATGATTTGTAATTCATATCAGACTTTTGTCTCTCATATTGACAAGCTGAAACAGACTCTACTGCAAAATGAGTATCCTCTTGGTTTGATTGATAAGGTCATATCGGACTTTATGACAAAGGTTTATAATAAGATTGATTATATAAAAGTCGGGTGTGATAAACTATGCTATTCTATTGTTTTGCCTTACACTGATGTGCATGGCTACAATGTAAGCAGCAGAATTTTAAAGCTAATATCTGCATTTTACCCTCAGATTAAAGTAAGGTTTGTTTACAACCCGGTCATGTGTATAAGCCGGTTTTTCAAGAACAAGGATGCTGTATGGCTAGTTACATTGGCGAAACTGCCGACATTTTGGGAATAGAATTGCAGAGCATACTGGCATCTCATTTGCTACAGGAAAGCCAATTCAGGGTGATAGCTTGTCTGCTATTCACAAATATATTGCAAATAGCAATCATCCATTTACATACATTAGATTGCTTCAAGGTTATCAGTCGAGCATCCAACTCTTTTGATCTTTTAATCAAGGGGTCATTAGCACGTGATCGTCCCATTCTCAACAATAAAGTTTCATCATATCCTTTAAATTTGTTTTAATTTACCAACGTCCCACCTTTTTCATTTTCTTTAAGTTTAAAATATTTCATAATTCTCTTCATGATGTAATGGCAGGTTTAAACTTTAAGTTTCTCTTGGTTTACAACTCTCGCTTAGCAAGCTCATTGTTAAAAATCATTTCTTTTTTACTCTAACGATGCATTCGGTATTGCTAGAAGATAAAACTTGAAGATCAGTACGTTTCAAACCCTAAAATAAACCACCACTATTACATTCGTACTGTAGAACGAATCAAATAACTGATTTCCAAAGATTTTTACGGCAACTCTTATTGTACTGTAACTAAAATCAGATGCCGTAAGAAGAGAAACACCAGTGCTCTGAGAATGTACATATATATGTAGGTACCTAAACTGCAGCCGGTTTCACAAAGCAGTCTAACTCGACTTAGCTGGCTAACTTTTGATTAGACCGGGAATTTAGACTGCTAAGTTTTCTAAGACCGTTTCACAAAGCGGTCTAACTTGTAGCGGTCTCAAAAAAGTTAGCAGGCTAACTTTTGCTCATAAACAGCATCAAAAAGTTAGACTGGTCACGAGCATAGGTGGGCAGCACCAAAATTCTGGGGGGGGGTGAAAAAATTTTTGAAGGTCAAAAAATGGTCTTAAAAGTGGTCTTAAGGCGAAAAACACCATTTTTCGACGTTTCTCATCGAGCACTATCCAGTGGCATCAAAAAATCGCCAAAAAAGCAAACAAATTTTCAAAATTTGAATTCTGGGGATATTTCAACTTCTGGGGATGCATACCCCCAACCCCCCACGCCCACGTGTGGTCACGAGGTGTCTAATTCGTGGTCTAACTTTGATTATTGTGTAAAACATTTGTTTCAAAACGTATTGTGTCCTTGGGTAAGATAAATTTTGCATGATTATTTTTACTGAACATTCTTCTACTAAAAATCATTTTTTATTAAAGTTTGAAAATTTCAAAAATTTTTCGAAATATTTGCCGATTTCACGTAAATTTATTGCAGGATTGACCTAACATGAAGCTATACCGTATTGAACATAGTGATAGCATAGAAAATTTGGCTGTCCGAAATTATATTACGGCAGTCTTCTCGCTACATAATTTTGTAGTCAGGGTCAATTTCGCCTTCATTAATTTCTTAGAAGAGTATTCTCGGAAAATATTTCTCATAAAGTAAAAATATTGGATGCAAGCATGAAGTGAAAATTCAGGAACAAAATATGTTTTTATGTGAGAAACAGTATTGGTGCGAACCGTTTTTTTCTATAAGACGCTAATAGGCGCCAACAAAGTTAGCCCAGGATCAAGCGGTGTTAGCCAGGGGAAGGCATAAATATAGCCTAGGCTCAAAAAATCCTGGGCTTTAGAAGGTTAGCCCAGGCTCAAGTTAGACCGGGAGTTAAACTGCTTTGTGAAACCGAAAAAACTTGTGGTCTAACTTTAGCCGGCTAACTCAAAAACTTAGCAGTCTAACTCTTGCCGGCTCAAAAGTTAGACCGCGTTGTGAAACCGGCTGCTGATATCAATGCATAATCCTTGTATGTTAACGGTTTTAGAAATAAGGTACCAGAACTGGGACCGGCACGTAGCAGATAGTTTTTCAATAAATCCATGAACTTTAGTGTAGCAGAGCTGCGACTACAACTTGGAATGAATGTTTTTAATTTATACCCGTGAACTCGATATACATAGCAGGAGATGTTGCTACGCAATTTGGAATGGATGTTTCGAAGTTAAACCCGTGAATTTAATGCAACCGGGCTATCTACATAATTCAGAATGGATATTTTAGTGTTAAACCCGTTAACTTATGGTTTTATTATTATTGTATGAACTTATAGGTTTTATGTAATTCAGAAAGTGATCGACAGTTCGAGGGGGCGCCAAACGCGCAGTATCCGTAATTGTCTGTCTTTTTAACCTAGTGCATTAATTCGCTCGGAAAACTTATTTCCTTATTACTGTAGCATTCAATTTTTCCCTTGCTCTGCGGATAGGTAGCAAATTTTTTAGTTGATCGCTCGAGTGATGAAGAAATCGGGTATTACAGTAATATGAAATTACCTTTCCGAGCGAAGGTTTGAAAATGACTGTATTTTTAAATCTAGTGCATGGAGTCATTCAAGAATCGAATGTCCTTATTACTGTAGTACAATATTTCGCTCTCCGTCCCGGAGAAATTTTATGAGTGATTTCAAATCTGCTTACTGAAATTTTTTGCAATAATTCTAAAAATGCTTGATTCAGTATTCACTAGATTTTTAATAGGTAGTAGTAGGTATCATACGTGGGCAGCAAGAAAATTCGAGGGGGTGCAAGATTTTTCAAAGGTCAAAAAATTGCCTTAAAAGTGATGGCATGGCGAAAAAACACCATTTTTCGACGTTTCTCATTGAGCACTATCTATTGGCATCAAAAAATTGCGAAGAAAACGAAAACATTTTAAAAATTGAATTCTGGGGGTATTTTGATTTCTGCGGGGTATTACGGTTTCGCGTAGGGGGTGCATACCCCCGAACCCCCCACGCTTAGGTGTGGTAGGTATGTATTGTTTCACACGCTGCTGATGGTCAATAACCAGTTTAAATCAGTTGTATTTATGCTTTAAAAACATAAGATTTTGGAGGGGTTTGGAAGTTTTTTGGCCCCCAGATGGACACTCCTCGCAAGATGGCTGCTGCAACCCCAGAGTAACAAGTTTTCCGAAAAACCGTACAAGTGTGTTTTGATGTTTTTAGCTACTCTTGGCGCCAGAGCGCCAGCGCTTCGCACACTCATTTTTTCGACTATGCTTTGTTTTCAATTTACTAATCACTTTTTCAATGTCCTTTACAAAATGTATTTATATTTTTACGCTTCATGAACATTTTTTAATCTAAAGGTATGCAAAAGGCCCAATGGCGGATCCAGGATTTTCTGACAGGAGAGCAGAACCCCAAATTTCCCTAATAGTGTCAAAAATTGTTCGAAAAATTCGTCCATATTGTTTAAAGTAACGATTAATTCTCGTCTTTTAATTGGCAGAATCATTTCTAATGGGAAAAAAATTTAAAAGTTTAGAATTCCGGAAAGTATTTATGAAGAACACGCAAAATAATCGACAAAGCGCCGAAAAAATAGTTGTGAAATCATCAGAACTACAGAATCTTCGTTCTGTGTCTAACATAATAATTCGCTTGTTAGACCGTCAAGAAAGTCAGTAAATGTCATTAATGAGTACTACCGCGGCGCGAAGCGCCGGAAAATTTATAAATCATGATAGAAGTGGCTAAGATCATCAAAAAAACACATCTATTCTTTTTTGTGCATAAATATTTTTTGACGGCAGTGGCGGCCGCCCTCCCTTCCTTGGCCCCCTAAAACCAACTGCCCTTGAAGGGGGCTATAGCATACATAGATGGAGAGCGGCCTAATTCTGGGTAGTCCGATGGGGCGAAATAGCCAAAAATAGCACCAAAAATTTAGTCTTGTGGGTGGGTCCGCCAGATAATTCTCGGGAGGAGGTCCAGACCACTATGCCCCCCCAGAATTCAATTTTTGAAAATTTTTTTCGTTTTTTTCGCAATTTTTTGATCCCAATGGATAGTGCTTGATGAGAAACGTCGAAAAATGTTATTTTTATCGCCATACCACCATTTTTAAGGCCATTTTTGACCTTCAAAAAAACTTGCACCCCCAGAATTTCCTTGCTGCCCACGTATGGTCCAGACGCCCATGTATGGCCTGCAGAAGCTCGCAAAATTCTATAACGAAAACTAAAAAAGATGTTGACGTTTGCGCAACTCTATTAAAAACATATTAGATTTTTCTCAAGCGGCTGATGAGTAAAAAGTCACAGGTAGGTATGTACTCGTACATTCACTGGGTTCAATTAATCAAACAAATCTGGGTATCAATACAGAAAGTTGCGTTGGATTAACCCAACAAAAGTTGGTCTATTCGTGGCACATGGAAAGCCAGCGCATATCCGCATTTAAGCCTGCAAGAATGCCATAAATTTGCTCAGAGAAACTGTGTTTACTCGCTTCTTTTTGCGCCTTATACTGTGGTGTCTTGACGGAATCGCATTTGGATTGGATGTGGGGTGAATGAACTTAATTTTGTTTGTTCATATTACACCATGTGTGCATGAAAGTTTGATGGAGAATTAAACCAACTTTGTTGAGCTGGACTCGATTGAATTAACTAAGTTGTTCACCCACCAACTTTATTGGGTAAATCCATCAGATTTTTAGTGAAGCAAAAGTAAGCAAATTCTGATAGGAAAAAGTTGCTATTCAAATCAGCAATTTTACTGGCAAAAATTATGCTATTCTTCGCATGCTTCTAATAGAAACAGTAAGTCACTCATACGAAAATGTTCCTTAAGTTAATCAATCGATCTATGTGATTTGAGGAAATGAAGTTATAGAAGGGCACAGAAAAAACAATTTATTGAGAAACGAGTCAGTTCGATCAATTTTTTCGTTTGCTTGATCTGATTTTAACAAAAAAGGGAGAGGAGCTTTTTTATTTTTTTTCATTGCACAAATATATTTTTACCGTTCAAACAAATTTAATGAGCACGTGCTTCTGTGAGAAATATAGTGTGCTTTTTTTGTAAAAATAAGAACTTTCAGTCAATTTGCAGCATTATCTGTACGGGATTAGGTACATCTGTGAAACTTTTCTTGAATCAACCCAGGGGCTAGGCTCAATCCACGGCGTACTGCCTTTACGTTTTCCGCTTTCTTCGGCTTTCCTGCAATTTTTGAATTTTTGTATTTTTTAATATGTACGTCGACTGTTTCGTCTTTGTATTTTTAAATCGTCTTTCTTATTATTTTTTAAAGCATTTTCTTTTTCACCATAGTGTGTCTTTGTCAATTTGTTTAAGCAAATCAAATTTGTTTGTTTGTTTATGACCCTAAAAAGTGTGACTATATGCACGGATTGCATATGACGCAATAGACAAACAACTTTAGATTAGCAACTCCAATATTGAGTACAAAAACAGAGGTACGTATGCTTAAGCTCCAGAGATGCATGAATGAACGAGGACTAAAACCATTAATGTGTAATTCTATCGTCTATCTTCATTTTGCATCTTGCGTACCTACCTATGGAATATTCGATGCTAAAATACTTCCGTTTGTGAATGAAATGATAAGAAACATGTGCAGATATGTCTGTACGTACCTTTGTAAGAGTATGTTATGCTCTTTCCCCGCGTTGACCTAAAAAACTTAACTCAATTAATTATACCGGATGGGAATTTGTCATTTTTAGCTAATTAGCTTTTACTGATACGCGCGAATAACGAAATAATGAATGAATAGTATGATGACAACAATGTTCAGCTGGAAAACTGTAGTCGATTTGTATATTCTATTAGATTAGTTTGACTTGGAAAAACGTTGACACAGTTTTATTTTTTCCCGATTTATTCATACAATTCGATTCATTTTAGCAAAAAAAGAACAAATATGTGATGTCGTGTCATCAGTATGTCAGTTGTTGTTATGTCCTCCTATAAAAGCTAGTTTTTAGTTTCCTCTGGATTTTTTTGCTAATGTCTCTCTAGAAGTATTTTTTGCTTAGTTCATTTCCGGCTGAGTTGTTCTTACGCAAAATCGCTTGTAGGTTTATCTATGTAGTATAGATATTTACATACATATGTATGTACATCATAGGTAGCGCGCTAGCGCGTACCTATAATATACTTGGGTACCCCCAACACCTGGGCACCCCCTACAGCTATAACGGGACACTTCTGAAAGGTGCGGTTTTTTTTAAAAGAAAGATAATAAAAAATTCGCTGCCCGTGTTTTTTTGTTTTTCTTGAAACTCAAAATTGACTGTGTAAAGAAGGTGTAAAGTTTTTGTGTAACGTTATAACATAGGACAAATTTTGGGACCTTTTTACTGCGGCATGTGGACAACTGAGTATTGATGACTCGAAGGATTGAACAGAATAGGATAATAGAGGGATGAATTCTACAGATGACACTTTTTTTGTTTTTGAAATTCGCATTATTTATCGAACGGCAGTGTAAAGAGTGCGAAAATCTGGGGGGTGAAAAAGCACTTTTTGGTCGAGTTTTCAACCTTCCTATGTCCGATACTAACTCCGGTTATGAGGTTTTTAAAATGTTTTCTGACAGAAATGTAGAGCGGATCAAGGGCTACATTCTGCATATAAGCAAAGTCTTGTATGCTCTATGGTGAGTTAGATCCTGGGGTTTAAAGTTTACACTCTAGTGGATGGTGTAAAAAAACGGATTTTAACTAAGATTTCTCTGCCAAATTTTTCCGCTTATGAGTCAGTGCAAATCGAAGACAGCATTAATAAAGTGCCTCACAGGGGCTAAACATCGCAGCAAACCGCATTTAAAAAAACGCAATATTGAGTTATTTATGGGGGTGTAAAGTTCGAAATCAGAGGTAAAAAATGGGCTAAAAACACGTTTTTTCCGAAGTTTGATTGATAAATCATGCCAAATAATTTTTGCAACAGAATTTTGGCACACAGGAATGTACTACGATTTAAAAGCTACAAATTGTACCAAACCGAATTTCTTTAAACTCAATGGGGAGTTCGGTACGGAATTTTAAAGTTTACAGTGTTCTAAATGATGGAAAATACGTTTTTGTTGCGTTTTTTGTTCGCCACTTTCTCCGTCCAGAAGTCGGGATAAGTCTAATAGAATAAAAATAAAGTGCTTTATATCGGGTGCATGTCAAAGCAAATTGTCTATACATTAATATTTAGCGAGTGTAAAGTCAAAAATTTGGAGTTTTAAATGCGTTTCTGTCTTGTTTTTTCTGCCTGCTTCTCCGGTTACGAGTCAGGGACACGTTTATCAAGTCTAGAAATGGACCAGGAATCAAATTTGATATGCCAGTCTGGCGCATATGTTTACACTCTACGGTGTTGTAAAGTAGTTTACACCAATTGTTAGTTTGCCCATAGAACATTATGTAGACTTAATTTTTTCATAAATATTAATCGTAATATCGGAACAATATCAAAATTACGAATCTGACTAAAATCTTCTTTACACTAGGTGTTTACATGAAGTTTACACTACATATATATTTATCTTCGTTTTTGAGCATTCCTGAAACCTAATTTTTTCTTGGAGCCTAGAAGTTTTCAAAGGATCAAATGTGAGACGTCACGTAGGCGCGTTTGTTTACATCCGACAGTGATGTAAAGTAGTTTACATTCATTGTTTATATGTCCTCAGACCATTGTAGAGACATAATTTTTTCATGAATGTTGATCATAATATCCGAGTAATTTTTTACACTGCATGTTAGCCTTTGTTCTAGAGCATTGCAAAAATCGAAATTTTTTCCTGAGATATAAAAATTTACAGGGAATGAAATATATACGTCAATTGGGCGCGCTTGCTTACACTCAGCAGTATTGCAAAGTGGTTTAAACCTAATGTTTATTGTCTTTAAAACATTATGGAGACTCATTTTTCCATAAATGTTGAAAGAAATATCGGAGCAATATCAAAATTACGAATCCGACTAAAATATTCTTTACGCTATGTGTTTGTGTAAAGTTTACGTTACGTGTTAACCCTAATTCGATAGACTTGCAGAGACTTTGTAACTGAAGTCAAGAAATTTTCAAGGATTCATATGTGAGACATCAATTAAGTGAGTTTGTTTACCCTCAAAAGTAATCTAAAGTGATTTAAAAATTATGTTCAAGTGTCCTTAGATCATTGAAGAGATGTAATTTTGTCTTAAATGGGTTGCATTAAAGTTAAATCTTTCTTAGCCGTGTTTATAATATGTTTCACAAAATCTTGCACATGGAGAGCTATCGTTTAATTGATGTAAATTGCCTGCAAAAGTGGTTTAAAATGAACCAGCAATCACACTACTGTGCACAGAAGTCGACAAAGATATACAGCTTTATTGTAATCATGTACATTAATAAGCCGTAAACTGTTAGTATTCTCTACACCTAGTAGTTGTGTAAAGTTTGCACTATTCATTTGTTGTTAATATGTAGTCTATACTACAAATTTATTTTACTACCAAATCAAAGCGTTAGTGTTCCTTACATTTGATATTTGCGTGAAGTTTTTGAATTTTTGCCGAAAATCTTTGCCTTCTAATTTACCAAAACATCCCGCCTTTTCCATTTTCCTGAAGTTTAAAATCTTTTATAATTCTCTCATAATTTAATGGTAGGTTTTAACTTTAAGTTTCTCTTGGTTTACAACTCTCGCTTAGCAAGCTCATTTTTCAAAACTTTTTCATAGTGATCAGATTAGTTGCGTTTAGTTTGGAATTGGTGGACGGTCGTTATTTTATTACTCGGCTTAAATAAACCAAGTGACTATCTTTTGATTATTTTCTTCATCGCAAATTCAAACACCCAATTTTCAATTTGAAAATTGACCCAATTTTCAATTTGAAAATTGATCCAATTTTCAATTTGAAAATTGAAAATTGGGTGTTTTCAATTTCAAAAGTCACAACACATTGTGCTTGTGTATTGATTGAGTGAGGATTTGCAATGTGAATTCGTTGGTTAAATTTTTGTGCTTGATTATAAGTGAACTGCACATTAAGAAGAAATAACTTAATGCAGTTTTAATTTGAAAATGGATGGTGTCAATAAGGTTGTCTTGTTTAAAAAGGATAATGCTGATGTTAAGAACAATATTGTTTTCCGCGTTCTTGGACTGTTGTCATTATTGTGGCATGTTACTGATTGTGTTTACTGACTGATGTACTGAAATCACGCTAATTAAAAGTAGTGTACTAGCAAAGAAAAATGCTCCGATGGAACAAAAAAGATGAATATACTTGGAATTGTGGATTATTATGGATGTAAAAGGAGGGGACTAGGAAAAATCTACCTAAAGTCGGAAAATCTGCTAAAAATCAAACTTTCTCTAAGCAACGCAAAAAATCGATGTATATTCTGCGGCCTCTAAAAAAGTGTCTTTTTTAAATAATGTTCGAAGTTTCAGATAAGAGTGTATAAACGAAATCTATCAAGGTTACTTTTTAAATTGCTGGCACCTGATTGATAGAAAACTAAGAGGTATTGTATTTAAAGTTGTTTTGTTTTATGAGCATTATAGCAAGCAAAGCAGGAGCCGATTGATTAGTGCACACAATCGTTTCAGGCATGCTAGTGTATCTACATTAAGTCTGTTTCAAGTCAACTTACGTGTTTCCTACTGTTTTTAACCAACCATGTCTTCAATTGTCTTCGATGTTTGCTATTTCATTCAATTGGCTTGGAAGACTGTTAGTTTACTTAATATCATTTCCCATAGCTACTGCATAGCTAACGTGCTGCTGTTTCAATCATTGTTATGGTTGAATATTTATTTTAATCTGTTGGCCGCAGAATATACATCGATTTTTGCGTTGCTTAGAGAAAGTGTGATTTCTAGCAGATTTTCCGACTTTAGGTAGATTTTTCCTAGTCCCCTCCTTTTACATTCATAATAATCCACAATTCCAAGTATATTCATCTTTTTTGTTCCATCGGAGCATTTTTCTTTGCTAGTACAATATGTATAGGTATAGGTTCGTTTATTTGACTTAGCTTATAACGAGTTTTTTTAATCCAACTAACCTCTTTCTATACTTTTAACATAAATTTGAAAGTTGTCGTTAATTTTTGCTTAATTTGTCAAGTTTACTGATTCAAAATGAATTTTTTTATTGATTAGCGTGTCTTTTATTATCATAAAGACTTAATACGGGCGGTTTTCTTCAATGTGTGATACATAAAGCAGACATTCTACAAGCATGAATCCATTAGTATTAAACCCAGAAAATTCCTTAAATTTTTTGCTGTGCTCTATTATTTAAATGAAGTTTTCATTTCTCAGTATACATATGTATATATACGTTTCAATATTTGGTATTGAGAGCTCGTTCAAACTTTGAGTAGTTATTTGTTTGGCAGAGTATTACAGAAACAAAATCCTTAGCCTGTTCTTCTTCTTTTAAAGCGTAACAGAGGAAATGAATCTCCCTGCTCGTTCTCTTGGATGCGATTGACAATCGTAACATTAATTTGGAATCTGTGCTCACATTGCATCTTATATCAACAAAACTATCAAAAGAAAACGATGCAGTCTTTGACATATTTTGCAACAAAAAAATCATTTTCAACATTTCTGAATGCGCAGAAAACAGCGGAAAGACAAGAAGTTTTCGAAAAATTTGAAGTTGAGAGGTCTGTGCTTCTGCCATGGTCAGGGAAATCCAAGCCGAATTTCGCCGCAACCGGATTCAAGATATGAAAAAGTATAATCAGATCCCTCTTGGCCTCATTGAATGATAACATAAAGCTCGGCAGAAAGCTATTCTAACGCGAAAAAAGTTTTGAAAAACCCCATTTAGATTTTTTGTGCTTGAGCCCGAATTCTCATTTCTATATGTGGATCATCTTGATCTCGATGTTTGGTGGTTACAGTAAAAATGTTATAATCAAAAGACGTTTTCTTTCTTTCCCCAAGTGTTCAAGATGATGAAACATTATCAAACAAAACGTGTGCTTTTGCCATTTTCTTCCAAAGTGGAAAACACAAATAGCAAAGCTTAAGCAAGAATCCAGGCTCGCTTTATCCTTAAGCGGATTATCGTAAGGCGGCTTGGAATGATTCAAAGATAGGCCTCAGGCTAAAAAAAAGAAAGAATTAGTAGAAGTAGAGCTGCCTCTCTGACTGACGTAATTATACAAGTAAGAATATGCAGTAAACGTCGTCGCGCAAAATAAGCAGGAACGTGCTAGTTTTCGTCTTCAACGCTAGGCATTCTGATAGAGCTTTGTGCCTTCCTTGATTAGACTGTTTTTTAAGTAAACGATATTAAATAAAAATGATGATAATGCTTGCGTCTTGCTTGCAGAATATGTGATATTTTTGGCAATTTCGTGGTAATTCATATTTTTTTGCTGATTTTTCAATATTTTTCCACGCAAACGGAAAATAATGAAAGCATATCGATGTTGTTCTGCGCGATGTGCTAATCAATAATAATTTCTTAATTAATCCATCACGTTTTTTGCAGCAACGTGTGGGCGCCGCATAAAAACTCAATTCATCAGTTCAAACACATGTCTTCTTGCTAAAAATTAGACGTGATTTTAGAGAATTCAGCTATATTTGTTAATTCAGCTCGCATGTTTATGCTTACCCAACCCACTTAGCGATTTTTTGCGGTTCATTTTAGGACTCATTCTTCGGTAGGCGTGGGATTGATTATTTCTAATGGCACAACAGTTTCTCTTAACTGATGAAATAATTTACCGTTCTTTCTAAATTTCTCTTCTTGACTACTATGACTAAGCGTAGTCGCTGCAACGCAGTACGCAAATGGATGGAACCTGGGGACAGAAGACATTTTTATTCAATCGGCTAAAAGATGATTGGAAATGATTGAAAATGAGCGAAAAAAGGGATTAAATAACTCAAAATAAACATCCAAAATTCTTGGAATGGTCATCAGCCGGTGTCGCACCTTAAAGTGTCCATGACTTAAAGTGTCCGGCCGGACACTGTAAGGCACCTTGAAGTGTCCGGCTCTGCCTTAAAGTGTCCGGGTTACGCTGAGTATACGTGCGCATATACGCCCACGCATATCACTCGCTGTACAATTAGGTAACCTTGCACAATATATCAATACTAGCAAAGAAAAATGCTCCGATGGAACAAAAAAGATGAATATACTTGGAATTGTGGATTATTATGGATGTAAAAGGAGGGGACTAGTAAAAATCTACCTAAAGTCGGAAAATCTGCTAAAAATCACACTTTCTCTAAGCAACGCTAAAAATCGATGTATATTCTGCGGCCAACAGATTAAAATAAATATTCAACCATAACAATGATTGAAACAGCAGCACGTTAGCTATGCAGTAGCTATGGGAAATGATATTAAGTAAACTAACAGTCTTCCAAGCCAATTGAATGAAATAGCAAACATCGAAGACAATTGAAGACATGGTTGGTTAAAAACAGTAGGAAACACGTAAGTTGACTTGAAACAGACTTAATGTAGATACACTAGCATGCCCGAAACGATTGTGTGCACTAATCAATCGGCTCCTGCTTTGCTTGCTATAATGCTCATAAAACAGAACAACTTTAAATACAATACCTCTTAGTTTTCTATCAATCAGGTGCCAGCAATTTAAAAAAGTAACCTTGATAGATTTCGTTTATACACTCTTATCTGAAACTTCGAACATTATTTAAAAAAGACACTTTTTTAGAGGCCGCAGAATATACATCGATTTTTTGCGTTGCTTAGAGAAAGTGTGATTTTTAGCAGATTTTCCGACTTTAGGTAGATTTTTCCTAGTCCCCTCCTTTTACATCCATAATAATCCACAATTCCAAGTATATTCATCTTTTTTGTTCCATCGGAGCATTTTTCTTTGCTAGTACACTACTTTTAATTAGCGTGATTTCAGTACATCAGTCAGTAAACACAATCAGTAACATGCCACAATAATGACAACAGTCCAAGTACGCGGAAAACAATATTGTTCTTAACATCAGCATTATCCTTTTTAAACAAGACAACCTTATTGACACCATCCATTTTCAAATTAAAACTGCATTAAGTTATTTCTTCTTAATGTGCAGTTCACTTATAATCAAGCACAAAAATTTAACCAACGAATTCACATTGCAAATCCTCACTCAATCAATACACAAGCACAATGTGTTGTGACTTTTGAAATTGAAAACACCCAATTTTCAATTTTCAAATTGAAAATTGGGTCAATTTTCAAATTGAAAATTGGGTGTTTGAATTTGCGATGAAGAAAATAATCAAAAGATAGTCACTTGGTTTATTTAAGCCGAGTAATAAAATAACGACCGTCCACCAATTCCAAACTAAACGCAACTAATCTCATCACTATGAAAAAGTTTTGAAAAATGAGCTTGCTAAGCGAGAGTTGTAAACCAAGAGAAACTTAAAGTTAAAACCTACCATTAAATTATGAGAGAATTATAAAAGATTTTAAACTTCAAGAAAATGGAAAAGGCGGGATGTTGGTAAATTAGAAGGCAAAGATTTTCGGCAAAAATTCAAAAACTTCACGCAAATATCAAATGTAAGGAACACTAACGCTTTGATTTGGTAGTAAAATAAATTTGTAGTATAGACTACATATTAACAACAAATGAATAGTGCAAACTTTACGCAACTACTAGGTGTAGAGAATACTAACAGTTTACGGCTTATTAATGTACATGATTACAATAAAGCTGTATATCTTTGTCGACTTCTGTGCACAGTAGTGTGATTGCTGGTTCATTTTAAACCACTTTTGCAGGCAATTTACATCAATTAAACGATAGCTCTCCATGTGCAAGATTTTGTGAAACATATTATAAACACGGCTAAGAAAGATTTAACTTTAATGCAACCCATTTAAGACAAAATTACATCTCTTCAATGATCTAAGGACACTTGAACATAATTTTTAAATCACTTTAGATTACTTTTGAGGGTAAACAAACTCACTTAATTGATGTCTCACATATGAATCCTTGAAAATTTCTTGACTTCAGTTACAAAGTCTCTGCAAGTCTATCGAATTAGGGTTAACACGTAACGTAAACTTTACACAAACACATAGCGTAAAGAATATTTTAGTCGGATTCGTAATTTTGATATTGCTCCGATATTTCTTTCAACATTTATGGAAAAATGAGTCTCCATAATGTTTTAAAGACAATAAACATTAGGTTTAAACCAGTTTGCAATACTGCTGAGTGTAAGCAAGCGCGCCCAATTGACGTATATATTTCATTCCCTGTAAATTTTTATATCTCAGGAAAAAATTTCGATTTTTGCAATGCTATAGAACAAAGGCTAACATGCAGTGTAAAAAATTACTCGGATATTATGATCAACATTCATGAAAAAATTATGTCTCTACAATGGTCTGAGGACATATAAACAATGAATGTAAACTACTTTACATCACTGTTGGATGTAAACAAACGCGCCTACGTGACGTCTCACATTTGATCCTTTGAAAACTTCTAGGCTCCAAGAAAAAATTAGGTTTCAGGAATGCTCAAAAACGAAGATAAATATATATGTAGTGTAAACTTCATGTAAACACCTAGTGTAAAGAAGATTTTAGTCAGATTCGTAATTTTGATATTGTTCCGATATTACGATTAATATTTATGAAAAAATTAAGTCTACATAATGTTCTATGGGCAAACTAACAATTGGTGTAAACTACTTTACAACACCGTAGAGTGTAAACATATGCGCCAGACTGGCATATCAAATTTGATTCCTGGTCCATTTCTAGACTTGATAAACGTGTCCCTGACTCGTAACCGGAGAAGCAGGCAGAAAAAACAAGACAGAAACGCATTTAAAACTCCAAATTTTTGACTTTATACTCGCTAAATATTAATGTATAGACAATTTGCTTTGACATGCACCCGATATAAGGCACTTTGTTTTTATTCTATTAGACTTATCCCGACTTCTGGACGGAGAAAGTGGCGAACAAAAAACGCAACAAAAACGTATTTTCCATCATTTAGAACACTGTAAACTTTAAAATTCCGTACCGAACTCCCCATTGAGTTTAAAGAAATTCGGTTTGGTACAATTTGTAGCTTTTAAATCGTAGTACATTCCTGTGTGCCAAAATTCTGTTGCAAAAATTATTTGGTATGATTTATCAATCAAACTTCGGAAAAAACGTGTTTTTTCGCCCATTTTTTACCTCTGATTTCGAACTTTACACCCCCATAAATAACTCAATATTGCGTTTTTTTAGATGCGGTTTGCTGCGATGTTTAGCCCCTGTGAGGCACTTTATTAATGCTGTCTTCGATTTGCACTGACTCATAAGCGGAAAAATTTGGCAGAGAAATCTTAGTTAAAATCCGTTTTTTACACCATCCACTAGAGTGTAAACTTTTAACCCCAGGATCTAACTCACCATAGAGCATACAAGACTTTGCTTATATGCAGAATGTAGCCCTTGATCCGCTCTACATTTCTGTCAGAAAACATTTTAAAAACCTCATAACCGGAGTTAGTATCGGACATAGGAAGGTTGAAAACTCGACCAAAAAGTGCTTTTTCACCCCCAGATTTTCGCACTCTTTACATTGCCGTTCGATAAATAATGCGAATTTCAAAAAACAAAAAAAGTGTCATCTGTAGAATTCATCCCTCTATTATCCTATTCTGTTCAATCCTTCGAGTCATCAATACTGAGTTGTCCACATGCCGCAGTAAAAAGGTCCCAAAATTTGTCCTATGTTATAACGTTACACAAAAACTTTACACCTTCTTTACACAGTCAATTTTGAGTTTCAAGAAAAACAAAAAAACACGGGCAGCGAATTTTTTTATTATCTCTCTTTTAAAAAAAACCGCACCTTCCAGAAGTGTCCCGTTATAGCTGTAGGGGGTGCCCAGGTGTTGGGGGTACCCAAGTATATTATAGGTACGCGCTAACGCGCTACCTATGACAAGCAAGTCGATACATTACGAAGAATTCGTTGCATCGTCAGTGGCGTCGTTTAGCGAACTTGGAGATAAAATCGATCTATTGCACACGGTCCCATTCACTCATGATTCTAAAAAGACATGCTAAGACTTTATTTTATATATTGCCTACCATGCTACCATTCATACATGTAAAAAGGGGGTGGAGATTCCCATAACCAAAGTCGTAAATATAAAAATATAAATATAAATAAAGATAAATTGTTTATTCCCCTCTCCCCGATTTTGTACAAAAACTTGCGATTTCTAGCTACTTTGGGTGCATTTTTTCAATTTTTGAATAAAAATTGAAGTCCGCGCACTCCCTCTAATGGTCGGCGAACCTCCACCCAACACTATGGGGTTAAATGCCTGCTACTTTACATGAGCAGTGGGCCAATTTCTGGCAGTCAGATGGAGCATGACTGCAAATAATGCTGAATTATTTTATTCTACGAATCTACCAATTTGGAGAGACTTTGGATTCTGGGGGTTCAAACCCTATCCTTTTACGTCTACGTATGATGCCCACTCAATCCGAATGTTTAAATACATTTTTTCTCGCTTTTAAGCACGTTATTGTGGCCCGGACACTTTAAGGTAAACCCGTACACTTTAAGGTACCTTAAGGTAAGCCCGGACACTTTAAGGTATCTTACAGTGTCCGGCCGGACACTTTAAGGTGACGGAAACTTTAAGTTGTGATACTGGCATGCATGCGGGGTTGGGGCACCAATCAACTGGGGAAAAAGGTAAATTTTCTGATAAGTAAATGCGAAAAATGGGCGGGAATCAAAGTTTTTCTGAAGAAGTGCTTAAAATTGATCAAAAGCTTTTAATTTAAGGTCGTTTTTACGACGCTATTCTAGCAATACCATTTTCTAAGTCATAAAGCCAAATAAAGCCTTCTGTCTGACCTAGAAACCGAGCTAATCTCTCTCAGACCGACTATGTTATGCACTTATAGTGGTCAACCGAACTTGTTTCCTCAAAAACGACTTTATAGATTAAAAAAACACTGTCACACTGTTCAAGCGTTCTTTTTAGACCACTACAATTAGAGTAGTTAAAGATTTTGGTTGATGTCAAGGAAATTTAAAGGGATCGGCCGCTGCTATGAGGGTAGAATCTTTCAAAGTTTTCCGACTAACGCATTAACAGCTGCAGGTCTTATCTTCCCTGTGCTGGACTAAGATAGCTTATCACCGATCACGCGTGACACGTTAAAATCTGACCGAACAAATGTAATAGGCTGAATATAATTATTTTTTCAGAAGACGGATCTTCGATTTTACATATTTGTGTGCGATAAAGGCTCCTTTCAATTTTTACTATCATTTTGATTTTAACATTTATTTAAAAATTTAAAGGTTCTAAATATTCAAAATTCCTTTGAAAGTTTAGCTTTATTTAGGCTCGTGTTTTAAGCGCTATTGGGAACCGGATCGATTGTGTCCCGATTCTCCGACCGTCCCGACTCTCCGACATTCGGAGAATCGGGGTAATCGGAGAAACAGTATTTTCGGGAATCTATAAATAACCTGTTTTATCGTTAGACGGAGAATCGGGACGGTTGGAGAATCGGGACGGTTGGAAAATCGGGACGGTCGAAAAATCGGGATGGTCGGAGAAGCGGGACGGTCGGAAAACCGAGATGGTCGGAGAAACGGGATTTTCGGGAATCCAAAAATAACCTGTTTTATCGTTAGACGGAGAATCGGGACAGACCCAGTTCTCAATGTATATAAATTTTATAACTGTGGATACAATATTTGTCCAGCTGGCAAAACAATGTTGCATCGCAATGCGCAATCAAATATGCGCTCATGCGAAGCACCATTTCGAATTTTTCGATGTACAAAACTTCAATGGTCGTTTTCCTGAATCGTAAAAATCCTAATTAGTTCCTGTTATTTAACACTTATTTTAAAATTTGATTCTGGGTATCAGAACGTTTATTTTGGAATTAGAGGCAGGTATTCATTTCATGTATTTCCGGCTTATTATCTTTCCAATTAACTATGGCTTTATCTGCGTCGATTTGTCTCATTGGATTTGACTTAGTTCAAATAATTCTTATATTTCATTTTATCATTTTTGCATGATCTGAATATGTATGAATTTCCGTAAAAGAACATTTGGCTTTAATTACATCATAGGTCAACTTAAACTGATTTTCCTTAAATCTAGATATATCTTGTTATACAATCATTTTATAAGAAACAACTTTTCCAGTAATTATCTAATTGTTTGCCTTCATTTCGTTGGGTTCTGAAATGCAAAGCATGACCGCTGGTTCAGCTGGTCTAAAGTGGTTAGCTTGAGAGCTTTTTCAAGCCAAAATGACCTCAAAATCGATATAAATACTAAAATAGCGTAAAAACTATGCTAATCTATAGTTTCTAGTCAATTTCGAGCAGTTTTGATGAAAACTTGATTTTCATCTATTTCTGACCTTTTTTTGTGCCTCAATTTCTTCAGAAAATTTTTCATTCTTTCATTCTCGAAGTCTAGACTAGACATGCACGTTGAGGGGTTGGGGTCTTTAGACCCCCAGAATGGGAAAATGGAGAATTTTCTCGGTAAAATGAGGCAAAATGGAAGCCAAAAATGGATAAAAATTGAAAATCTTATTCAAAAGTGCTTTAGATCGGCCAGAATCGATGTAGTAACGTAGTTTTAACGCTATTTTAGCGTTTTTATTAGTTTCTAAGGTCTTTTTGTAAAATTTAAAAGAGCAGGCAGTCTTATGGTTTAGGGGGCTGCAGGGAGGAAGGTTGGCTCTGCTGCGCTAATGACCTAGGCAGGAATGCGCGCCGGACATAATGAAAAATCGGGCATAACCCCTCCAGGGATTTCCGGCTGTAAGTACCTAAAACAAACAAGATATAAGTCTCTTTGGCTGGCTGGGGTTCAACACTTATTCAGTACGTACTTTAAACAACTGGCTCCAGACCTCCAGCTATCCAGCTTGCATATCAAATTGAATTTTGAATGATTTAAAAATGTTTTGGGTCCCAAAATGTGTAGTACGCATTTGGTTCTAAAATTGTTGTAAAGAAATGATGAAAAGTATTTGTATAGTGAGCACTCTGAAATGGAAAGTCGGATTACTTAAAGGACTTTGAAGCATAACAGGAGAAGAGCGTTAGCTAAAGCCAGACTTCTCAAATGAATTTTTGGCTTATTTTCGAGACTTTTGATTTCCAAAGCGTGTGTGGCATAATGATTGTAAATAACAACGATTTTCTCCTAGTTCGATTCCAGAAATCGTAGAAACCTCTAAGCATGATCATACGTCGATACAATGTTGAAGACAACGAAAGGGTGGCAAAAAAGGGGGTGAGCCAACTAAACCCGGAATCGCCAATAGCTGAGCACGCCAAAATCGATAATCATGCATAAGCTAGGTACAGTAATAAGCGCTTAAACACGATTATGCTTACACATTGATTATAAGATACGTAGGTACATGCTCGACTTAAGATTTATGCAACTACTAAAAAGATGAAACGAGATAAACGAGTAAAACAATGTTAGGTGCATTAAGCTTTACACCAAACGGCCTGTTACTCTTTGCGGCTATCAATCAATAATCCACATCATTTTCACTTAAAATCAGTGAACAAGAGCGTTTTTTGAGTTAATCAAGAGACCTGCAAAGTTTCGAAAATCAATACACATAGCTTATTGGGAAGAGCACAAAATTTTCTAGCTATGAGTATACTGAAAAAAATTTTGAATATGTGTTAGAAACTCAAGCAATAATAGCTAAAAAGTTCAAAAGTTACAGTATGACAGCCGAATCACACAGTTTGTTTTTCAGAGAATGTCAATTTTTCCGTTAATCTCAAGAAACATCAAACCGATTATAAAAAGTAAAGTATTTTGAGTACAGAAAAATAAAGCGTAACTATTTTCTGGACAAACTATCAATTTTTTATAGCTACAGTTAATCACACAGCAAAAACAAGTGAATTTACAACATGGCCGCATTTTTTACCAGTCTATGATAATATGCTAAAAGCAAGCAAAATACTTGCGCTGTAGCATCCGCTAAAAACGCATCTTTCAGATTTTCTTCTAAACTCAGTGTTATTAACGTATATTAAATTTTTCCAATATGGCTGCTTTCATGAACTGTACTCACTGTGCGCTGTAGATTGCACGTTATTTAATATTTAAGCACATCTTAGAATCCTCAAAAAAGCGCTTTCAAATGATTACTTACATATTTGATTTAGTAAAGAATTAGTCATTTTTATTAGAGCCGTCAAGAAGGCTGTCATACTGTAACTTTTACGTTTTCAGCTATTATTTCGTGAGTTTTTAACACACTTCGAAATTTTTTCTATCAGCCATGTCTTAATCTCCGAATGTTTGCAGTTCTCTCGATTAGTCAAAAACGCTGTTGTTTACTGATGTCAAGTCAAAAAGATGTGAATGAGGATCGATACATGTTGAATCCAAAAGGATCGCCAACGTGGGTGGAAGGTATGGCATTACCTTACAGTTTTAGCTCAAAAAAGGTGAATTCTAGACCCCATAGACCGGCTGACCCCCCTAGATTGGCAATGCTGTGCATCTATGATCTAGACCTCAAAGCCCCCATGTGCATGCCTGATCTGAAGTCGAGATGTCAATTAGTTCTGAAAATTATGCAGTCTAAATTCATCTGTCATTCTTTCGCTTAAAAAAAGAGCAAGATTATTGGAATCCAAACAAAAAGGATAAAGAGCTGAGTTGTAAAAACAAAGCAATATTTCTTATCAATATTTATACTTTTATTCCCAAGTTCCTGACTTTCTAAATTTATTTTTCAATGTCAAAATTTTTGCATCGTTATTATCTGACCTTTCAATATTAGCCTAAGAGGGAGTGATGCACAGCATGGCTGATCGGGGGGGGATCAGTCGGTCTTAGAGGAGTCAAAAATTGAGCGTTTTTGGGCTAAAATGACTTCAAAAACTGGCGCTCAAATAGCGTTAAACTACATTATTACACACTTTCTGGTCAATTTAAAGCACTTTTTAAGAAAATTTTCAATTTTCATCCGTTTTTGGCCTTTATGTTGCCTCATTTTCACCACAAAATTTTCCATTTTTCTATTCTTGATAAGTCAGGACCCCCCGAATCCCCCACGTGTATGTCTGATGTGGACTCAAGACACAATTGGTTATCGGAATAAGTTACGTTATGACTGCAATAAAAACCACATTTTCCTAACGTTAAATACGATCTATCGGTTCAAAATTTAAATTTTCCAAGAAAAACTTCTTTTTTTTCTATTACGCTGTGAAAAAATTCTTTTTTAATTGCACTTAAAGCAAAAATATGGAAAAAAAGTTAGTTATGGCGTTAAGCGCCGAATATTTTAAGCTTTTCTAACAAAGTTATGCTATTTTTCTATTTTGCATACACCTTCCAAAAAAGTTTTTTTCGATTGAGGGGCTCCCTCCCCTGAGGGCCTGGGTAGGATGATAAAGAGTTTTAGTTTGGTAGGCATATTCTTATTTGATGTTAAAAAACTAAAAAACGATGAGAAAACACATAAAGCAGTGATATTTAGGTTTAAAATGGCGCATTTTTGAATATTTTATATTTATGTCTAGGTCGCATTCGTGATAGTCGAGCGAATTAGCTTCGAATGATTATTTTTATAGCAATGTGTCGCGTTTTTTATTACGCTCTGGTTAATTGGCTGGGTAAATTTGAAAATCAAATAACATTATGGTGATGGTCTGTCACGAAATTACGGATTCTCTCGTTGCGCGAAAATATGTGTAGTTTGAGAAGTCTAACTAAAAAACGGTCAGAAAAAATTGATTCTAAAATGATTATTCGCACCAAAAAAACTTTAATTAACGGTAATGCCTCGAAAAACATTCTAGCGCAATCGCATTAATTGCAATGCCGTATCCAAGTATACGTTTTTATCTGGGTCATTTTTTAAAATTATTAATGTCAAATGACCTTTTTTCGAGAATTCTAACGAGGCTACTTCGCTTAGTTAGATTTGGAAGCTTTTTTAGAGCTTCATCGGTTGATAGGTACCAATCTCGTTTTCTAATTTACTCCTTTATTGACAGCTTATACAGGAGTAAAGCAAAATTGACTACAGCCTTAGAGAGTGACAAATTTCGATAAATATTTAGTGCTCGCTAGTAAATCGGTTGTGAACGCTGGAATGCATGATTTAAGTAGAAATCCAAGCGGGGTCCTTTGATGCAATTTTAAGATGCCGATGACCTTGTTCTGAAAGTATGATTTCTTATTTCGTCGTTTTCCTCTAATTTTTAGCGATTAAGTTTCATTTTATATTTCGATACGTTTCTCACCTGCTATTCAGATATTTTAATTAATTTAGATGGTAATCGTCGGTTCTGAAGAGAATTTTTTAGATTTATTATAGAAAAGCTCTGGGCTTTATTCCTTGCTGAGCTTTGCATTCCCAGAGAAATTGACAGGGTCGTCTAGTCGTAAATTTTTTCTTGACAAATTGAATGCTATATGTATCCTCTTATAAAGTCGGAAGGGAATTGTCAACTTAAAATTTTTGTTATAACAATTTGTTATTTTTTCGTCACGTGATGTTTAATAGAATTTTGTGAACATTGAATTTTAATTATTGTTAATCTACATATGTTATCTTTGTAACATAAAATGTTATCGAAGAAAAATTGTTGCCGGACAAGTTGGCTAGCATACATGTAAGAAGGGGGATGGGGGTTCCCCACCCAAAGTTGGTCGTCCCAAAGTCAGAAAATTTAAGACACTTCGATTTTTGGAAAAAATTTAATTTTTGGTCGTTTTTAGGCGATTTATGGCCGTTTTTGGCTAAAAATTGAGGTCATTACCCCCCTCTTCCACTGAAAATCGCCCGAGACACCCCTCCCAAACTTTCGAGCCGTTACATGTTTGTTGGCTAGCAATTTCGGTTAATAGTGTAATCTACGTACGTTTCATGAATTCCATTACTTATTCCAACTTGCATCAATTTGACTCAATTACACCAAAATGATATTTGGCGGGGGTTTTATTCCGCAAGAAAAATATTGGTGAATTCAAGCATAAATTATAAAATTTTGAACAAGTTTTTATGACTAACTTTTGGACCATATTTTGCTGGATTTGTCTTAAATTTTTTGCAAACTTTTTTCTCTCGTAAACGTCTTAATTAGTATTTCCTGAGCTGCAACTTCGCATTTATGTCATTTACTCCCTCAAACTCTCTAGAATTATTCATAAGATTTTCAAAAAAATTGGTTAATCTGAAACATTCTTCTGAATTTTTCGTTACTCTCAAGTAACCGAAAATGCTATCAATTTTTGAAACCTGCACGTACAATGCTGGTCAATCATTATGCGCATTTTTTAATCTCATTGTGATTTGTTAACATGACCCTTTGATTGCTTTACATTGTGTATTTTATTCAACTAATTTCGTCGTTATTTATTCGCCTGGTTTTAGAAATATCGCCTTTTGGGCTAATTGCGCTCTCAGACCACTGAAAGTCGCATGTATCACTAGTTTATTTTTCGCGTGACTTAATGTAGTTTGAGCCAAGTCCCAATATACTCAGGCATACACCAGGCTCAAATCTGACTTCAGCATTTATACATACGAGGTCAGGTGGCATAGCCCGGTCCACACGGCTCAGACTTAAGACAGGCTTTAAACCAAACGTCAATGCTAAAGCATACGACGATAAAATTGAGTGTCGCCTATATTTAATTGCTTGTCTTTCGCAAAATTTCTTACGCAGTGCGCAATGTTTACGCTTCATAAGCTTTATCAGCGTTCTCGCAAGCTTTAAGGTATCAGCGTTCTCGCAAGCTTTAAGGTATCAGCGTTCTCGCAAGCTTTAAGGTACTTTTTTTGGCACTAAAGCAAAGCAAAAGGATTTTCAAAAGCTTGTACATAAACTCGCTCGTATTGTTTAGCGAATTTTATGACGCAGTACGGCTAATGAAACACTGTGTGATTTGCTCTAATTCATATGCTTAGTAGGTAAGAGTCGAATTACGTTTAAGCTAAGCTAAATTTGACATTGGTATTAATTTTGTGGATACGCACCTGCGTTTCGATTTTTAGAAAAATTCTGGCCTTCACGCGATTTGCTTATATTTTCGTTTTCATTTTTCAATTTTTTTCTGTAGTATAATGTTCGGAGCATTTTTTTCCAATTTTTTCATTTTTTTTATTCCCATAAGAGAGAAACTGCTATATTTATTCGTTTTCGGTTGTTCATACATGCTTTGCGCATCTGGAGTACGTTGACGTCGATACATGCTTGCACATTCACGTGTGTTTGTGATACTTGGCACCAGGCATTCATCGGGGGGAGGATTAGGGGCTATACCAGACACACACGTGATGAGGGTTCGGGGGTCTAGATCATACATGGGCAACAGGACAATTCTGGGGGTCTGGTTGGGTGAAATCATCAAAAATGTTACTAAAAATAGAATTATGGGGTTCTACTGTAATCTATGGAGGTTTTTTAACTTCTGGGGGTGTAAACTCCCGAACCCTCACGTCAACGTGTAGTCTAGATCTCCCGAACCCCATTTTCCACGTGCATGTCTGATCTAGACTTCTAAGAATGAAAAAAATGGGAAATTTCCTGAGAAAATAAAAACAAAAGGAAGGCTGAAAATTGATGAAAACCAAAAAATAAATTATTGGCCAGAATTTTGAAGACTAACATTGTTTACGCTAATGCAGCATTTTTACTACTTTCTTAGTTCATTTTGGCTCAGAAAAGCTTTCTGGTTAGCCCCCATCAAGCCTGGCCATGCTGTTCATGCTTAGCACAGTAAGATACATTTTTGGAACTTGCTATTTTTTGGTTTCGCATTCTTGATTGAATATTCCTTGCATTATCTATCTGTCCGCTGTTTATCTTCGTTCAAACGTTTCAAATTATTGCATAGGTGAGAAAATTCTTCACAAATATAATAAAAAAATAATTACCTAAATTAAAATTAAACTATAATGCATAAAAAATTTCTTGATTTTCTTTCGTTTTTTTGGATAAAACTCGGCTAATATTGTGTGTGGGAAATTGCTTGTGAATTTAAATTCTTCACCCATTTCGACAAAAATGTTTCATCTCTGAATATATATCTGAGACCAAATCAGTGTGCAATGTCGTTCACGTCATTTGATTTGTAACAATTTCTTCTGCTGCTGAATCTAAAGGGTACTAATAATTATTGTTTCTTGTCAAAAAAGCCTGTCGAATGAGTAATTTTCTATGTTGAGCGTCTTTAAATGACGATTCTATTGCAAATAAATATTTGAAACGATAAGCAAAAAACAAGTTTGTAACTACCGTTTTGGCAGCTACATAAATGTATGTATGTATAATTTTTCTTTTTTCTGGTAAAAATGATGCATTAATCTCAGCCGGATAGACAGCAGGGCCGGTCTGGTGAGATTAGCCAGAGAGATTTTTTGAGCCGAAATGTCCTCAATAATCTGTATAAATGCTGGTATTGGAGTAAAATCTAAGATACTCCTTAGCGTGTAGTCATTTTCAAGCGATTCTACAGAGAAGAATTGATTTTCATCAATTTTTTAATCTTATTTTACCTTATTTTCCTCAAATGCATTTACCATTTCTCTTATTCGAGGGTTCATTTCCCCGAACTACCTTCCATTACGTGCATATCTTATGGCAACCATACTTGGGCAATAGCCGAATCCTGGGGGTCAGGGTGGTATACAACTGGCGGAAATCCCGAAAAAAACATGCCACAAATTTAATTCTAGGGATTATCGATTTGGGGGTTTGCCAGATTCTGGAGTCTGGACCATAGATGCACTGCATGACTAATTGTGAGGAGGGGGTCAGCCGGTCTGGGGGTCAAGAATTGAGTTTTTTGGGCCAAAATGACTTCAAAAACTGGTAAACGCGCTAAAATAGCGTTAAGACTAAATTATTACATAGTTTCTGATCTTTAAAACAAATTTTCAATTTCCATCCATTTTTGACCTTCATTTTGCCTCATTTTCCTGGGAAAATTTCTCATTTTTCCATTCTGGGGTGTCAAGACCAGACATGCACGTGGTGGGGAGTTTGGAGTGTCCTGACCTCCCAGAATGGGAAAATAGAAAATTTTAGCAGGAAAATGAGGTAAAATGAAGGCAAAAAAAGAGATGAAAATTGCGAATTTTCATCAAAAATGCTTTAAATTGACCAGAAACTGTAATAACGTAGTTTTAGTGCTATTTTAGAGCTTATATCAATTTTTGAGGTCATTTTGGCCCAAAAAGTTCAATTCTTGACCCCTCCCAGACCGGCTGACCCGTCCCCCAGATTGGTTGTGCTGTGCATCTATGGTTCTAAACCCCCTCCCCCAGGCACCCCCGCACGTGCATTTCTAGTCTAAACCCCCGCCAAACCCCCGCCAAACCCCCATGCCCTGAACGTTTGTTGGCAACTGTGTAAGCAAGTACCGCGTAAAATTTTAGATGCACTTTAATGCGCTACATACTCGTACATATGCATACGTTTTGTGCGCTTATTAGTTATTTAACTGAATGCTTTTTACCGTGTCCCATTTTCATTCAAAAAACGTGTTGAGCTCCCGGGCGAATTAACGCATGAATAGCCAGCTACTCTCCAGCTTCTCATCCGCGCTTATCGCCGATAATTTACATCGTCTCTCTCATTTTCATTTCAATATCCTAATCTCGTTGCATGCTCCCCTAATGGCTTTTTAGTCGCCCATACATTTTTCCACCCGGTCGTCTCCAAGCACTTTAGAAAGCTTTTTTATTTATTTTATCCGTTCGGCTCAGCTGCCAAGCTAAATCCGCTCGCTCGCTAGCTAGTAGTCTCAGGCTGAGTTAATTCGTGCTTGCTCTGATAGATACAGTACGACTTGTTTACACCGTACGAGCCAAAATATTGACCAATTTTTGCCCGAATTTTTACATATAAGGATAATTTTTGCGCGAATAAATATTCCCACTGATCTAATTTTGGATTGTTTTCTGTTGCTAAAACACCTGTCGTTTATGTCGAACTGTATTATACGTAGCTACATTATTTTGGTCCTTGATAATTGCTTAATTTTCCCTAACATTTTCCTATACTTCGCCAGTTTTACTGTCGCATAATTTCTCCTATTTTGTTTTCAAAAGCCTCAAAAATTTTCGCTTCAGTAAAATATGACCCCACGACGAATCATAAGTTTATGAAATGTTTTATGATAAAAACGATCTTGGATTTTCACGTTTTTCAGTACAAATGCGGATAAAAACGGAAGAAATGATCCACTCCACAGGAACGGATTCTAAAGGAGGAGGGAAGGGAGCGGCCCAAGCATCTTCGACTTAACTCAGTCAATGAGATAAAAAATTCAAAAGAGTGCAGCATTTTTATAGTAGATTAACTATCCTTTTGCAGTAATTTCCAATTTTAAATTTGATATTTGTTTAAATTGATGTAATTAAGCTGTCATTTTTTAAAATTTCCGTTCTATACAGTATTTAGGCAAAAGTTTATCAACAAAATGAAAACATTTAATAACTTTGCTCGCAATATTACTAATTTTTGTCAATAGAGTTCAGCACATTTTTGAAGATTTTTCAAAATTACAACGCACCATAGAGGGTCTAAACAAATTATACCGTAAACTGACGAAGGATTACTACTTTTCGCGTAAATAAGAAACTTTCCGGTGATATTTTTGACTTTGCTGGAAAATACTTGTGTACTGCCTTTTTTCTAAATTTCGTTACGAAATGATTTTTTCGATCTACAATTATCTGTGCGAAACGAATAAATTTTAGCCATCTTGCACATAAATTTTGTTACCTCTGTGTATGAGGATGCAAGTTGCAACGAAAAATAAAGGTCATCACTCTTTCATCCATCGGGGAATCGGTAAAAGGGATGCTGCACTCGTATGACGCCCATAAATGTACAGCATGGAAATTCGGGAATTCTGAGAGTCAACCTCTAAAAATGTTTAAAAAGTGCCTTTTTGGCTAAAAACGATGGGTACGCGCCTAGAGCACTGTTTTCTGACTTTTTAAATAATGCTCGTGCTTTCTAAAACACTAAACCGAAAATAAATTCAAAAAATCTGAAAAATTAAATTAAGTTGGACAAAATATGATCAAAGAAGAGTATACAGCGCGAAGTGCCGAAAACTTGACACTTTTGAGCTAAAAGTTAGCTAAAAACTATTTAAATCGTCGTATGTTTTTGGCTGAATCCGATCCGGGGGGCACGCCGCCAGTTCTGACTGGAGCGACTCGAGCAAACAAATTAGCGACCCGACCGCTCACTTAAGTAAACAAAAGTGCACAATTAATTATGCTGGGCTGACCTCGTCGGTCGACCAATTATGCGTCGGGTACTAACAATAATGCGCCCGACTAGGGAGTATCTTTTTAACACAATTTCTTTACAGAGCGAAAATCAAATCTTAAAGTTCAGTTTTTCGAGCTCATCGTGAAAAATGGAGCAAGAAAATATATAACATTACAACATTTCATTTACTCTGATGACTTATTTTAAATTTTGAGAGCACTTGACGTTTATTTTGTCCATAAAAGTTGAATATTTCAAAATAATACTAAGCCAACAGCGTCAACATGAAAAACTACCACGATTTGTCAACGAACAATATACGTAGAAGCACACACATCGCAAAAATCGTTGAACAATCGCTCCATCGAATCAGACTTGCTGCGCCAGATCCATTCGACCAGAAACCCTTCATAAGTCGCCGTATTCATTCGTCCAACCTTTCGTCGAAGGTCCCGTTTAGCCTTTGACCACTAAGCTTCGATGTTCTGGGTATGGATCGAATTGTCAGCCGGATTGATGAGACTGATCGAATGGTTCACAGTATCGTGAGCATAGTTCAGCCCGTCCAGATTGTATCCTCTCCAACAGTCTGTCTTGATCCGCTTAGGAGCGATTGTTCAACGATTTTTGCGATGCGTGTGCTTCTATGTGTAATGTTCGTTCACAAACTGTGGTAGTTTTTCATGTTGACGCTGTTGGCTTAGTATTATTTTGAAATATTCAACTTTTATGGACAAAATAAATGTCAAACGCTCTCAAAATTTAAAATAAGTCAACTTTTTCCAGGATGAATGAAATGTTGTTATATTATATATTTTCTTGCTCCATTTTTCACGATGAGCTCGAAAAACTGAACTTTGAAATTTGATTTTCGCTCTGTAAAAAATTGTGTTAAAAAAATGCTTCCCTAGTCGGGCGCATTACTGTAAGTACCAGACGCATAATTGGTCGACCGACGAGGTCAGCCCGGCATAATTAATTGCGCACTTTTCTTTACTTAAGTGAGCGCTCGGGTCGCTAATTTGTTTGCTCGAGTCGCTCCAGTCAGAACTGGCGGCGTGCCCCAGGATCGGATTCAGCCGTTTTTTTAAATGTTTTTAATGCCCATATGTGGGTGAAAAGTTCGCCCTTTGACCTTTGATCTATTCTCAACTTAACGTCTTGATGTCCGCAATACTCTTCATTTGTATCGAAACTATTAACTTCTTAAAATCATTTAATCTTCAGAAATTCCTTTTCATATAGCAAAAAAAGGCAATAAAAAGCGGAAAATATCTGTTGTGACTTAGAGGAATCATTGAAGACAAGCAGTTCAATAAGGGTTTTCTATTTCTTTGGCTAACTTTTTGCTCATTTTCGCGATTCGTCAATACATATGCCCTACATATAACTGTCACGCTTATGTAGCTTGAATAATGTCAAGCCATGTTATGCGTGCAATTTACTCGCTTTTGTGTCAGAAAAGCTGATTTTTAATAAAACGTCAAGTTTTTTATGTTCTGCTCATCGAATGATGGAGCGACTTTAATGCGAACGGATCAGCATTTGTTGTGCTTTTCTTATAACCTGCTTCGAATTTACATTACTTTCTTTAAAATCGCTCCAACTGACTAGCTGCATTATTTTAGTTGGCAAATAAAGTTTCCTCGACATTTTTGAACATGGGTATGAAATATTTGCATCTTACATATTTGTTTACTTAATCATTGACTTTTTCAACTTATTTATTATTAATAAATTAAGTGATCATTTAACTTATTTATTTATTTATTTATCAGACTAAATTGATTATTTTTATCAGTTTTAACTCATTTAAATGAAGGTAAATGTTGTAACTTTTTTGATACTCATTTATTAGCTTATGTAGAAATGTTTTGTGCAATATGTGCCAGGCATTACATATCCGAAAAACAAACGACAAACGAATAAAAACTATTCCAATAGTTTTCTCGTGCTTAGCTAGTAAGTTTTAAAGTTATCGCGATTTCGGTCATTGGTTTTTTGGCAGAGCACTCAAAGTTGTTTGATTTTTATGAAATGCTTATCATTTCCGTGGTGTCTAATTTTGGCTAAATTGATAACAAAAGTCTATTATCATAACCAGATACATATGGGGGTTATGGGGTTCAAGGTCTGAACACCCAAAATAAAAAAATGGGACATTTTCTGGAAATATCAAGCAAAATAAAAGCTCAAAATTGACAAAATTCATGAGTTTTTGCAAAAGTGCATAAAAATGCTCATAAATTGTAAATTAACTTATTCTTTCACTGTTTTTAGCACTTATATCAGTTCTTTAGGCTATCTTGGCTCATGGAAGCTTGGCTCATAAAAGCTTTGGCTGACCTCCTGTTATCGACTAAATCCTAGACCGATGAAGCAGTGCATGTTTGATATTGTCCTCCATAGAGGAGGAAAAACTTTCCTGCGAAAAATAAGATAAAAATGAAGGCCAAAAAGGGATGGAATAAAAATCCTTTTCTGAAAAAGTGCTCAAAATTCACCGGAAACTGCAAATTAACGTAGATTTTATTCATCATTAGCATCTTGCGTTTGAAGCCATTTTAGCTCAAAAAAGCTTTCTGCACGAACCATTAGGCTATGCTGCGCTTCTATGCTCCAAACTCGTCTGTTGAACGTATTCTCGCTATTCTCATTTTCCCGCTGAATCGCCTTTCGTCATTATCTTTAGCCTGCGGTCGAATAAAAAATATAACGATTGCCAAATCTCGTTCGTGACGAATATATTGCGAAAGGAGATTAGACGTTTATGGCTTCTGTCGAGCTGAAACCATATATCTTGCTATTCGTAACTATTTTTATCCTCTTTAATTACGTCATTAAATAAATTATCCTTGGAATAGCTTTTTTCTAAAATACGCCTTTTAATTTTCGTGGATTTCGTACACCCCCTGAGTTAGGCAATTATGTCAAATCGTTTGATACGCTTGATTGAATCATTGCACGTTGCAGTGCATAAAGGCATAGCGAATGACGTTTTTGATTTCGACTCTTGCAATCAAGTCAATTGTATTTTAAGACGTTGGTTACAAGAAGCGTGAACACGCTTATCCTGATAAGCTGATTGTAAGACTCAAATTACTTGTTATTTTTTATAATTTTAAACTATATACTAACATTTTTATATTGATTTTATATCAATTATTATTTTTTATTAGTGAACCTTATTCAATAATGCTAATGATATTTATCTTATTACGAATGATGAAACGCCAAAATGATTTTCAACGATTTCTGATTTTCGGAAGTCTTAAACCTTTTATTACAGAAAATGAATCTTTTTAATGCATCACGAAAAGTATATAGACAAATAATTATAATTAAAAATTGCAAGATGGTTAAAAGTATTATAAGCGATTGTAAGAATTTTACTTATAAAAAAGAAAAAGGATTAAAAGAAAGATTTTGAAAAAAAGACAAAAAGATATAACAAAAAGAAAAGAGATTATTAGGGTTAAATACAGCAATTTGAAGATTTAAGTAACTAATAAGGATTGCATGGACAAGGAATTAATTAAAAATTTGAAAACAATAAAAGGATTACAATAAAGGCATACATACATATATAATAATGATCACAAGTACAAAGCGATTATAAGGACATAAGAATTTCAGACAAAATGAGCCAAAGAAGGCCGAATTTTAAGATTACAAGGAATTAAAAAAATACAAAAGGGAAAGTATGATAAAAGATTATAAAGTTATAAAGACATAGAATTTTAAGACAGGTTCCGGCTTCTGCTATTCAAATCTTATTTTTGAATTATTTTTGACAATCGTCTGCTAATTTAATTTCACTAAAAAGTTTTCCTTTCCATTTCTTCAATTTTTTGCGGCAAATCGTCTGCTAATTTAATTTCACTACAAAGTTTTCCTTTCCATTTCTTCAATTTTTTTGCGGCTGCTACATAAGAAGCCATTCATTTGTTTAAGTTTTTAGGCCGGTTTAATGATGATTCATTTAAAATAATGCATTTTTGACCACACATTCAAAATAAAGCGTGAAACCTGACTATCTTAAGTAGGAAAAAGTGAAATTTTTTACCTAAGGCAAAAGCAAGGTACACCTAATCTCTTAGGCAACCAGAATTCGTTACGATTTCGCTAGTTGCTTGGTGCCTTGCGCAAGTTAACACGGGCTAATTAATTTGTTGTTGCGAACGGCCTGTCATCGCAGAACCGAATAATAATCACGTTGATTTGGGTGGCAATTAGCAAATCAAATTCATGTCAGGTTCATGATCTTGGGAGTTGGTGGTTCATAGTCTTTGAATTTAATAAAAATCAAATTCAAGTTTTTAAATTTCAAATTTTCAAAAATTTTAGGGCGCAAAAGTTTTTCACTCCCACCCCAATTTTCGATTTTCTCAATACTCGTAGGCGATCGTTTACTTTAAAAGTATCAATTTTTCGGCATTTCGCGCCGAGCTGCTATTTTTTACTATATTTTGTTTAATTTTTCTCGAAATTTTTTATGCTCTTATAGGTCAAAAACGCCAAAATATGATGCTTTTGACGCGTAACCATCGATTTTGAGTCCAAAACAGTCACTTAAAAACTTTTTTTGGTTTCACCCTCCCTCAGAATTCCTATATGTTTTGTACGCATGGTCAGGCTAGCCAACTACCTTCAATTGATACTTTCTCCATATTCTCATTGTCAAACGCACATATGGATGGGTTTGAAAAAGTCTCCATAGAAGAATAAAAGGCTAAATTTCTGAGGGAAATGAGGCAAAATTAAGGCTAAAATGGACAAAAATGCAAGTATTTCGATCAGTTGCTTGAAATCGACCAAAAACTTTTAAATATTACCGTAACTATATTATATTTTAATGTCTATACCAATTTTTATGGCCATTCACCTGAAAAAAGTTGTTTGATTTGCCCTACACCAGATAAGTCCGATCCAAGGATCACTCTGTACTCATTTCAGCTTCAGTACTCGTTGAAAACTCGTCCATTAGTAGAAAATGCTATCAGGCACGTATGTGCATAAATCATTGAGCCGCGCCCACATTGCCGAACTTTTAATTGAGCTTTCCAACGAGGGGCTAACGAATGGAATGAATTTGGAAAGTTCATAAAATTAGGGCACACAAAGGAGCTTATATTGCGTCCAATGTACCTCAGATAGTTTCCAAATCCGTGGGGAAAAGTCTTTCCTCCACGAGGATTGTTCTCCATTAGTTGAAAATGCTATTAGACACTTATATACATAAATCATTAAGCCGCGCCCACATTGTCAAACTTTTAATTGAGCTTTCCAACTAGGGGCTAACGAATGGAATGAAATTGGAAAGTTCCTAAAATTAGGGCACACAAAGGAGCTTAGATTACGTCCATTGTACCACAGATAGTTTCCAAATCCTTGGGGAAAAGTCTTTCCTCCACGAAGATCTCTAATTCAATCCAATGTCCACAGCGCGACAATCCTTTTTCAAATAAAGTATTTAGCGCTTTTTTCCACCCGTAATACTTTTCGTCCAAATCGAAGATTTTGCCCTCAACTCCGCTCATCAATTTTTTTGTACTTTACGGTCATCCTAAGATCAGAATTATATATTTTGGTCTTTGCCGTCGTTGAGTACTCTAATTCACAGTGAACCATGACAAAAATCTGTGCATGCTCTGCTGCAATGGAACATTAATTTACTACTAGTACGCTCTTAAATATTTCCGCTTATTGGCTCAAATTGATAATCTCATTAGCGCGCTTTTTCATTTTTTTAAATCTTGTAATTTTCAGCTAACTGCTCTTTTTACTTTCGCTTACGATGTTTTGATCTTTTGTACTTCGTTCACAAGTACGTGTGCGATCTTGTTGCAGATTAGTAGTCCTAGGTCCTGATCATAGATGCGCAGAATGGCCTATTTGGGGGTCAGGCGGTCTGGAGGATGGATCAAAAAGCGATCTCTTTTGTGCCGAAAAAGACATTAAAAACTGGTATTAATGCTAAAATAGCGTTAAAAATACATTATTCCACAGTTCCTTATCAATTTCGAGCACTTCTGAAAACATTTTCAATTTAAATTCCTTGTTTACCCTTATTTTGCCTCATTTTCCGACGAAATTTCCCATTTTTCCATTCTAAAGGTCTGCACTTCAAACAATCCTCACGTGCGTGTCTGGTGCTGACCATAGATGCGCAACATTGCCGATCTGGAGGGGGGGGGTCAACCGGTCGGGGGTCGAAAATTGAGCTTTTTTGGGCCAAAATAATCTCAAAAACTGTTATAACAGCTATAATAGCGTTAAAAGTACGTTGCAACACAATTTTTGGTCAGAAGCACGTTTTAAGAAGTTTTTAATTTTCATTCATTTTCGGCCTTAATTTTGCCTCATTTTTCCCAGGAAATTTTCCATTTTTCCATTCTGGGATAGAATAGACCCCCGATTTACTCTTATGTGCATGTCTGGTCTTGACCGGACATGCACGTGGGGGTGGTTTAAGGGTTCAACGTAGAGGGTAAAAATGGAAAACTTTTTGAAAAATCAGGCAGGATGACAAATCAGGCAGGATGACAAATCAGGCAGGATGACGTCCAAAAATGGATGGAAATCACGAATTTCCTGCAAAATTGCTTGAATTTCTTTTGAAACTGGAATAACTAGTTTTGATGCCATTTTATCGTTTATACTACTTTTTGAGCTTCCGTCGGTTCTCTCTGGCTCACTTCTATATCGGTCATGCCGTGCATGGTTCATGACTGACGAGTAGCAACGCTTCAAGTGAAGAATTTTGTCCAATTTGTAAGATTTAAAAGTTTAAATGTTATTTCTAATATACGAGGGGCGTCCAATAAGTACTTGGTCTACGTGCCTTAAAGTTTGTACATCAAAATAATTTTTTTACTGTTTTTCAATATAGCCTCCTTTAACATCAATGCACTTTTCATAACGATTGGTTAACGATTCTAAACCATCTTTGAATCAGTCACAAGATTGTGACTCAAAAATTCATTCATGGGTGCTGGATCACCTTTTGGGAGCCATTGCTTCGATTCTTCCTTAGATTCAGGATCATAATAATGAATCCAGGTTTCATCTACAGTAATAAGACGTGGATAAAAGTTTTCTGGGCCAGCTTTAATTTGAGCCAGATTCGAATGACTGATTATGCACCTGTCATGCTTGTTGACCGCTGACAGCATTCTTGGCACCCATCTCGATGAAATTTTTGACAGGCCAAGCTCTTCATGCAAGATTGTCTCAACTGTGTTTTTGGAGACTCCCACTGCTTGGGCAATCTAACGAACTCTAATTCGTTGATCCTCAATCACCAGTTTTTCCACAGCATGACAAATTCTGTCAGTTTTTGCATCAATTGGTCGCCCGGGACGCGGATCATCTTCAACTGATTGTCTGCCCCTCCGAAATTCTGCAGCCCAATAAGTAATGGTGCTTTTAGGAGGGCATGAATCCTTGTGAACGCTGGCCAGCTCCGTTTGAATGTCTTCTGTTTTTAGGCCTTTCATGACCAAAAATTTTATGACTGATCGATGCTCCAATTTCGATGATTCTATTGTTAACCATGAAAATTTTCAATTAAATTATATAAAATTAGCAATAATTAATGTAATTAGCTAAAAATATATAAAAAGGCTTATAAATGGATGAAGACTATACACAAAAATTTCCAAGCATCAGGCCTCAACGTAAACCATGTAGACCAAGTACTTACTGGACACCCCGCATCGCAGTAACGCTAATTGTAAATTTATAGAATTATCCAAAAAAACACTAACCACAAATTATGCTAAAAAATTTTCCCCTTGAAAAGGAGCGGAAAAAACTAGATAATTATGTGGAAAACAAGACAGTAATCGATTCCGTGCTTATTAGCGATTTTAATTAAATAAAAGTGCACTCTTTTTTGACGAATGCAAACATCAACATCCTGATAATCTCTGCTGTTTTATTCACTTCCTCCGTTGTCTTTGCTTATTGTCAGCTCATAGCGTCATTTTATATTTCATTTGTCCTTTTAATCTTTAGATATTTAATTTCTCTGAATTCTTAGCTTATTAATGCTTACTTTCAGCTTATTGTTGTTCGAAATTCCGTTTTCAGCCCAATCCTCATGGCAAACAAAGACCACACATGATCTTGGAAGGGTGGTTGTGGAGGAAGAGGGGTTTTAACCCCCCAGAAAAGTTTTGACAGTCTCCAGAAATTGTTTCTCCACCCACCCCCATAACTCGCGATTTTCCGAAAAATTCCCTGAATTCGTAGAGCAGGTGATGCATAAGCTTTTGTATCCATCTGCTTACTCGGAAGTGTCTCACGCCATAGACTCATTTTTGACTATATTTTCTTCAAAATTAAATTTTTGTGATATCTATCGAAATATTTCATGTTTTTACACTCTGGAAAGACAGAGTTTCGTTATAAATGCCGCAAAATTATGTTTTTGACGCATTTCCACCTTTTTTGAGCACAAAAAGGCACTTCAAAATTTAATCCTCCCTCAGAATTCTCATGCTGTGCATGTCTGACGGAGACTATGGTTGCCAAAGTCGGACGAATTCATGCTGATTTCGCGCCGTTATAAATGAAAGTGCAGAGGAAAATTGCTCACCTGCTGCGAAAAACAGATAAAAAATGCCGATTTTTTATTCGACGTTTTGCCAGAAGCAGCCTTTACGTCATATTCTTAGGCGCTTATACGCATATTTAACTGGTAAATTACGCGATTGTGTCACGGAAGCCGCAAATTATCATTTGCATCAAGTGATAACGAAACATTAGCGATACCATTATCGTTATTAATTTTCTCGCGCAATTTTTCGGGGTAGGTACATCATCCGATCATCTAACGCAATCGTAGAAACGAGTTCTTGTTTGCTTAGCAACGTCACTCACTTGACAATTTTCTCCTTTTGATTGCTACAGGTAATTGAATTTAGCGGTCAAAATCGAACTGTCATTATACATGGGCGTTGGGGGTCTGCTGGACCCCCAGGATCATACATGCAACAGGGGGTTTGAGGGATTCCCTCATCCAAAGTCGGACTTTTCCCCATCCCCCTGAAGTCAGAAAATTTTTGACCTCCCCCGAATTTTGGAAAAAGTTGTGTTTTTTGGCTATTCCTATGTGTTTTTGGCCAAAACTTGGATGTCATTTTCCCACTCCCTAAAAATAGCCGGGGACCCCCAGCCCAAATTTCGAGCCGTTACATGCGTGCCCAGGATCTGAACGAGCCCCAGAATTCGAAAGGCCCAAGAATTAAATTTTCAAAATTTTTTCGTTTTTTCCGCGATTTATTCATGCCAACGAATATAGCTCGATGAGAAACGTCGAAAATCGTCTTTTTTTGCGATTTTTCGACACTGTTTATCATTCGCAAATTTTTGGACCCCCCATAATTTAAGCGCTGCCTATGCTTGGTTGTCATCGAAAGCTTGCAGTATTGCCATCTACATTTACTCGTCCGCAGTATCTCCAAGCCATTCACATTTGTGCACTAACTTATCTATCTTTCTTTTTTGAAAATTAATAAGATATCATGAAACGCGAAAAGGATAATATTGCTAGGCGCCAATCAGAATGGCTCAGTATGATTTTGATAATAAATATATAATAAATATAATATGATATAGTAGGTATATGAATAATATTTACTAAATGATAAATAAGAGTTATAAATGTGATATAATATAAAAGGTAACTTACGCGCCGTAGCTCTGTCGGTCTGCTCTATAGCGAGTTATCTGATTATGAAGATTAATCGTCGTTTATTTTCGGCACTTGCGGCAAACCATTTCATTTTCCGCCTTCTTTTTCCTATCACTTTTCGCTCTTTCCGTAAAAAACTCAAGGATTGCCCATGATGAGTATTCCTAATGGGTTAGAAAACGGGGTTTAAATGCTTTTATTGCAAATACGTAAATTAGGAGGAATGTAAAGAAAGAATAAGGAAACACTTATTGTCGATAGAGGGCGACGTTTGCCATTGTAAAAAGTTAAATAAGTCAACGTCAATTAGCCTAGATTATAACTGGAAAATACTAATGAATCCGCGCAGATAATTTCTTTTTTCCTGAGAAAAAAGCTGTAAATGCGCCATTTTACGCCTTTTTTCGATTTTTCAGCTCCAAGGTATACATTTTTCGGCATTCGATACAATTTCATTAAAATTTGCCAAACCTTATGCACAACTATATTCCGCATTAGTACATTTGTTCACATTTTGTAAAAAAAATTAATCAGCAACATCGAAAAATTTTTTCTACTTCTGTTCAGCGATTTAGGCCGTAAAAATCTTTTTAGAGAAATGGATTTAGATTACCCGCAGAAATCAATCCTGTTTTAAATATGTACTCGTATTCTGACTTGTTTTCCTTTGAGCTCTTCCGCTCATTTTTCTGAGGCGGTAGATCCACACATGAGCCTGGGGGTCTGACTCGACCGCCGAGAATCTGAAAGAACCCTACTCCTAAATTAATAGAAACCAGAATTGAATTTTCATTGCTAATTCTAGCGATGTTGCCCCATCGAATTCCCCCAGAATTTGCTTGCTGCCCGTGTAGCTAGATTCAAACATGTATATGGGAGGTCGAGGGTCTAGCTCGACCATAGATGCACAGATGGCCGATCTAGGTGGAGGGGTCAGTCGGTTTTTGGGGGTCAAGAATTGAGCATTTTTGGGCCAAAATGGCGTCAAAAACTGGTATAGGCTCTAAAATAGTATTAGAACTACGTTATTATACAGTTTCTGGTCAGCTTAAGGCACTTTTAGAGAAAATTTTTAATTTTTATCCATTTATTTCCCGTTTTCCCATTTTGGGTTGGGAAGGTCTATCACCTAAACCGACCCTTCATCCGTGCATGTCTGGTCTAGAGACCACCAGAATGGACAAATGGAAAATTTTCTGTTAAAAAAAGACGCATAATAAAAACCGAAAACGGATGAGAATTGAAAATTTTATCCAAATGTGCCTGAAATGACCAGAAACTGTGGAAAGATGTATGCAGTTTTAACGTTATATTAGCAACTATACCAGCTTTTTAGGTCATTTTGGCCCGAAAAAGATTAATTTTGACTCCTATCCCCAGATTAGCTGATCCCATGCTGTGCCTCTATGTTTATACCCTCAATCCCTGTCGCTTGCCTTTCTGATCTCGATTTTAGCTTGTATATTACGGCCAAGTTATCGTTCACTTATGCGAAAAAATATTATTTATGCACTAATGCGTTTTTTAGTACTATTTAAGCTAATTCGTCTAATTTCCTTATTGTCCGTCTTTCGCACGCTATCCGGTCGAGAAAAAACAATTTAAAACGTTTGTCCTGCCATAGCTGGCTTCATTGACGAATATTTTTACGCACTGCAGTGCATCAATCGAAGCGCCAAAAAAATTCTACGCGGGCGACGTGATAAGCCTATCCGATCTAAACCAAAAAACGACCAAATGTTAATTACGTTTGCGATCCGTTCGAATTCCCCGCCGATTTACTGTTTGTTTGTTTGTTTATTTTTTAAGAGCCTTGCCGTTTTTTTCGCCTCGCTCTCAATTGAGCGGCGCAAAATGGCTATTTCGGATTGAAATGGGGATTGGGCCGTGAATTCGTTTTAGTTTTTTGGCTCATATTCTGGCTACAGAAACATTAATAGAATGTTACGGTACGACCGCCGGAAAAAATCGCGTATTACCGGCTAAATTGAGTGATTTTTTCCGGTGGAACGTATGCACGTATAAGAATGCCCTGGGGCGATCAGCGGTTTTTTCCATTATCGAACTATCAAAAATCGCCTCTCGTTCCACTGACCGCTTCGAAATGCATAGTCTCGGGTGACGAACTGGCTTTTTTTATCCCGATTCAATAAATGAGTTTTTCCTTTTAAACTAATAGGCCATATCCCGGTTTAACCCCAATCGCTCTTACGAGTTTTTGTCGTTTGAAACCCAATCCACTGAACCATTTTAAGCGGACATTTGATCCACTTCATTATGTTCCAGGAAAAATTTAGCTATCAGCTTCAGATACATTGTGTTGGTTTAGAATTACTCTTGTTAAGTCAATCAGTGTTTAAAGTTTTTGGCATATATGCTTAAACTTGTTTAGGTACAAGATCTGGCTAACATGAAGCTTTATCTTATTTCGGATAAATCCGGGCATACATTTCTGAAGTCACTCAGTGCCTACAATTTTTGATATTTATGCATAACTTGAGTAGACACCTTAAATATCATGTTTATCCGTAGCTTTAGCCTATTTCGCGTGAATTTGAGCATGAATATTAATAGCTTTTGTGTTGACAAGCTGACAGTTTATGATTAACAGACGGATGTTTAGCTCTGCACAGTATGGCTGGTCTGGAGCCTGTGGGTTTGCCGGAGTTTTTTGAGGTAAAATGATTGCCATTATTCATGCTTTAGAATTCAAGCGGTTTTGCGAGAAACTTTCTATTCATATCGGTTTTTTCCACTTTGATCTTGCTTTACTTTCATAGAAAATTCTTTTTTTCCTTATTACCTACACATGTGCAAGTGCATGTCTAACTCAATGCAGTCAGAAAATATTTTATGAGTCATCACCAGACATGCACATAAATAGAAGTTTGGATTGAAAATTTTTTGTGAAGAATAAGGCGAAACAAAGATCAAAAATGGATGATAAAATCAAAAATTTTCTATAAGACTTCTTGAAATTTACCGGATTGTAAAGTAATGCAGTTTTTTACGATATTTTAGCATTTATACCAATTATTAAGACAATTTTGGATAAAAAATCTCTCTTACTGATCCCCAGACCGACCATCCTGCACTCTGTGGTCATTAATTTTTGTCTCTTTTCGAATTTAATAAGCATTTTTTCACGTTTAACAAATTTTGCCTCTTGATTGGCAGAACTGCGCGATACAGTTTCAACAATAATCTAAACAGTACGGATTTCGACAAATCGAAAACTCATTAATTTCAATTTTCTATAAGTTTGTAAAATAATGGAACTTTAACGAGGCAATTTATTGAGAAATGGTTGTTATTTTCTTTGCGAAGGTACGCATTTTTTCCATTTCGCCACTTCTTCATTGCGTGCCGCAGGGCCACTTCATTCGAAAAAACGAGCTTATCATCTTTGTGACGTGCTTCTTGACGTAGTTTCTAGCGAAATACAGTGATCGGTTGATTTTTGTTTTTTCTTGCGAGTTCTCGGGAACTAATTAGTCGTCGTCGTTGCACGATAATTATCGGGAAATTAGTGGCACGGCATAGCACAAATTAATAGTAATACACGTGAATGCATAAATGATGATGGAACTATATGTCACAACAAACTTTCATGCTCGAGATCAATTAATTGGGGAAAACGTGCGATTTTTAGCCAATAGCGACATCCCTTTTACCTTATTCTGTGTAATAATAAAGAAACGATATGGGCGCCAATCTAATTATGGAGGACTGGATGGGGCAAAATGGCAAAAAGTTCCGAAAATTTAATTCTGAGGGTCTATAGTTACATGTGGGGGAGGGCTGGATTCTTAGGAGTCCAACTCCATCCCTCACAAATCCTCAAGCTCGTGTGTATTGGGGCCCCCATCAAAGTCGGTCGTCTGTATTTCCTGCTTAAGGCTGAAATTTTTTACCCTCTCTTTCCATACATCTACGAGTGATCGAAATTCTGGAGGAAGGAAATCGATCATTTTTAGGGAGAGGGATAAATGATTTATGAATTTCTGTCCAAATTTGACAAACACCTAAAAATGGCTTGAAAGGTGTTACCTAAATGTGAGTGGCGTGATATGAATTCTCTCTTTGTAGGCTAGAATAGGGCGTCCGACTTCGGATGTTGTGTCCCTCCCTTCAACTTTTGGGCAAAACCTGCTAATTTATACTATTTTTAGATGTTTTTTTTGCCATTTTTGACCAAAAACTAAAGCCATCTCCCCCAAAAACGACCGACTAGCCCCCAAGTTTCGAATCTGCACAACACGTTGGTGTGTGTGTGTGTGTGTGTGTGTGTGTGTGTGTGTGTGTGTGTGTGTGTGTGTGTGTGTGTGTGTGAGTGGAGGGGGGCTGGCGAAGTGTAGACCCCAAAATCTGTAGACCCCAAAAATCGATAGATCCCCGGATTCGAATTATTGGTATGTTTTTTGGGATTTCTGTCAGTTTTACACTCACCCAGACTCCCCTGAATTTGTGCAATGCCCATATCTGATCTTCACGCCACACATGCTCACTTGGGGGTTAGGGAGTATCTTCCTAGGAAGACTGTTGGAATGCATACCCCACTCAGGCCATTTCGGACCAAAACTGATTTCTTGGACCATGAAAAAGCGTCAAATGTGTAATTTCAAGTACAAATACCTATTTTTCGAGCAGTAGACTATTAAATTCTCATCCAGACATTTTTCTTTATCATTTTGCATAAATTTGATGTTAGTGGCCATTTAATTGCCCTCATTGTTATTGTTTTCATCAAATTTAACCGTAAATATATTCATGAAAAATGAAATACGACGTAAAAAATTACTCATTCACCCCCTTCCCCAAGGAAACTCGGCTTACCTCCTCCCAGAGCTTTCGACCATGTGTGTATGCTTCACGCGCACGACCGATTTCGATATTTCAGAACGCCATCTGCCTAAAATGTCCGGCGGCGGCGCTCACTACCGCCACACCAACGACTCGTTCTACCTAGCGATGGCGACGCTAAAGTTTAACTACGGCATGATTCACCCTTATTTGACCATGGTCATCTGCTTCTTCGGCGTCCTTGTCAACGTCGTATCGATCGTCGTATTGACGCGGCGTTCGATGATAATCAGTCTGATCAACTGCATACTGGCTTACATCGCCGTGTGCGATATTCTGACGGCGACGTCCTACTTTTTCTACCTTATCCGGGTGTTGACGTTCGCCGATTGCCGCTCGCGCTACGCCTACTCGTGGATCGTGTCGCTGCTCGTCCACTCCAACCTGTCGGTCATCTGCCACACGACCAGCATTTGGCTGACCGTCTCGATGGCCATCGTCCGGGCGACGACCATCCGGCATTTGACGCTGCCGACGACGGCGGCGTCGTCGGGCCGCAAGCTGGACAAGCGGCCGGCGATTAGGGCGACGGCGATCGCGTCGTCGGTCACGCTCGCCGTCGCACTTTGAACTTGCCGTCGATGTTCTCGTTCGTGCCGACCAAGACGACGTGCCAGCAGACGTGCGGCGCAGTGCGCGCTTGCTCCAATTACTCGGGTGAGCGTCCGATGTGTTCTCGTGATAAAAAAGAGCACGAGGGTGAGTGTGAGAGGGTGCACTACCCCTGTAGCTTTCAAAAACTGATGTCTGTACAGCCATTTTGGCCGAAAAACGTTGATATATAGTCTTTTTCGGGCTCAGAAAATTAACTACATAGTCTTTAGGCTCATAAAACTAGCTACATATGTAGCCTTTTTTGGCTCAGAAACAAACCATTGAATTCAGGAATGTTATGTCTTTTCTTAGTTTCAATAGGAACTATAGTTGACTCGACTCAAAAAAGGGCTAAATAGCTATTTTTAGTCTTAAAACGCTGAAAAGCTATGTCTGCAAGTCCAAAAAGGATATACAGATATGTTTATGAGATCAGAAAGGCTATTTACGTGCCGAAAATGCTCAAAAAGGATTGTTTTAAAGCGACACCATCGTGCTTTAGCTAAAGAATCGTTATCTGCCAATTTTTGGACTGAAAGTCCGACCTTGCGCACCTATGTTCGTGATGTGTGGGATTTAACCTAAATAAAGTTTTGTAGGTGGGGGAGATTTAGACCCGCAGAGTGGCTACTGACCCCCGCGGAAAGGCAGACCCTAGAATTGTCGGTTTTTCGAAAAAATCGTAGACATTGTGTTGTTTTCAGCTTTTCTAGCTCAGCATTGACTCAAAAGTGTCCGATTTCTGGTGCTTTGCGCCAAAAACTCTTTTTCTGACTATATGTTTTCAATTTGCTCGTTTTTTAAATTTTTAAAATTTTATATTCTTTTTTATTCGGGAAAAACAAACATTGTTCATCCGTTGTTTTAGCTCAAAAAGGTGCTTTGGTGCTTTTTCAAAATTTTCCTGTGCTGACCCCCCCAGAATTCTCATGCTGTACGTGTACGGTTTTGACCCCCCTCCTCCAAACTCCGCCAGTGACGGCTAATCACAAAAGAACGTGAGAAGGGGGCGAGTTGTGGAGTGTTTGGATTACTATGATTCAAAAACTTTCTGCGATTTTTTCTTGCAAATACATAGACCTTCAAAAATTGTTGATTTTTTGGTCCTACCATTAGGCACCTCAAAGTTTGGGTACTGTTCATGTATATTGCATACCCTCAAAGAGTTTAAGATTTTCCAACAAGACAAAGATTAGAGAATGCATTGTTTCATCATTTCACAGGTAGCATTTCATTTCGCTGATTAGCCATTTTCGGACCATATTTCATTCAATTTAATTAAAGCTTTTGAAAAGTGTTTGTATATTTTATGTTCTATAGGAAAAAGCATAGCCATAAAAAATTATTTTTTATACATCGCTTTTAAGACCGAATAAAAAATTTTTTCCGACTGATTTTCCAGAATTTCTATCTTATACAAAAATGGTGATATAATGGCTATGAAGGGGATTGAGCAGGTTCAAGCGCTCTGCAAACCCAGCTAAAAAAGGCTGGTTTCATAAAATTGTGTATCTTGACACCATTTCTTCCTTGTAGTTGTTTTATGCCATTCGATAGAGTTCGTTGGAGAATATTTAAAAATGTTATTTGCTGTACACGTCATTTTATTTTGACCGTTTTTGACCTTTCTGGACAACCCTTGTTTTTCCACATCAGCGAATAGAGCTTGCAACAAACGTTAAAACTGATGTTTTTGCCAGTTCATAAATTTTTCGGTTCTCTGTTAATTGAGACTTTGGATGGCCTCCTAAAATAGACCTCGACCGTTTGGCTTTAAACCTCAGGTCCGCATAGCGGTTCTCGGCTATCTCCTTTTCTAGAGCGCAAAAGTACAGAAAAAATATAAAAAGCTATGCAAGTCAACGATATGTGAGCGCAATATTTTAGAAACTGATACTCGAGTCAAAAAATTTTGCAGAAAACTTAAGGCAGTGTACTAAGCCTTTGTAGGTAATAAAAGTCTGTTGGTTTCAGCAGCAAACGCTCGTGAGGAAGGAGATTAAGGTCTATATCTCTAAAAGACTGAAAGAGAAAATTTTTCTGAAAAAATCAGGCAAAAAAGTCAACGAAAAAATCACTAAGTTATTGCAAAAGCTCTTGATATTGACACTGATCTGTCAATTTGGGCAATTTTTATCTTTCTAACGTTTTCATCTGTTCTAACTATGTCATAGAAGCTTTCAGGCTGAACTACAGGCAAATCTAACTGACCTTCCTTAACCTCCATGCTGTATATTTATGGTCGTCACAATTTTCATCATTTTGTGAGAATGTACAGTAACAAAATACAGGGGGATTCATTGAGTGACAGTAGAATAACCATTATCTTGATTAAATGAGATAGATCAGCGGGTCTCTAGGGACCAAAAGCAATTTTTGGAAATTCCGATAATGGGTGACGAGGAGTGCATAATTTTCAGTGACGAATTCTGGGGATCTAGATGAAAATAATTCGAAAAATCATAAACATGCCAAAAATTCAATTCTGTGATCTAATATTCATTTAATCCACTTGTTCTGCCCTTTGAAGATCTTTGACCCTGTCAACATTGGACGAAAAACAATTTTGTTGACGGTTTTCAGATTCGTATGCTTTCTTTACTTTCCGTAACACGCAAGTCAACAAAGTCTGATCAAATGCTCAATTGGTAAAGTGTTTTTACTCAGCGCATAGTGTCTTTCTTTTTATTTCTCAAATTATGCTCCATTTCTTATTCATTCTGCATAAAATTATAATCTTTTACGACACTCAGTAGTAGTGATCATGCTAGAATGTCTAGAGTAGCTGGAATTGGTAGACAAGTCTTGATAATTTTCTGATTTTTTTATTGTTCGCTTCAAACTTTTTCTCTCGTGTTTTATAATGATTTACTCAAAAAGCGATCGGTCATCCTGATTTGCCAGAAAAATTTTTAATTATAATCCTTATTATGTTAGCTATATTCATTAGCATTCCCTCAATTAAGTCTTACATATATTTTTACGCCAATCCGGTGCGACCATAATCTTGTAGACTTGAGCAATTAGCGAATAACAAATCTCATTATAAAGCTGCATAGAAAACTTAAATCAAATCATTGATAATAATTAGATAAGAATGGAAAATTCCAACGTCGACTTGTAACAAGAAAAAATTAATAGTTGCCCTAATAGATTAATAATTGATAATACGTCAGAAACAAATGAGGTCTTTGAAGCCGCAAAAGACGTGTGCAAGAAATTAAGAGAATTCCTGAGGCAAAATCATAATCCTTCAATTGTTTAAGTTTTAGTTCGCCGAATAAAAAAGAATTAATAGACTTGCAATATTGAAGAAAATTCAGATTTTGAGGGCGTCCGTTGGGATAATCTTCCAACCCCTCTCGCATTGCGACAAGACGTGCACAGAGGGGTGGAGTTTTACATTTAGAAGAAAAAATGGAAAATTTTTCAAGGAATAAAGGCATAATGAAGGAATAAAATGGATAAAAATCAAAGATTTTATGCGAAAGTTTTTTGAAGTTGACCAAAAACGTTGAGCTAACATCGTTTTCACGTTATTTTAGCATTTGAATTATTTGTAGAGGTCAGTTTGGCTTAAAACAAAAACGTTGAATTAAGATAATTTCTAGGCTATTTTAAAATTTGAATTCTTCGGAGGCAATTTTGGCTCAAAAACTCTCGTACCTCCAACACCGGCCACGCTGTGCATCTCTCGTAGATTGCAATCACAACTGCACAGCATAAGCGAAGATCTGGGGGAGGTCAGCCGGAGAGCGAGCCAAAATTTCCTCAAAAACTGGTTTAAATCCTGACTAGCGTAAAAAATACTTCAGTTTTTAGTTTCTGGTCATGTTCAAACACTTTTGAAGAAACAAATTCGATTTTCATCCTCCCAGGAAAATTAATACATTTTCATTTTGTAGGGTCTAGCGCAGACATGCACATGGGGAGGGTTTGGGGCTCTAGGCCCCTAGAAGGAAAAATGGGCAATTTTCTGGGGAAAATCAGGCAAAATGAAGGCTAAAATTTAGGAAAATAGAAGATTTTCTTCAAAATTGCCTGAAATTGATCAGAAACTGTGGAACAACATACATAGTTCTACCGCTATTTTCGCTTATATGCTAGTTTTTTAGGTCAATTTGGCCCAAAAAAGCTCAACATTTAAGCTCCCAGACTGGCTGACGCCCCATAGATCGACCATGCTGTGCATCTAAGGTCTAGATGACCCCCAAAAGCCAAGTATATCGGAAAACAACCACTTAATGTCTGATTGTTTGTTATTTTTATCTTAGGTTCTATATTTTGTTTTTTATGTTGTGTTAAGTTATTTAATAATTTATTATCTTCCCGATGTTTACCGCTCAGACGGCGACTATTTCACGGCCGCTCCGCTCAGCGAGCGGCTGTTGATGAACGTGGCATTCTGGATCGGCGGATTGGTGTTCAAGATGATCCCGTGCGTGCTGCTTACCGCGTTCATCGTCGTGCTGACGCGGATATTGGCCGAAGTGCGACAGCGGCGCGAGCGGCTGCGGCGTCGCAGCGTCGGCGACGCGGCGTCGCCGGCGTCCGATCGCACCACGCTGATGCTCATCGTGTTACTGAGCGTTTTTTTGATCAGCGAATTGCCGCAAAGCCTGCTTTTAATCATGAGCGGCTTCAGCGACGCGTTTCGCGCGCACGTCTACCAAAATTTGGGCGACTTGATGGACTTGTTGTCGATGGTGAACAGCGCCACCAATTTCGTCATCTATTTCGTGATGAGCGAAAAATTTCGGCAAGTATTTTGCGCCACTGTCTTGCCGAGATCGACGTTTCAGCGACTGTTTCACGACCGGCCGATCGTTTGCGTCAGCGTCGCCGAATACAACAACAACGACAACGCGTACGAAAGCAACGGTGGCACAGCGGCAGCGGCGCGACGCCGAAGCGAGCGACGCAGCACAGCTCTGCTTGCCGCCAACGCGGCGGCGGCGTCGCCGGGCTACGATCTATTGAACGTCGGCGGCGGAGGCGCGGCGGACGATCATAAAGCACATAATATGGAAGGATGCTGTTGAAGAGAGGTCCTATTGCTACCGGACATTCAATTGGGGTTAAGTGGGGGCAAATATCCCTAAAAAGACTAAAGTGCGTAATATGGGTTCCGTCAGAAATTGTTGAAAATCAGTTTGGATAGTAGAATTTTTTTTCTACAAAACTCGCGGAAAATGTGAAGAGGAGAGCGGTAAGAAAGTTCAATACTGAGGCAGCTATAGGGTCTTAAAGTTCGCAATTCAACAGTGCATAAGAATAGGCAGTTTTGTTATTTATCCTGTAAGTCGGGTTTCTCTTAATTTTTTGGCTTAGGCTAGTTTTAGATCAAGGAGAATTTCAGATTGCTGTGTGTCGGTTTTACACTCGCGTAGGGCGGCTTAGGTCGACTTACATTTCAACAAAAATTTGCATAAAGTTGCATATACCACGTTAAAAAAGGGTTTTCGAGCAAAAAGATTAGCATATTTATCATCAGCATATCGGAAATAACGCGGATTATTATTTTTTGGCGAAAAAACTATAAATACTCGAATTTAATGCACTAATGCTTAATCAAGAAAAACGCAATTTGCGGTGAAATACGAAATATTTCGGAAAACAATTTCAGTCAAACTTGTTTTCCGAGCCTTACTTTAACGTTTTCAGCAAATTTTGTTAAAAATTCCGGACTTTTATAACCAATTGTACGGATTTCTGACGGAGCTCACAGCATTTATTATCCCAAAAATACGAAAGCAACAATTATTAGCTAAAATAAGGCAAAATTAAGGTCAAAAACGATCAAAGTTTGTTGGATGTTAAAATGTTCAAATCTGATAAATTAGTCAAATTGTTGAAATCGACAAATTGTCTTGTTCTTACGCTATTTTAACGCTTATATCAAGTTTTATGGTTATTTTAGGTCAAAAAGTTTCCACTAGCTGACCCCCTGGCTCGTCTGTGATCGCAACATTGATATCAATTCATTCTCCGTTCGAGATGATGCTTGACACGCCGACGTTATGTGCTTCCGGTAAGACGATTTCTCTTTTTTACCTATGTGTCTAACGGAAGCAGCGGTTAAAAGTTTTGACACATCCTGGCTTCAAAGTGATTAATGTTGAAAAGTTATTGATCGTTAATCATAGGTAGCGCGTTAGCGCGTACCTACAATATACTTGGGCACCCCTAACATTTGTCCCCCTCACAGCTATAACGGCACACATCTGGGAGGTGCGGTTTTTTTTAAAAGGTAGATAATAAAAAACTTATGACCCCCATTTTTCTTGTTTACACTCAATACCGAGCTAGCCGTGAGTGTGTAAAGTTTACACCTAAAATTCAAATAATCGGCGGAGGGCCAATTTAAAAAACAAATGTTTTCCTTGATTTGTAGGTTACGAATCTTGTCTTAAAATTTCTTTACACTCATTAGTTGTTGCACAGGAGTGTAAAGCAGACGGTTTTTTTATTGTTTTCATGTGCAGAAGCATGTCTAACTCAGTTTTACATTCTATGCAGTCTGATTGGTTTCAAAAGGTAGACAGTTATAAAATCTAGGAGAGTATTTTTTTCAAAAAAAGTAATATTTTAAAATTTGGAGGCGGTTTATTGTAAAGAGTCGGACAAAAAATATTTTTTCCTGTCATATTCTCCACTTAGTAGACAGAACGTGGTAATTATCTTTAAAATGTGTCTCGTCCTAAGCGCTAAACGTCAAAATTTATTTTGTTTCTTTACAATCAATATTGCGTTATTAGTGCAGGTGTTAACTTTACACTAAAAATTTTTTTCCGCCCAGAGCGTCGTGGATGATGTATTTTTTTAAAAAATGTTCTCTGTAAGGTCAGATTAACGAATCTGACCTTTAAACTTTTCTACAGCCAGTGTTTGTTGAGGTATGAAGAGGTGAACTTTGAATTATACATCTATTTTCTAATGCCGATAGATACCTCCGTATTGCATATTGTTTGATAAGATTTTTCTTATTTCAGAGGTTTTTGACTCGTCTTTAATAAATAATTATTTTTATTATCATAAATGCACTATTCTTAAACTTTAGTAGAATGATGGATATTTTTCAAAATAGTATAATCAAGCTAAAATCTTCGCTGCGAGACTCAATTAACGTGCATTGTGTTGATAGACAGGCAAATAATCATATGTTTATATATGTCGCCATGTTAAAAAACCTGCAGGGTAATAAGTATAGGATGTTGTTTGAAAGTATGGAAATGATTTCAGATTTTTATCTATTGTCCACAATACAGCGAAATCGTGAGTGAATAAGTATTAAAATCCGCCGATATGTTGAGTTCGTGCAAGTGGCTGACGTATCCGTTCTCGCATGTGGATTTAAAAAAGAATAATGGGTTCAAATCTTCTGCATACTGACGTTTTTAATTTTTTTAATTATTTTAGAAAAACCATGCACTTCATTTGACTTATTTATCTATTTATGGTAAGTAATCCGCTGGCTTCTTCATTTATCGTTTTGCAAAACTCCAAATTTGTGTTTACTATTTTATCTTAGGGTCAGTATTTCATCATAGGTAGCGCATTAACGCGTACCTATAATATACTTGGGTACCCCCAACACCTGTGCACCCCCTACAGCTTTAACGGGACACATCTGGGAGGTGCAGTCTCTTTTAAAAAGAAAGACAATAACAAAGTTTGCTGTCTGTTTTTTTGTTTTCCTTTACACTCAAAACTGACTGTGTAAAGAAGGTGTGAAGTTTTGGCGTAACCTTATAACATATAGCGAATTTTGGGGTTTTTTGCCGGGCTTGTGAACAATTCAGTATTGACTCTTCTAACAATTTAATGGCATAGATTTGTAGAAGAAGGAATTCTGCAGAGTGTAAAGAGTGCGAAAATCTGGGGGTGAATAGATACATTTTGGTCGAGTTTTCGACTTGTTTATGTCTGTCAACAACTCCGATTATAAGTTTTAAGAAATTTTTTCTCTGACAGAAATGTACTACGGATCGAGGGCTATCTTGTGCTTACCAGCAAACTTTTCTACAATGAATACGCAGTTAGTACCAGGTGTTTAAACTTTACACTCTAGCGGATGAGTAAAAAAACAGATTTTGTCCAAGGTTTCTCTGCCAACTTTTTCGGTTATGAGTTAGGATGAATTGAATAAAATAGAAATAAAGTAACGTTTAAGGGCTACACGTCGAAGCAAGCCGCGTTCAAACAAACGTAATATTGAGTTGTTTATGGGTGTGTAAAGTTCGAAATCTAAGTGTAAAATGGGCGAAAAAACAGGTTTTTTTTCGTATTTTGATTGGTAAATCATATCAAATATTTTGCGGAACATAAGTTTGGCACATAAAAACGTACAGCAATCAAAGGGCTACAAACTAGCCCGGACTGAATTTATTTACACTCAATGGGGTGTTAGGTTTAGATTTTCGAAGTTTACAATGAGGTGTACAGTGGAAAATACGTGTTTGTCCATTTTTTTGTTCGCCACTTTCTCTGTTCAAAAGTCGGGCGAGATCGAATAGGATAAAAATAAATTACTTTATAAGGGGTACGCGTTACAGCGAATTGAAGTTTGTTTACATCAACATTTAGCTTTTTCGACAGGTGTAAAGTCAAAAAAATGGGGGAGTTAAACGTGTTTCTGTCTTGTTTTTTTTCTGCCAAGTTCCGGGTTATGAGTCTGGACATAATCTCAAGTCTAAAAATGAACCAGAAACCAAATGTGATACGCCAGTTTGTTTGCATTCAACAGTGGTGTAAAGTGGTTTACATCTGATATTTATTTGTCCACGGGCCATTGTGGAGACTTAATTTTTTCATAAATGTTGATCGTAATATCAGAGTAATATCAGAATTACGAATCCGACTGAAATTTTCTTCACACTCTAGGATTGTGTAAAGTTTCCACTGCATATTAACTTTAGCTCTAGAGCCTTGCACATGCTTGATTTTTTCTAAAGTCTAAAAATGTACCAGGAATCAAATGTGAGAGGCCAGTTGAGCGCATTTGCTTGCACTCAACAGTGGTGTGAAGTAGTTTACAACTGATGTTTATTTGTTCTCGGGTTATTGTGAAGACTCAATTTTTTCATAAATATCAATCGTAATATCAGAGTAATATTAGAATTACGAATCCGACTAAAATCTTCTTTACACTGTGGTTGTGTAAAGTTTACACAGCATATTAACTTTAGTTCTAGAGCCTTGCGGAATCTCATTTTTTCAGAATGTTCTACGTAAAATCAGAATAGGGAATCTGACTGTTAGGTTTCTCTACACCTAGTAGTTATTAAAATTTGCACTATTAATTTGTTGTTAATATGTAGTTTATACTACAAATTTATTTTACTTCCAAATCTGAGCGTTAGCGTTCCTCACAATTGATATTTGTGTAAAGTTTATGCTGGAAAACTTTGATCTGTTCAAATAATGTAAGGTTGTCTTGTTTAAAAAGGATAATGCTGATGTTAAGAACAATATTGTTTTCCGCGTCCTTGGACTGCTGTCATTATTGTAACATAATACTGTATGTGTTTACTGACTGATGTACTCAAATCATGCTAATTTAAAGTAGGGTACTAGCAAAGAAAAATGCTCCGATGGAAGAAAAAAGATGAATATACTTGGAATTGTGGATTATTAAGGATGTAAAAGGAGGGGACTAGGAAAAAGCTACCTAAAGTCGCAAAATCTGCTAAAAATCACACTTTCTCTGAGCAACGCAAAAAATTGAAGTATATTCTGCGGCCTCTAAAAAAATGTCTTTTTTAATAATTTTAAAAGTTTCAGATAAGAGTGTATGAACGAAATCGATGATGCTTAATTTTTTAAATTGCTGGCAAGTAGCAACGCTGACTAGCTTCGTATCCTGATTGATAGAAAACTAAGTGGTATTGTATTTAAAGTTGTTTTATTTTGTTATGATCATTATAGCAAGCAAAGCAGGGGCCGATTGATTAGTGCACTCAATCGTTACCGGCATGCTAGTGTACCTACATTTAGTCTGTTTCAAGTCAACTTACGCGTTTCCTACTGATTTAAACCAGCAATTTCTTCAATTGTCTCAGATGCATGGATGTTTGCTGTTTCATTCAATTGGCTTAGAAAGACTGTTAGTTTACTCAATATGATTTCCAATAGCTACTGCATAGCGAACGTGCTGCTTTTTCAACCATTTTTATAGTTAAATATTTATTTTAATCTGTTGGCCGCAGAATATACTTCGATTTTTTTCGCGTTGTTTAGAGAAAGTGTGATTTTTAGCGGATTTTGCGACTTTAGGTAGCTTTTTCCTAGTCCTCTCCTTTTACATCCTTAAAAATCCACAATTCCAAGTATATTCCTCTTTTTTGTTCCATCGGAGCATTTTTCTTTGTATCGACATATAACTAGCATTAAAAGAATCAGTAGGGAAGTCTTTGACTTTTAATCGCACGCCAGTAGTTAGGGTTGGTAGAATAGCACCGGATTTGCTGTACAAAAGATATCTAAAAATTGCCGTTTCGAAGAACCGGCCTTTTTTATGACTTTTTTGTAAGTTCACGAAAAATCGGACTTTTTAGCGAAAATATGATCCATAAAAAATCGGATTTTTTTATGGGGCTCTTTCCTTCCATTACTACTACTGCTACTACTACTACTACTACTACTACTACTACTACTACTACTACTACTACTACTACTACTACTACTACTACTACTACTACTACTACTACTACTACGACTACTACTACTACTACTACTACTACTACTACTACTACTACTACTACTACTACTACTACTACTACTACTACTACTACTACTACTAATCTCATTATTCTTAACATATAAAAAAGTAGAATTAATGAAATAAAATAAAAATGCACTTACCATCTTCCATCTAAAATAAAATATTTTATTAGCAAACGAAACGCAAAATTAAAAACAAACTTACCCATCTTTCGCCTGTAATAAAATATTATATTTACTATAAATATACAATATTCGCTCACCCATCTTCGCCTAACTGAAATAAAACTTACCCGTCTTGCCTGAAACGTAAAATATTTCAAGTACACAAATAAAATAAGCACTTACCAGCTCCATCCGACCTTCCCAAACGTAATCTGGAATAAAAACCGAGACGATCAAAGTCTATTTCCGTATTTATTCTAGAATTAGGCGTGTCTAATTTTAGTTTTTTCTCGAAAATACCTATTTTTCACTTGCTCTATTTGTGTGTGCACTCTCAGTTTGAACCTGCCCTCGCTACGTAGAAGCGGTGCACTATAGGGCGTATTTTTTTTATTTCACTACGCAAAAGACATAAACATTAAAACCCTTTATTGAGGGTCACAAGGGATCGCCTGTCCCAGGGTTAAAAATACCGCAGTAATTTTTTATCTGCAACGCATATGTTCCATGATATTTTGTTTTCATGCAATCTAGATGGGTACAAAGTTATCAAGCTTACAAGAAATCCCAGGCAATGCTATTAGTTGACTCCCGCGACACCGCGCGCGGTGTCACGGAACTTCAACATCGAACCCTTCTTGTCCTTCGAGCTATGTGTGTAAAAAGTGTATAAAAAACAAGTTTAAAGATCCATGAAGTGTCTTAGTTTGCAGGATC
>JAVLUZ010000154.1:6549329-6658707 GCA_036768485.1 Mermis nigrescens | reverse complement strand
AACGGGTCGCAACCATAGGTGGGCAGCACCAAAATTCTGGGGGGTGGGGTGGTGAAAAAATTTTCAAAGGTCAAAAAATGGTCTGAAAAGTGGTCGTATGGCGAAATAAACACCATTTTTCGACGTTTCTCATCAAGCACTATCCAATGCATCAAAAAAATCGCTAAAAAAGCAAAAAAATTTTCAAAATTTGAATTCTGGGGGGTATTCTGATTTCTGGGGGTATTCTGATTCCTGGGGGGTATTTCAATTTCTGGGGGTGCATACCCCCTAAACCCCCCACGCCCATGTGTGGTCGCAACCAATAAGTCATTGAAAGATGTATCAATGAGAATTTTGTTCTTACCATTTTCAGGCCCATTTGTGGCCTTCTTATTAACTAGTTCAGAAAACAGAAAATGCGCAAAAACCACTGTTTTTTTTGTACGAGCCTCTTTGTACATGTACAAAGATCCCCGGAAAAGTCTTTGTACGAGCGAAAATTTTTTTGTACATATACCGTATAGATATGCAATTATATGTACACATTTTTACATACTACTAGATTGTTATCCGTGACCCGCACGCTTCGCAAAAGGTGTAACTTTGTCCTAAATTCAGATGGTTACATTAGTCGGCCCGAAACGCCAAAATTTTCATGAGACTTAGGTTGAAATTACACATAAAATTCGACTCAGCAAGTTAAAAATGACTTGTGCTACACAATTATAAATAATAAGCGGTTGCAATGTGCTGACTGAATCTCATAATAGACACCAATTTGCTAATGAATTTAATGCAACGCAAAGATAAAAGAGTCAATTTTATCTTCAAACGGCAGAAAACAGTGCACAGTTGTTTAATAGTTCTTTTTTCTGCATAAAATCTTTATAAAACAGTGGAAATAGATGTAAAAGATGCTTCAATCTGTGCAAAGATGCTTACAGATAGATTTTGGAGTGTTTAATGCCCGCGCCTGGAGCTAAATAGAATGTAATTATGATACTCGGCGCGAAGCGCCGAAAATTTTTAGAAATTTTGCTAAAAAATACTCGAAAAAAACGTTAAAATTACTATTACTTTGCCCCAAAAAGTCTTTGTACATTGTACAAAGATGGCTCCGAAAATCTTTGTACGAGCCTCAAAATCTTTGTCTCGTACAAAAAAGCAGTGGCAAAAACACAAGAAAATTTGGCCTTTCCTTTCATTTAAAATAGAATTATGTGTTCTTGTAAAGAAAGATAAACAAAGCAGAGAATAGATAAATTGGTACATACGCAAACATTTTCGCACTTTTACTATTATGTTCAACAAGCATGTGCAGTGTCATTCAATGAACTAATAGTGCATTAAATTACAAAAGTGCTGCGAAGTGCTGGATTATTTTAACAGATTCAAGCTTTAAAATTCATTGTCGGGTGAGGGAGGTCGGGTTTAAAATGAGGGAGGTCGGGTTTAAAATTCATTTAACAGATTCATTTCATTTTACATTTCGGGTGAGGGAGGTGAGGCTATGGTGACCTCCTCAACCGAAAATTTGTGTGTACAAAATGCACAAAGACTTTTAGGGCCCATCTTTGTACATGTACAAACGGACCTTGTACAAAGAACGCTAGGGATACAGAGGATGGGGAATTCCCTCACCTAAAGTCAGTCAATCTCCCATCCCCCGAAGCCAGAAATTTTTTAATCCCACCCGAATTTCAGCAAAAACGTTCATTTTTGGCCACTCTTAGGGTGTTTTGACGTTTATGGCCAAAAAACGGAAGTCATTAACCCTCTTGCTCTAAAAATAGCCGGGGATCCCCTCTTCAAATTTCGAATCGCTACACGAATGGCGCCAGGTGAGCGTTACGGACTGGAGGTACTAGGCGGCCCTTAAAATCCGAACACCCCAAGCATTGCAGTTTTAACGTTTTTTCCGACTTTTGCCCCATTAAACCGCCAGAATTCGATTGAAACTCAAGTACACACGGGCGTCAGTTCCAGGGACCACAGAAACTTAGTTGACCATTTATCGACCCCGAAAGGGCGAAATGGTGAACTGATCTGCTAATAAGAACGCGCACTATTCAGGATTCGAATCTAGAGCATTGCAATCCATAGGTTGAAGTGCTAACCGCAAAGTTACGACTCAGCGGAATACTGAAGAGGGCTAGGCTTTATAGCCTCTCAAAAAGCCAAACCGAATACAATAGCAAGCTAGTTGTCTTACGCAACGTCGAGAAGCGTTATACACTTTAGCACTTGAATTTCAATTGTTTTTGGCTCATATGTACATAAGTTAATCAGGTAGCAATTTGATCGCATTTTGTAGATTTAGTGTCGTGTATGTACAAGGGTTTTGGCTTAATTTAATATTTTATGCATAGCATAATGCTGCAGTATGATTCGGGAGTTCGACACACATTTTCCTGGAAAATTTTGAAGTCAGACGCGCACTATAAACTCAACGAAAGTGATGTATCATTGCACTAAAACTTAACGCTAGAATTGGCACTTGATGTAGTCTAGTCTCATTACTTTATTCAAAATACTATAATCGTCGTTCTAAGTTAAATTAAGGGAATTAGCCGCCGCATTCTTTCATGTTTTTCCTGCATAGGGCAGATTTTTCCGGCTCTTTGAAGTTGGATTTGGTATTTTTGTTCTATTTTTTCTTTGAATTGGTTGGCCCCACCTCGGAAAATCTCAGAATCCGACCCTGTATCCTCCATATTTAATATAATAAAAATAAAATTAAAAAATCGTTATAAGAACCAGACACATTACAGCGTGGGAATTCTGGTGAGAGGGCATTAAAAAATTCTCCTGAAGTGTCCTTTTTTGGCTTAAAAACGATGGGTATGCGTAAAAACGATTTTTTAGCGTTCTTGACGATGATCCACCTTTTTAAAACATAAAAAAAAAGATTTTTAAAAAACTTGGAGAAAAATGTGAAAAAATCGAGTAAATCGAATCGAATGTAATAGTCAAAAATTAGTATTTGACGCGAAGCGCCGTAAAATTCAACATCTTTGAGCCAAAAGATCGCTGAAAACTCCCAAACATGACCTCTTATACGATTTTTGGAAAATTAAAATTCTAGGAGGGGGTTGAAAAAATTTCCGGGGAAGAGGGTGAAAACCCCCGCAACATCATGTACGATAATAACCTCCAGATCCCGGCGGCGGCGGGGCGGGCCGCTTGGCTGCGCGAGCGGCGGCCAAAGCGGCGTGCGCGGCGGCTTGCGTATGAGCCACTTGCTTGTAATAATTCAGCCAATCGTCGACCATTTTATGCGCCGACGGCGGCAAGCGCTGCAAACGCATTCGACAACAGAACAAGCCCAGGTCCGTCGAACAAACGTCCAGCCAAGTGCGCAGTATTGATTGCTCGTGACCGCGCTGCCGAATAACAATTAAATTTTTGAACACTTTCAATATAAACTTCTAAGTTTCAAAACTTTTGAGTAAAAAACGTAAAAGGTTTATGAAATTTTGAATAAAAACTTTGAAAAATTTCCATACGTACTCTCTTGTAGTTCTTGTTCTTATTTATTTTCTTCATCCTGCATTTAACACTCGCTCACTTTGCGACATTTCGTTTAAAGTGTTCTGCGCTTCGTAGATACTGTAGCGTCTTATGTAACATATAAGACAGGTATACACATAGCAGCTCGATTTCACTCAAATTAATTTCTACATTTCTTGTTTTTTGCGTTCCATTTACCATAACGAAGACTTTTTATTATTTTGTCTTCCATTCTTGGACGAAATTCTTACCTTTCGTATAAACAGAAACACGTTGTTACATAGCGTCTTATTTTTCACAGCATATTTTGCTCACAATTTTCCGAAAAGTCATTGCCCCTAATTTTAAGTTTTATGTTTTGTGTTATTCTGATTTATTTCGAACTTCGGATTAGACCAAGAATTGCTTTCTAATTGCTGATGGCTGAGGTGCTGATGATTTTCTCCAATGCTTAGTTAACAAATACTAAGATCGAAAGCTAGAGGTCTCTAAACGTTCAATAGAGAAATGATAGGCAAAAATATTTACGTAACGCGGGAGAAACACAAAATATATAAAAATATTGCATACAAAAATACGTTAGTACACTTTGCCGTGAACTCCATAGTCTCAATTTCATGCTCGTTGTACAAAAGCTGTTTTGGCGTTCTTTCAAAAGCAGGCCGAAAATTTCTAATCTTTTCATTCGGAAGAAATTTGTGAAAACATGGGCGTTTTTCGCGAAAAGAGACAATGAAGTTCAAAACCTAAAAACTAATTAAAGTGAGATAAAAATGGGCTAAAAATCTGACTTCATTGTTATTCACGAAATGTATTGGCAACATTTGACCATCGGCATCTTGAAGCGGCAAATAAACGTATCTCGGTTGATTAGAAAACTCTCTACCACGAGTTATCGATACTGCAGGAGAGAAAAAGGAATCAATTCAGAAAATTTGAAAACGTTAAAAAATAACCAACATAAAACAATCACCGGCAATTGGAAAATCTGAGGAAAAATTATCGATTAGGAGGAAGCGACTCATTCACTAAAAAATCGACAGTCAACTTACTATTTAAATCTCACAGTCAATAAAAAATACGTGCCCTTTATAATTGTTATTTTCCTAAATTTCTAAGCGTTATCTAGAAGAACGCCATTTTCTGTTTGATTCGAAAAATCAGGATAACAATCCGAATTCCGTTCACACGTCTGTGATTTTTCGCAACCGGTCCATTCCTAGTATGTACATATTACAATGTGTACGTACAGTCGAACCTCTTTAATAAACACTCGGATAGTAGACACTCCCGCTTAATGAACACCCTACTCTCCGGTCCCGGCCAAATTACTTTGCTTTAGCACAGTTAGAAACGCACCGCTTAATAAGCACTAGGTTAACCCTTGACAGAAAAACGTGGCTTAACGACAATGTAGTCAAGTTTTTCAAGTCAACTCGATTAGTAAACACATAGTTTTTAACAATAAACACGCTTTGTGCACAGTAGAGGTGAAAATCGCTAATATTCAGAGGGATACACTAATGTCCTGTCGTATTATTGCGCTTTTGGCTGTAACAGCGCTATGTGAGATGTATGTACTCTCAAATAATTGTCAACTCGGTTAGTGAGCACACTCGGTTAGCAAACACGGAAGACGGGGTTTGACTGTATGTCTTTAAAACTAGCCTAAAAATAGTCTTTCCCTACAATTAGTCATCATATTGAGCAAGCGAGAAAACTCACGACTTTTAATCTGCAGAATTAATTTAATTTAATTAATTCACTTCAATTAATCTTTAATTCCTATCTAATCTGTAGTAAACCATATGAACAATTGGCCCAATGTCCACGAACGAGTATAACGTAATTGCAAAACGAATAAACAGCCAGTATTCGACCAATTCTTTTAATACAAGGTCAAATGAATCAACTAACCGTAATCAAATGATTCCGGCTCAACCGGCACCAATGCACAGAAATGACCCCGAGTATATCCCAGGCAAATCGGAGATCGCCAGCAAAAACTAGGTTCCCACATCAGCGGTAAGTAAAGCCCTGAAATTCAATCATTATTGAGATGGGCAAGACAAAAGTAACGAATGATTGAAGAAAAGAACAACGAAAAACAAAAGCAAAAAAACAAGAATGACAATGTCAACATAATTACGAGTAATAATAAATTATAATAATAATAATAATAATAATAATAATAATAATAATAATAATAATAATAATAATAATTAATAATAATAATAATAATAACAAGAATGACAATAACAATAATAATCAAGATAATAAAAAATATTACAACAAAGTAATATAATGTAACTTAAAGCTAAACTTCTAACGCAAACGTTATAAACAGACAAGCGTATGGCACGTTCGAGAACAAATGCACGAGGAGGACCCAATTTATTTCCGCATCACACCGTCAGAATTTTGTTGAAAATTATTCTACACGATAAACCTTTATATTATAATAAATTTATTATTGTAGCATGTTTCCTTTAAATTGTTTACAAAACGCACAAAAACAACACAATTTATTTTTATATTATATCATATCATATGCGTACATACACACCTTCGAAACGCGCGTAATCGATCGATTCGCCTCTGAATGATTTGACTACCCGAACACCATACACAATGATTGGGCGACGAATAATATGCGCCAAGGCGAAGATATGCACCTTTAAAGGGTAGTAATAAACAACAGAAGATTATCTGATCCGCTGAAACTGCTTATGACCATACATGTTATTGAGGGGGACGGGGGAGGATTCGATTCGATTCCATGCGGAATGGCTGCTGACCACAGATAGGCGCGGTGAGTGTGGACCACACATGTAAAAGGGCATAGGGATACCCTACCCAAACTTGGTTGTTTCCCATCCCCAACGCCAAAACATTTTTGATTCACCCCCTCGATTTTCGAAAAAAATTGATTTTTTGGCCTTTTTGGCCAAAACTTGAAGGCCATTCACCCCTCCCTCCCTTCAAAATAGTCGGGGATCCCACCCAAATTTTTGAGCCGTTACCTGTATGGCCTGGATCCAGCGTTTTTTTTTTGTACAAGGTCCGTTTGAACATGTACAAAGATGACCCCAAAAGTCTTTGCACGTTTTGTACATGCAAATTTTTGTGTACTATAATATAGTACAGTAGCGATTTTGTGCGGTTAAAACAGGGTTTTCGATCTTTGGTAGTGTATTTTAGCTAATTTCTGGGTTTCTCACGCCAAAAATTACTAAAAATTGTCTTAAAACGGCGCGAAGCGCCGAAAAAGTTGTCATTTTTCCATTTTAAATGCAAACTGTTATTTCAAAGATATATAGGACAATTAATTATTCATTTAGGCGCGAAAATTTTTGGGAATTTCACACCTTTTTACAGTTTTTGTCTTCCCAAAAATCTTTGTACATTTTGCACACACAAATTTTTGGGTACTATAATATGGTACAGTAGCGATTTTAGTGTGGTAAAAACAGAGTTGTTCGACTTCTGGTAATGCATTTTAGCTAATTTGTGGGTTTCTCACGCCAAAAATTACTGAAAATGGTCTCAAAACGGCGCGAGGTGCCGAAAAATTTGACATTTTTCCATTCTAAATGCAAATTCTGCCATTTTAAAGATATATAGGACAAACAAGTACTGCGAAGCGCCGAAAACGTTTGGGAATTTTACACCTTTTTACAGTTTTTGTCTTCCCAAAAATCTTTGTACATTTTGCACACACAAATTTTTGGGTACTATAATATGGTACAGTAGCGATTTTAGTGTGGTAAAAACAGAGTTGTTCGACTTCTGGTAATGCATTTTAACTAATTTGTGGGTTTCTCACGCCAAAAATTACTGAAAATGGTCTCAAAACGGCGCGAGGTGCCGAAAAATTTGACATTTTTCCATTCTAAATGCAAATTCTGCCATTTTAAAGATATATAGGACAAACAAGTACTGCGAAGCGCCGAAAACGTTTGGGAATTTTACACCTGTTTACAGTTTTTGTCTTCCCAAAAATCTTTGTACATTTTGCACACACAAATTTTTGGGTACTATAATATGGTACAGTAGCGATTTTAGTGTGGTAAAAACAGAGTTGTTCGACTTCTGGTAATGCATTTTAGCTAATTTGTGGGTTTCTCACGCCAAAAATTACTGAAAATGGTCTCAAAACGGCGCGAGGTGCCGAAAAATTTGACATTTTTCCATTCTAAATGCAAATTCTGCCATTTTAAAGATATATAGGACAAACAAGTACTGCGAAGCGCCGAAAACGTTTGGGAATTTTACACCTTTTTACAGTTTTTGTCTTCCCAAAAATCTTTGTACATTTTGCACACACAAATTTTTGGGTACTATAATATGGTACAGTAGCGATTTTAGTGTGGTAAAAACAGAGTTGTTCGACTTTTGGTAGTGCATTTTAGCTAATTTGTGGGTTTCTCACGCCAAAAATTACTGAAATATGGTCTCAAAACGGCGCGAGGTGCCGAAAAATTTGACATTTTTTCCATTCTAAATGCAAATTCTGCCATTTTAAAGATATATAGGACAAACAAGTACTGCGAAGCGCCGAAAACGTTTGGGAATTTTACACCTTTTTACAGTTTTTGTCTTCCCAAAAATCTTTGTACATTTTGTATAAACAAAGTACTACGATATAGTACGGTAGCGACTTTAGTGTGGTAAAAACAGAGTTGTTCGACCTTTGGTAGTGTATTTTAGCTAATTCCTGGGTTTATCAGGGCAAAAATCACTTCCTGGAATGCAATTTCTGCCATTATAAAGATATGTAGAACACACAATTACTCATTTCGGCACGAAGCGCCAAAAATTTTTGCGAAGTTCAGACCTTTTTTGCAATTTTTGTCTTCCCAAAAATCTTTGTGTATGTACAAAGACGGTCCCGAAAAAGACTTTGTATATCGGGAAAAATGTTTGCCGTGTACAAAAAAACACTGCATGGATCCCCTCCATAGATCTAAAGGACCTCCAAAAATCGATAAGACCTCCATAACTAAATGTTTAATGCTATTTTTGGCAATTTGGCCCCATCGGATGCCCCAGAAGTTTGTTACTGACCATGTATGCTGCTGGATGACCCTCAGCATTGTAGATTTTCCCACAAAAATCGTGGAAAATAAGCCTTTTAAAGCGTTTTTAAGTACATTTTGGCTAAAGAGTGTCAAATTTTCGGCGCTTGGCGCCATAGTTTTTCAATTCTTCAAAGAACGATCTCCGTCTAAAACGACTAAAAACAGTGCTTTGACGCGTACCCATGGGTTTTTAGCCCAAATGAGACATTTTAAAAAAAATTTTAGGGGCTGACCCCAGAATTACCGTGCTGTACACGTTTACTTAAGACTGCAATTACGTAGATGCGATGTCACTTTATTAATGAAAAATTTAAAATTCATTCCTTGATCAATTAGGCTACCAATAAATTTCCTAAAATTTCTCGAAATTGAAATAATACTATCGCTGCTCATAAGCCAATGAAGCGTAAGAAAGTTCCATAACCCTTGAGCAGTGACTTCCATTCTTCTTTTGGTTTTTAAAAAATACGTTCACATTTTCAATCCTTTGTGGTTTGTTACGAAAATTTCCAAAAATGCCTTTTGTTCAAAATGTTTAAGACGCAAAATGATACTAAAAATATTACACTAAAAGAAAAGAAAAAATCAATTTATTTGATTACCTGTGTACAACCACGAAATTTGAACAATAAAGAACTGATTGAACTTATTTAGGAACGCTTTTTCACGATCCAATTGCTGGAGACCTAAAGAACCTAAAGAGTGTCGCGACATGCTTTACTTTAAGAAAACGCGACCCAAACAACGCAAAGCGATGGTTATATTTAATAAAACGCGACCTAAACGCTTAAGTTGGAGCGTTTACGACTCAGCGCGCGTAGAGCATATAAATATTGATTAAACTCGTGCAATCATATGAATACATATACATAATATTGTGTACATAATGCGCACAAGCACGCTATCATCACGCGTCTATTCAAGAACGCGCACTGAGTCGTGAACGGTCCAACCTAAGCGTTTAGATCGCATTTTCTTAAAATAAAGCATGTCAGTAAACTCTTTAGGTCTCCGGCGGTCGCTAAAAAACCTTCCTAAATAAACTTAATCGCTTCTTAATTGTTCAAATTTTGTGGCGAGAAACTGTACAGACTCCAATTTTGAGAGGGAGGAGGACTTACATAATATTCTAATTTTTGCTTAAAGTTGAAAATCCAAATTGATGAAGCATTAAGGAAACAGAAAGGTGTTCAACTTTTAAAGCAATCATTTGAAGGCGCAGGACGAACAAATTTCGCTAAATCAAAACAAAAATTTTCATCAACGATAAAAGAATACACATCATCGCTTTGACGACTTATGACAGACATTGTTCTATTCAAACTGTAAGAGCCTATGTAGAACCCACGTAGATAATAAATTTACCAAATTAATATCATATAAGTACACCGGGGCGCAACCAACTACATAGGGGGCAAATGTGTTTTTATCACACTTTTGAGCTACTGAACTCAAAATTTTCCGCCGCGTAAAAATTATAGTAAAAAGAAGTGAATATAGTGAATAGATTTGGTATTAAACTTACTGAAACTACTATTGAACCTTAGAAGCCCAAACTTCAGATATTAAACTTACTAAAACTACGTACTACTAAACCTTAGAAGCCCAAACTTCACTTAAAAATAAAGAATACGTCAAAAAATTTTGGCCGCAAAATTAAATGTAAAGACAATAATTTCGAAATGTCTTGGGGGAGTCAAGCTTGAGCTTGATAATGACAAATTAGCCAAACAGATAGCTTGAACGACAGAATTTTGATATCCTAGTTTCAAATCAAGCAAAAAAATTTTTTGATTCTTTTTAAAATTGTTTTCTTCATGCCATTATTTTCGCCCATCTCGCAATGGTTCTCGGGATATAAGACTTCAAAAATTTCGCCCCTCCCCCGCGATAAAATCCTGGTTATGCCTCTGTATGTCCATACCTATACTTCATACATATAACGGTTCAGTCCTTGACCATTTTTAAGAAGGGGTAAATGAATTGAAAATTTTTGGCCAAAAATAGCAAAAGCACCTAAAAATAGCCAAAAACGCAAGTTTTCGCCAAAAAATCGTGGGGTCAAAATTTTTGATTCTGACAGATGGGCGGGGAAGCCCAACTTTGGGTGCCCCCGGTTACATGTTTGCTATACTTAGCAATAAGCATCAATGGAGAAAAAGAGTGATGCATTTGCGAGCTCAACGAAAGATGGGAAGACACGAACGTACTTGTTCTAGAGCAGAACCGGGTTTGCTAGCAAGCTGTAAAATTATATCCCAATCTCTGGCGAACTGGTCCTCGTCAATCGTGAAATGTAGCAGATCCGCCAGATATGTCTCAAATTCACGCCACCGAGGATAAAACATATAAATAAGAATGCACGAGGTGTTTTTTGCAAAAAACTCTTTGCACCGTGCAAAAAACCTCCCAGAATCCTTTTGCACGACCGAAAATTTTTTTGTACTATACATATGTATACAAAAATTTTCCGCGATTCGCGCGGTAAGATTAAATACTGTGCTGTCTCTCGCATTATGTTTACATTTAGAAAATTGCTATTTGCTAATTCTGCGGCCACAAATATGTTGCGTTTTTGAATACTTCCATTTTTTCAATGCCAAAACTATAACAACGCTAGTTTCCTCAATCCTGTCCTTAGACATGCACACCTCTTACACATTTTCTATTTAAGTTTCAAAGTTTAAAAATAACAGTTAATAATTTTATGAGCCATTCTAATATTGAAAATTACACTAGTTTTCATATTCTTAATTTGATCAAAAGATCTGATTAAAATTTGAACATGTAAAGGGTGCAATTCCCAAAAAGTTGATGGTACTGCTGCTTCGATACAAAAACCTCAGTAATAATTGTTGAGCGCGTGTTACTCACATACTCACTGCATAAAGATTAAAAACGTAGGAAAAAATGAAATGAAGTGCTAAAAATTTTAGCATTTCATCCATAAAAGTGTTGATTTTAATGTATTTTTATATTATCCAGTCGGCATTCGTCAGATTTGTTGAAGGAAAGTAATTTCACTACTATGTACATAAGTGTTCAAGAGTTCTGTACCTTCCACAAGAAAGAACTTGTGTAGAAGCGAACGTCCAAAGTTTAGCGAATTATTTCGGAAGAAGTAAAAGGCTAAACCAAATCTATGTATATTTTGCCTTTCTATTTTAAAAGCATTTTCTTTTTTCACGATGTGTTTTTGTCGAAGCAAATAAAATAATAATCTAGTATATGCAGCGTAGAATAACCATGTCAGTACAAAAGTGACAAACGACACGAAAAATTTATAATAGTATAGTGGCCAATTGGAAGAAAATTACATCTCTCGAATTACCGGCGCGAAGCGCCAAAATTCTTGGATATTCGATCATTAAAAGTCACCTGGTTGTTTAAAAATCAACATCTTTTACACGACTTATTCTCAGATTTTTCTTTGCATAGGACCAAAAAAGTTTGCACTGTGCAAAAAAAGACTGCACGAGAATGTGAAATAAGTTATGTAATCATAAATATAACCTATAAATAAGAATGCACGAATTTTTTTTCTATACATACATACATTAATATACTCAAGGTACTTTATACAATGGAACCGCGTAAAATACGATCGGTAGAAGAATGGATATACTCAGGCATATGTACATGTGACAGGGGATAAGGAATCCCTGCTCCCAAAATTGGTCGAGCCTATCCCCTAAGCCAGAAAATGTTTCACTTTCCTCGATTTTTGGAAAAAAATGAATTTTTTTGGCCGTTTTAGGTATTTTGCTCGCTTTTAAGCAAAAATCAGAGGTTATTCGACCCCCCAACTGGCCGGGAAACCCTAGTCTACAACCAAAATTTCGAGCCCTTACATGTATTTACTCAAGCAAAAATATTATACGAGGATGAGCGCTACCGTAAGCCAACGATGGTTAAAATTTAGATTTTCTTATTGCGTAATCAAGTGTTAGGAAAATTCTATTCCTTTAATCGCCTTTGACTTTGTAATACGAAATGAACAGCATAGAATTAAAATAAATAAATGCTCAACTATCTATATATTTTTACATTGAATCTGAGAGTGGTTATTGATTATATTTATCATTTGTCGTTTAGTTACTGAAAATTTTTATTAAATACTCCATTCTTTAATGTAAACTACGCGTCATTCATAAAAATTTTTAATTAAAATTAAGCATCTGTTATTAAGGTAAAAGAAAAATATAAGACGTACATATTAGCCGCATCTGATAAGCTATCCGACAACGCCTGCCTCAGGCTATTCTCAGAGTCGAACACGCCCCACGTAGCTTGAAGAACCGAATCCAATAAACAATCGCCAGCGGTGCGATTCCACAGGGCAAACAGTCTACTACTCAATCTCTCAGTCACTTCCAACGACCAATTTATAATAGAATATTCCTCTTCCAATTCTGCGTGTAAAACATACATTAGATGTTCCACTTTTTTTGTACAAGATCCGTTTGTACATGTACAAAGATACTATAATATAGTACAGTAGCGATTTTAGTGTTGTAAAACTGGGTTTTCGATCTCAGGTAGTGTATTTTAGCTAATTTCTGGGTTTGTGACGCCAAAAATTATTAGAAATTGTCTCAAAACGGCGAGAAGCGTCGAAAAATTTGACATTTTTCCATTCTAAATGCAAAGTCTGCCATTTTAAGAATATATAGGACAAACAATTACTCATTTCAGCACGAAGCGCCGAAAAATTTTGGGAATTTTACACCTTTTTACAGTTTTTGTCCTCCCAAAAATCTTTGTACATTTTATACACACAAATTTTTGGGTACTATAATATGATACAGTAGCGATTTTAGTGTGGTAAAAACAGAGTTGTTCGACTTTTGGTAGTGTATTTTAGCTAATTTCTGGGCCTCTAAGGGCAAAAATGACTAAGAATCGTCCTAAAATGGCGCGAAGCGCCGAAAAGTTTGACATTTTTCCTTTTGAAATGCAATTTCTGCCATTCATTTTTGCGAATTTCAGACCTTTTCTGCATTTTTAGTCTTCCTAAAAATCTTGGTACATGTAAAAAGACGGTCCCGAACAGTCTTTGTACACGGCGAAAATCTTTGCCGAGTACAAAAAAGCTATGGATGTACATACAACCTGATTAATTAGACAACTAAGATTAATCTTTGGCCACGAAATCATACAAAATTTCGATTCGCAACGGACATAGGTACGCAAAGTCAAACTTTTAGGATGAAAGGGATATCAAAAATTTTGAGACGGCTAAAAGCTTTGTAAAAAATGATTCCACAGCGAAAATACGATGTAATCGCTTTAAAAACCCTCATTTTTCACCAATTGTGACAAGTAACTATATGGCCGTTTTGAGCTCACAAACATAGCTATGTTAATGTATGTAACCTTTTGAACTGAAATTATTTAGCCCTTTTTGAACTAGGAAAAACAGCTATATATTCTTTTAAAACTCAGAAAAAACTCTACATTGCATTTTTTAACTCGCACGGTATGTTTCTCAGCACAAAAGGGAGCTAGTTTGCTGGGCCCGAAAAAGACTAGCAATCATATATAGATGCACAAGGTCAGGAAAGGCAGGGGGTGAGATACCAGAAATCCAAAGCAGTAAATTCAACGTTCACAATTTTTTACTGTTTAAATTATCAAAATGGTCTAAATAGCATATAAAACGTTTTTTCGTGGTAATATCGTATTTTTAAAACATTTTTAGTCCATCTTGACTGCATAACATCATTTTTAACATAAAAAAGGCAAAAATTGATCAATTTTTGGCGTTTTTGAGTAAAAATTACATAAAAGTATTAATCCGAAAACATTTTGACATTTTTACTGCTTTTGACCTCAGAAATGATGCTAAAAGTTTCATCAGCTCAAAATCGCCGGACCTTACCTGTCCGGCTGATCCTTCAGCAGGGGGGGTAATACCCCCTACACCCCCATATGTGCACGTAAGCTAGCAATACGTTTCCGGCCAAAATGACTACACAGCTGTCAGTTATATAAAGTTCAGGGGGGTAATATCCACCCTCAACACCATGCACATGTATGACAAGAGGCATACTATGCGTGTAATTCAAACCGTATTTACGGGGACAGGACAACAGCTTGCCGCCCTAAAATACAAATATATGTATTTTTACAAGGGCCACGGAATGGAAAAATTAAGTATTTTGGAAGAGATTTAAAAAGAACAGTCAAATCAGATGTTAGCACACTAATGAGCTACATACATACTACGTAGTAACTTTGAATAATTACGAAATGACTCAAATAAATATGTCCAAGTCTCGTTCATTTCTGCAAAATAATCTTGTTTTTCATTAGAAACTGACGAAATAGATGACATTTACAAAAAAAACCTCTAGAAAGAATAATAAAATTATTTTTTCCCTAAAATCAGGGACTTAAAGTTCCAACATTATAGGGGCGGCCGACCTTCAGTCGGTTGAGTATACGTACATATGGCTCAGACTTGACCTAAAATTGCAAAAGTAGCAGAAAAATCTTGAAAATTTAAAGGAATTTCCTTCAGTTGCCAAATGGTATGCAAGGATTAATCCGATTGAATCTGTATACCTTTTTGTACTCCTCTATCGAGCAATTCGTCAAATAACTTTTCTTGTATCGCCGGCGGTAACTCGTTTATGGCTGAAAGAAAACCGGAGCAATCAATCCTTCACGATATTTCAATTATTTGAAAAAATAGCTGGAATACAAAGGATTTTCCATAAATTTTAAACTGTTTCATTTTGTTCTATGACGAGAGTCGATGAAAAATGACAAAACAGAAATAAAAATGCTGAAAATTCAACTCCTGACGTTCCATCTTTATTAAAAATTAAATATCTGTCGGTATGTACAAGAAAAATGCGAAAGAAAGAAAAACGTAACCGAAAGACAGAAAAATCGTAATTTGAAGAATATTTAGAAAGAGAAAAAACCTAAAAATAACAAATAAGAAAAAAATAAAATTAAAAACCAAGATCAAAATTTTTCAGCTGATTCAGAAAAAATGCGTAATTAAAAAAATGTGCTCTCTACATGAAGGCAAGCAAAATGTGGTCAAATCAGTGAAGAAATAGGACGACATGTCGCCCTTTCGTTGTCTCAAAGAACTGGCCACCTGACGTCGGATATCTGCAGCAGCGTCGGGGCTCAAATGACACGGCACCCGTTTTACAAGGCGCCCCGCAACCGAAGGTCGATCCGTGCAGACGAGTAAAAAGCTTAACACGTCTTCTCTAAAGTCAAAACCGAAAAATGACTAATCTGCGATTTCTAGGCCAAATTTTATCTATATTTAGTAGGTAGCTCAATTCTACCGTCTTAATCGTAGTGTAGGTACTGAAATCAAAAACTAAGCATGATTTAAAGGTTGTCACCAGACATGCGCGTGAAGGTTTGGGGGGCGTATTGACTGCCAGACCCCCAGAATTGTAAAATGTGAAATTTTGTGGGGGAAATGAGGCAAAAGGTCAAACACGGATGAAAATTGAAAATGTTCTTTAAAAGTGCTTCAAATTGACCAGAAACTGCGTACCTAGTAACGTAGTTCTAACGCTATTTTAGTGCTTATACCAGTTTTTGAGGTCATTTTGGCCCAAAAAAAGCTCAATTGTTGACCCCCCAGACCGGCCATGCTGTGTATCTAAGGTTGTCGCTTGTAAGTACAAATAAAAAAAGCCGCCCGTCGTTCGCGTACTATGCAGAACACTGTTTGATAAGTTGACAAGGAAAAAAATATTACAAAATAAAGCATGCTTGCTATTATAATGTACCCGTAACTTATAATTTTGTTTACATGCACGCCATGAGTCATTGACGTATGTAGAAAATGAAAGATAGACTTGCTTTCAATCTTCCTTCATGTACACATGTAATCGAGCACTCGGTTTTGTAAAAGTTAAAGGTTGGTAAAATCCTCAATACCGACACATAACGCCAGAATTTTTAAATTCTTAAATTCATAGGCACCTAGCAAATAGGTATACGAGCTTGAAGGGAGGGGTCGAGGGCTTTCCTTTTCATCCCCAGAAATTTTTTACCCCTCCAGAATATTTAATTTCAAAAAAAATTGCTGTCTTGAACTTTTTAGTGATCTTTTGGCTCGAACGTATCAAATTTTCGGCGCTTCGCGCCATAGACTCATTTTTTAAAATCATATTTTGTTCAATTTACTCGATTTTTTTCATACTTTGAAAAATTTTTAAAAATGTTTTGATATTCCCAAACGAAAGAGCATCCTCACAAAAACCGAGAATGGTGTTTCTGAGGCAAGCCTATCATAGGTGCGCAAGGTCAAACCTTAACGAGGGGTGAAGATCAAAAAGTTGGAGGTAGCCAAGTGCGTTGTAAAAAGCGATTCTACAGACAAAAAGTGTATCGATTGAAAAACTATCGTTTTCGAGCATTTGTGGCAAATATATAAGCCCTTTTTACTCACAATCACAGCTATATGAAGTTTCTAAAGTGAGGAAAAGAGCTATAAATCCTTTGAGACTCAGAAAAAATAACTATATAGCATTCCTTAAGAGCAATAAGTTTTCTAAAGACCAGGAGGTAGTAATACCACCTCTCACTCCTCCCCATGTCGATTCATGATACTCAACGTTTTTTAGCCTAAAAAGGCTCAAAACCAGTGTTTTTCTCGTACAAGGTTCCTTTGTACACGCACAGAGATGGTCCTTATAAGCCTTTGTACATTTTGTACATGCAAATTTTTAGGTACTATAATATATTGCAGTAGCGATTTTAGTGTGGTGAAACAGGGTTTTTCAGCCTTTGGTAGTGTATTTTAGCTAATTTCAGGGTTTCCGACACCAAAAATTACTAAAAATTGTCTCAAAACGGCGCGAAGCGCCGAAAAATTCTACAATTTCCCATTCCGAATGCAAATTCTGCCATTATAAAGACATATAAACGTAAGACAGACAATAGGGAATTCAAAGTCTTTTTACAGTTTTTGTCTTCCCAAAAATCTTTGTACATGTACAACGACTGTCCCGAAACGTCTTTGTACATCGGGAAAAATCTTTGCCAAATACAAAAATGGGTGCTCAAAACAGTGCTTTTTTGTACAAGGTCCGTTTGTACATGTACAAAGATGGTCCCTTAAAGTCTTTGTACATTTTGTACACACAAATTTTCGGGTACTATAATATAGTACGGTAGCGACTTTAGTGTGGTAAAAACAAAGTTGCTCGACCTTTGGTAGCGTATTTCAGCTAATTCCTGGGTTTATGAGGGTAAGTCTTTAAGAATCGTATGAAAATGGCGCGAAGTGCCGAAAAATTCGACATTTTTTTCGAAATGCAATTTCTGCCATTATAAAGATACATAGGACACACAATTACTCATTTTAGATTTTTGCGAATTATAGACCTTTTTTACAGTTTTTGTCTCCCCAAAAATCTTTGTACATGTACAAAGACGGCCCCGAAAAGTCTTTGTACATCAGGAAAAATCTTTGCCGAATACAAAAAAACCGTGGCTCAAAACCCGCATTACAATACCGCCACCCATTCAATCTATGTCTATAGTGAACATTTCGAATAGTCTTACGGATAATTTTCTTTCAAATGATATGACATGACAAACGAGAAAAATAAATCTCCGATTGCTGTCCGTTGGATTTCCATATATGCTAATTAGCTAGGCAGGCTAAATCGCAAGATTTGCGGTACATATAAAACTTACCTGTGATGCTTTACAGCCAAATGAACCAGAGTATGCCCGCTTTCAAATCGAGAACATCGAAAACAGCAATTTAGTAAATGTGCCTGAAAAAGAAAAAAGCAAAAATACACTGCATAAAATTCATATTGAAAAGTTACGTAACGAGAATTAATGTACATAGGAATTTACACGCTTTGACGCACTGAAGAGATTATTTTTTGTCCAAGACAGCAAAGTAGCGTTGACATTTTTGCCAAATTTCTAGATTAGCTCACGTTTTGCAAGGGTTTGCAGAACAGCAAAGAAAACATAAGGCGTGAAAAGCAACGAATGTAATGAATGCAGTACTTGATTATTTTTTCCCAGTCTGATAAGATGATCTCAATGACCAGATGACAGATGAACGGCTACCGAAAAGGATCAAAAAAGAGATATTATGTATATAGCAACCTATGAATGATTTTCTAAGCACGCCTTGGACACAGATTTTATCATAAAGTACATCAATAAATTTTTAAGTTCTAAAGCATTCTCACTTATTTGACTTTGTGTAAATATTTCGACTTTCGAAAACTTACGGCGGAAAAATACTGGCACGACTTCAGCATAACAACTAGATAAACAATTCGTTGCTTCCAAGTAAAGGGTTGTTATACATACAGGAACAGCATAGCTATTCTAGATGGGCAGGCCAGTCTTGAAAATTTTACTAAAATGCCTATTTCGGGCTTAAAAACGATGGCAACAGGTCAAAAGTACTATTTTTTGTATTCAACTTCCTGTCTAGAACATATCTATGTTATCTATATTTTTGAGTTATATTTTATTTATCTGCCTTTTATATTTAGATTTGTCTATATTATATCTATATTTATCAATATATTTATCTATATTTATCTATGTTATCTATATTTTATAATGTCTATACTTTTGAGCCAAAAGATCGTTACAACGCTTAAAATAACATACCATCGAAGATATTTTTAAAAATCGAAAATTTTGAGGGCGGGGAAGTCAGCAGCCAAGCCACTCTGGCGCATGGTATCAAGCCATCCCCCAAGAACATGGATGACTGTGTATGTATGTATATATGTATACATACTATGTAACCCGTTCGAAGTAAAAATCAAGCTTCCCCTTAAGATATTCTAGACCATACATATAACAGGATGAAGGAGATCCCCATCCCCCAAGTCAGAAAATTTTTGACACTCCTCCTCGATTTTGGAAGAAAAGTGCGTTTTAGCCATTTATAGCCATTTTTGGTCAAAAATTGGACTTAATTCACCCCACCCTCCCTAAAAATGGCCGGATACCCCTAATCCAAATTAAGAGCCATTACATGTACGTATGTACTAAATGCCGAACCTCAGCTTGAGTCAAAGGTCTAGCAATATCACCCCCGGCAGCTAAGTAAGCCTCAATTGCATCCGAATCAGACAATCCATCCACGAATAAAGAACGGATAGCATTAAGCCATAAATAATCAACGTCTTTCAGTTGACGACGTAATTTCTTTAAATGCCTTTTAAATGAAGAATACATTTTAACTTCCTTCTAATCAAAATGTGCAAAGAAACTAACAAGGCTGCATAGTGTACATAGCTGAACATTGATTACTTATTTATGCCATTTAATGTAGCTTTTCAATTTTAATAAATAGAGGGGTTGGAACTTCAGATTGACGCAGGGCATTTCTCATAAATGTGTTCAAATCAAACCTGATGTATAAAAACGGTTCGATTTCCAATAGATTGAGCCGATCCACTCTTTAACCATTAATGAAGCCTTATGTATGCTAATTACTGAAAGTGTTGATTGAGGCAAAAATTTAGCACTGCTATTTAACTTCAAAGTGCTATTGAAACAGGGCTAAAACTTTGGTATGTAATGTAGTCACATTACCATGTGTCTATCAGAAGTCCTGACTTAAAACACCACAAAATTTCATAGCGGACTGTAGTTTACATATGTACTTTGATTGTTTAAACACGCATAATGCGACTTTTTCTGTCAATGCCTACTTTTTGTGAAAAATGATTCAAAAATTTGCATAAGTTTGCACATGAAACTCTTTTAAACAAACAAAAAACGAAAAGAGTATAAAAATGTGACTTTTGACTGTCTGCTGAATTTCCTTAGATTTCTCAGCTAATTCTATATGCTTTTTCACAAATACTAAGTCAGGAATCTATTTTCAACTAACAAAAAAACTGACTATAAATGCTTTTCCAAAGGATTACATAAATTTACATACAGATAAATACGAGTAGGTTAGGTAAGCATAAAAAATTAAGAATATTATTAGTCATTTGAACTAACCATTGCCATGTATGCATCAGGTTCTTGAAATAAAAGAAACAGAGCAAGTTTAATCTTTAACGCAATGAAACGGAGTGAAGATTTTAAAAAACTGTGTTTTGCTAAAAATTGAGCAAAAAACGTAGCCGACTCCTTTTAGAATGCTAAGGGGGTCTTTACAATTAGACGAATGCTTAATTTTGAGAAAGAGAAGAAAAGGGGAACTGTGACTAAAAATTAAGGCATACGCCCGAGTTTCTTTAAAGAATTTAGAGATGAAGTATTAGGTAAGCTGCAATGCAAATATATTTCCGGCCAAAAAGAAGCAACCAAAATTTAGAAAAAATTGAACGACCTACCCTTGATATGACAGGGTGGGTGTCCCAAAACTCCCAAAAAGCTGCTTCTCCTAAATACTCCTAAAAATCTCTAAAATTTTACCTATCAAATTTATTCTCATCCAGCGCGTTTGACGCTGCCACTACACTCGGACACATTTGATTTGAAGCAGTTTGCGTAGCAATGGTTTTAGAAACTTGTCGCAAAACTGATTTTTGCTGAGCAGGACAATTCGCATCGGGCAAATTTATACTTTCGTTTGAAGATCCAGCGTTTTTGGGCGACTTCCGATCGCCGCCTTTACCAATGCTTAAAAATTTTAAATCTAAAATTTAAAAATACATTCACGCACAACCACCAGGCCCGTATCCAAGATTCGCACAGGGACGGACCGTACATGGGCGACAAGAAAATTTTGGGGAGGGGTGAAATCGCCAAGAATCACGAAAAGTATTACTAAAAATATAAATCCGGGGTTCTACAGAAATCTGTGGGGGAGTTTTCAACTTCTGCAGGGGGTGTTAACCCCCGCAGACCCCCCCCCACGCCCATGTGTGGGGCGGACCGATTCTAAATTGGTCCCTATCTCGGAAAAACCGCATCATCCGACGTTTTTCAACATGTTTTATTCAACGAGATCATAAAACTGGAAGTCGAACTTTTCGATAAAATATTCTCTCTTCTCTCAACAGGTTGTAAAACGTGCCACTTTTTGGTAATACTTATGGAAATTATGGAAATACTTCACATACATATGGCGCGAAACGCAAAAATATAAAGATTTATGGACAAGAAATGCAGTTTTTCCATCTTTCCTTGCATCAACATACCCTTCAAATTTTTTCGGTCAAGGGAAGGCAGCGTCGTAACCGACTTCTCAAGTACCCCAAAGCAGGGTCAAAGGGGAGAAAATAAAATCCAAGAAATTAGGACAAATGAATTTAGTATTCACGTTTTTTCGTGTTAGTCAAATGATAAAAATGGTCAAAATAGCCTACATACATATGTACGTATGTATACATAAAACACTTTTAACAATAAAAAATATACCTAGAAATTCATCAAACGATCAAAAATGCTGAATTCATTGATCATTCTGACAAAATTTAAGGCGTTTTAGTTATTACTGCTTTTGTCCCCCTTATGCATCTACTAGCCACCCGTGGTTTACCAATCTACACCCGTGGCATGCAAAAAGCGAGTTGGCACTAGCAGGCATTTACATACATAAATAACAGTCCAGAATTTTGGGTAGGGATAGTCAGTTATTTCTAGCGGGGCAAAGGCTAGAAATAACTGACCTTCAATTTTCGGCCAAAAATGGCAAAACGAAGCACCTAAAAATGGTTAGAAAACGCAAGTCCAAAAACTTGTGAATCGATGCTGATGACGGCTAGATATATATCGACCAAATGTTTTTACTTGTAGATAGTCAGCAAAGCCAATTCGTTTTGTCTTGTTTCCTCGCATAAAAAATAAACGAATTGGTTGAACATTAATCGTAGAAGTACATATAGATAGAAAGGACAGCTAGCTTACATATGTATGTAGTGTTTGATTCTGCAATAGGTTTAAAATGAAAACTAAATTTTTGAAATTTTTATCCGAGTTTCTAACATTTTAGCAAAACCTTCAAAAAACATTGTAAAAGGTTTAGTCCTTTTTATCTTTTTATAGAAAAAAGAACGGATGGAAATCAAATTTTAATTTTAATTTAAAATCGTACGTCGCTAGTCGTATGACAAATGATGACCACTAACCTAGCACTTCGTTTCTTGTCATTATTTTCGCCGGCCGGCGGTGTAGCGTCCGCCGGACTGCGCGGACTCTGTGGCGTCGCATTCGCCGCCGCGATCAGCGTTGATGACGTCATCGTCGCTTTAGATGACGTCATCGAACCGGTTGATGACGTCATTTCATTCGATGGCATAGGCGACGATTCGATCGAAAGACGGCGCTGCCGCTGCGCCTGACACATTATGCAACGCGCCGCTTTGGGCCAATTTTCGTATGTGCAACGGGCGCACGACCACTTCTGCAGTTTTTTCGCTATAATACGACTATCGAGCAACGTAAGACTCGACGATGAGGGCCCCTGACCGCACGGACTGGCCGGGCTTTGCGGCGACTGCAACGCCGACGCGGGACGCGGAGAAACGCACGCCGCGACGGCGGCCGCTTGCTGCTGCGGAGGAGGCGAATGCAACACGGCTGCTGGCGTCGATGACGACTGAATGGAGTTCGATCGACGAAATCTGAGCGTTGAAAGAATTGTTGAAATGCCAAAGTATTTGTCTTACCATACTTGTTACCATAAACGGACAAAGGCCGATCTTTCCATTGATACCAGCTGCTCAATTTTTCTGGTCAGTCATGCTTTAACAAAGTGATTGTTTGGTTAATTGATTGATTGCTCAGTAGCTGATTGATCAAGTTAATTGATTGGTTATTGAATATTGGTTGGTTAGTCATTCGTGATTGGTTAGTTGATTTTCAAATCATTTCCATGCAATTTACTAGATTCATCTAACTTTTTTCTCATTGACTGACTGATTAGCTGGTTTCGGAACCATTTTAATTTCTATAATTTCCTTTCAATTTGTACGGTATTTCACAAATATTCTATACTGATACTGGCAGATCTTCTATTACTGACCAGACTCACTCTCACTGATACTGGACCGGCTTGAACGAAGTTGTACGGTTTGTGTCCATGTATGCTTTGTATAAAATTTACTATTTGATCATTTGAGCTAGGCCAGGAATTTTTTAGCGCCACCCTCATTTGTGCGTTCGCTAATGACCAGTAGAGAACATTTCCGCATTGGGCCTCTCATTAGCGCACCAAAAAATCTATAACTATAAGTAGGAACGCAAAAATAATGGCATTTGTGAGCGTTTCTTGGCAAGCTCAACAGCATTGTAAAGAAAGTTTTCAAAAAAGTTCAACTTTTTAAACTCACACAAAAAGAATCTACTGTTCAAACTGTCAACACGACTGATTTCTCATCATTCACTTTATGCTTGGCTCTTAACAATTTGTTAATCTACCTTTGCACACCATTTTTGAGTCCATCTTTTGAACTATAAGGCTGTTTAAAAGAAAAACACAGAACAAAAACAATTGAGTTGTTATGACGCAAAGCGTCAGAAAATTCTGGAACCAAACGTTGTTAAAATCTGTTTTCACGGTTTATTAAGTGCAGGTGAGTTTTTAACTTTTCCTTCAGAAAACCCACGTGAAAAAATAAAAAAGTTTAATTTCGGGATACCTGGATATGGACTTCCCTGCATGTCGAGGTGTGATTTACCTTTAGATAGTAATATTCACTGAAAACTATTCTTTTCTTGACGTTTAAATGATTTGATGCAAAGCTTTAATTGCTATTAATTTTGATTCCAGTTGTGATCAATGATGAATCAGTCTTTATGCACAATGAAAAGTCGTTTATGCTTGCAGATTCAAACACATATAATAAGATAGTCAGCGCAAGACTGAAATAAAAAGTCGAAAGCAAAATCGATGCTAAGTTTTCGGAAGAGCTTATGGGAAAGAACGATAAGCTGTATAAGAATTCCAAATTGCAGTGCTAACATTTTAACAAAGCTAAGCGGGAGTTTGCTGATGATGAAACAAAGGACTAGCGATAGGAAAGCAAACATAATACATTTCTATAGCATTCAGCGCGAAGCGCCAAAATTTTTTTTCTCGAAAAACGCTTTAAAAATGCTAAAATTCTTTTTTCAGCCTCTGCGCATGGCGCTAATGCCTGAAATTTTCCGTTAGCGCAGGATCAGTTTCCTTTGCTCCGCGCTAAAAAATCAGTGGGCTCGGCAATGGTTTTAATCAATAAACTTGGAGAGGTTAAAACTTTGCAGAATTTATTCAGATTTGTTTGTTGCAAACGATGTTATTCATAATCATACTTGGGCAATGGCTACGGGTCGCCCCGTCCAACTTCCAGCCAAAAGGGTGGGTGGGTCCCTAGACCCTGAAAAGGTGGGTCTGTCCCTGAAAAAAGGTGGGTCCGTGCCTGAAAAAGGCGGGTTGTTCAGCTTAATCAGTGGGTCAGTCACTGAAAAAAGGTGGGTCCATCCATGAAAAAGGTGTCGAACAGTGTAATAAGATGGTTCCTGTGCATGTTTTGCAAACTGATCATGATATACTGTATCTAGCATTTCCTATTTCCTTAAATTATCTCCAAAAATTTTCTCCCTGTACAAAACATAGCCCCGTCCAAGTTACCCCTTCGCCCCGTCCAACTTTTGGTTCGGCCCGTCCTGATGATGGGCCGATATGGGGCATTGCCCAGGTGTGTTCATAATAACATCTTACCTTCTGCTGATTTTAAACAGTTTTATGGGCATTCATGTACTAGAAAGGCATTTGTAAAAAAAGATATATTTGGGTAAATTGTGACTAAATTGTAAAAAGTAAATATGGTTTTGCTACTAGATCAGCTAATATCCGAAACCATCTTTCGCAATATGTTAGAAATTCTCCGAATGTTCAGATATTTAAGAGAAATTCAAAAAAGGGTTGATTTTAGGGATGTGCCAGTTAACCGGAACCGGAACCGGCTGGAACCAACCATTTTTTTGGAACCGGAACCGGAACCGAGAACCGATTTTTTGATTTTCCAAGAACCGGAACCGGAACCGATTTTTTGATTTTCTAAGAACCAGAACCGGAACCGATCTTTTTTGGAGTTGGTTATCGGTTCTTTAAAAGTAGATATAAAAATCGAACTTCATAAAATTTAGTGAAGACATGAAGCAGCAATTCAATCGTTTATTACCCAAAAGTTTATAGATTAAAACTTAGTATGCAAATTTTGTTTCGGGTAAATTATATTTTAAAAATAACAGTCGTTCTGCTTTATTGCCATAAAGCCTGTTTCTGAGAGGGTCAGGTAAATGATTCTAGCGCAACTGACGAACAGCTGTTCCGATGGAACACTTGTAGCTGGCAGCTGAAGCAGGGAGCGGATTCAAAGGGGAGCGGGGGCGGCGCCCCATTGGCCAAAAATATTTGGCGAGATAAAGAATAGATATGCAATTTGCAATGATTTTTGGCCGTCAGTGACCATAATTTCTCAAATTTTTCGGCGCTAGGCGCCGGATGATACCTATTAATGACATTTATTAACTTTCTTGGCGACCTGGAAGCCATTTTCTGTTCATGTAGGTTTCAGAAGCAGCAGAAACATCCATTTTTGCATAGTTTCCTTCTATTTTCAATTAAAAATTTCGATCTTTCGCATCAAATGCTATAAATACAGGAAATCAAGCTGTAAATCATGCTTCTAGACGTCCATCCGCCTTAATTTCCACAAATTTTCCGGCGCTTTGCGCCACGGTCAAAGATTTTTCCCGATGTACAAAGACTTTTCGGGACCGTCCTTGTACATGTACAAAGATTTTTGGAGAGACAAAAGTTAAAAAAAAGGTTCGGAATTCGCAGAAATATACGGCGCTTCGCGTTGAAATGAGTGATTGTGTGTTCTATTTATCTTTATAATGGCAGAAATTGCATTTCGAAAGGAAAAATGTCAAATTTTTCGGCGTTTTGCGCCGTTTTTAAACGATTCTTATTGATTTTTGCCCTTAGAGACCCATAAATTAGCTAAAATACACTACCAAAAGTCGGACAACTCTGTTTTAACCACACTTAAATCGCCATTGTACCATATTATAGTATCCGAAAGTTTGTGTGTACACAATGTATAAAGACTTTTGGGGATCATCTTTGTACATGTACAAACGGACCTTGTACAAAAAAACACTGCTTCGCGCCAGATTTTTGTAAAAGTCAAAGAATTTTAGCGATTTTTTCGCACAAAGTTGTGAAAAAATATTGCGTCAAAAGTGATTTTATGTAAAAGTATACGTTGTTACCAAAAAACGCTGTTTCGCGCGTTAAGGTCAAATTTCTGGACCTATTTTTGACTGTTTTTGGAAAAGTTGGGATACCGCCTCCCTTAGGAAAATCCTAGATCCGCCACTGGCTGCAAGATACTGCTTAGCTATAGACGCAGAATCGGCAAATTCTTCGACTTCTCTTTCCACCATTGCAACAGATCTTCGTCGTGAATTAAGCATTCCGATTTAGTATAAGCCTCCAGTTAAGAAACACATAGATAATATTCAGTGATGTATAAGTAAATTGTCAACTAGACATACAACTTGTTTGAACGTGCAGTTGCCAGATTGAAACGACTTCCTGAATAATTTATCTTTCGATTACATCGTCATACGTTCCGGTGAAGTCAGGCTATCAATAGCGTACATACTTTAAGACAGGAACCGAGAACCGGAACCGGAACCGACGGTTCTCTAGTTGAAAAACCGGAACCGGAACCGGAACCGACAGTTCCAACTTACTCAAGAACCGGAACTGGAACCGGAACCGAAGTTCTCGTTTTCCAAGAACCGGAACCGGAACCGATTTTTTTGAAAAACCTGGAACTGGAACATCCCTAGTTGATTACACTAAATTTTTTGATGGGGCACTCGCAAGCGTAATTGCTTCATTGCCAGTGTGTCCACGATTTCGCGTATGGCGCTCTCTTTTGATAAGTTTTAGATTTCTGTTTTTCATCGTTAAACTCGCAAACATTCGATTTTCCTATTTTTCCATTCTTCTAAATGAATTTATCACTAAATTATAAGCTGTTTTTTAATGGAAATTAGACCATGATTCATTCTATAACGCTCAATAACTGATATCGAACTTAAAGAGCAGCGGTTCGAGCTTTCTAAGGCATTGAGGGACTGAAAAAAGAATTAACCAAGCAGGGAATAAAAAACTTGAGCTATCCACAGAATCTGGTAGGTAGCTTGTAAGGTACATCGTGTAAGGTTATTGACCAACAGGGATAACCATCCTCTCGTTCGACTCCCTGAAGCGCTTCAAGTAAGTGACTTATCTTCTACAAAATATCCAATGATATGTAGTCAGTTTGCACCAAACCTAAGCGTAGGGGGTTTGGGGTATGCACCCCCAGAAACCGAAATACCCCCCAGAAACCAAAATACCCCCAGAATTCAACTTTTGAAATTGTTTTGTTTTTTCCACAGTTTTTTGATGCCAATGGATAGTTCTCGATGAGAAACGTTTAAAACTGGTCTTTTTTGACCATACCACCATTTTTAAGGCCATTTTTTGACCTTTGGAAAAAATCTTGCAAACCCCCCCGGAACTATGGTGCCGCCCACCTATGATTTGCAACATGATTTTTTCGTCTCTTTCCGTTAATTTACGCCTATTCACCATGTACGACTCCTAAAAGCTTCACAACGTGAGCACACTAAAACGCTAGGACATACTTTTGCTGATACTTGCTCCGCAACTTCGAGCACTGCGTGCATTTCAACGATTTCGGCCAATTGAAATATGTGCACACCTCGCAAACCCACTTCTGAACATTAATAGTATCCGAAACGTTGTCGGTCAAGGGCCAGTAGTCAACTTGAGTCGTTTCATTCGTACCAACTGCCGTTGACTGAACATTGGTCGGAGGAGGGGCCAGATCATATATATCCTGCGACTTACTGCTTGCGTGACTAACCGACTGAGAATGAGCCGAATTAAAATGAGGCAAAGCGCGTAAGTTACCACTTAATAGGGATGAACCTTGCTTAGCATTTCGACATATTACACAACGTAATGAAGAAGGCCAATTTAGATATGTGCATTTATCGCATTCCCATTTATTATCGGCCCGCGCGTCATCGCTCGATCATAATAATCTGAAATACATAAGTCAAATATATGCATATTGCGTTAAAGCAGAATCTCAAATATCAAATAATGAAAAATACATCTCGGAATAAGACAGTGAAACTGAAAGCCGAGAGCATGTACAAGCAGGTCCGCATCCAGGATTCGCCCAAGTAAGGGGGTAAATTCAAGAGAAATTAGTTTACATCTCGGAAACTTTGTTAGGAAAACTTGCAAAGTAAAGAGAAAAGTTATTTGCAAATACTCAAAACAGTGGTTAAACGGACATTCTTAACACAAAAATACACCTCTTCCATATCACAAATCAAAACAAATTATAGGCCCAAATCACTGTTTTTTTTGTACGAGCCTCTTTGTACATGTACAAAGATCTCCGGAAAAAGTCTTTGTACGAGCGAAAGATTTTTGTACATATAACGTATAGATATGCAATTGAATGTACACATTTTTACATACTACTAGATTGTTATCCGTGACCCGCACGCTTCGCAAAAGGTGTAACTTTGTCCTAAATTCAGCTGGTTATATTAGTTCGGCCCAAAACGCCAAAATTTTCCCATGGAGTCTTAGGTTGAAATTACACATAAAATTCGACTCAGCAAGTTAAAATGACTTGTGTTACACAATTATAAATAATAAGCGGTTGCAATGTGCTGACTGAATCTCATAATAGACACCAATTTGCTTATGAATTTAATGCAACGCAAAGATAAAAGAGTCAATTTTACCTTCAAATGGCAGAAAACAGTGCAAAGTTGTTTGATAGTTCTTTTTTCTGCATAAAATCTTTATAAAACAGTGGAAATAGATGTAAAAGATGCTTCAATCTGTACAAAGATGCTTACAGATAGATTTTGGAGAGTTAAATGCCGCGCTTGGAGCTAAATAGAATGTAATTATGATAATCGGCGCGAAGCGCCGAAAATTTTTAGAAAGTTTGCTAAAAAATACTCCAAAAAACGTTAAAATTACTATTACTTTGCCCCCAAAAGTCTTTGTACATTGTACAAAGATGGCTCCAAAAATCTTTGTACGAGCCTCAAAATCTTTCTCGTACAAAAAAAAAACATTGGCCCAAATAGATTTCAAAGACACGACCTAGAAAGTTACCAAAAGAGTGTAAAATAGTGCCTAATTCAACATTCTGAACTAAAAACCTTTTTCTAAAAAATTAAAAGGCCGTCCTAACTACACAGAATTAATATACCTACGTGCTTAGTTTCCACAGAACTAAGACAAATAAACGATAGAAATATAATTATATCAAGAGTATAACTCAAAACATGAAACACATTTAATCCCAAATGAAAGCTAAGCCCAAGAGACACTTCTCGAGTTTAGGGGGTACACAGAAATTTTTCACTTGGAAATTTGATGGAATATGACATTTATTTTCATCTCAAACCAGTCAATTTTCCTGAAATTTGAATTTCAGACAAGTCATTTCGATAAAATTCAAATTTTTTGAATTTTTGTTCTTTTCAATTTTTTTTCTAATTTTTTAGATTATGCGCGAGGATCATTATTATGACATCCGATCTGAACGAAGATCATTGGCGCTTCAATAATCAAAATTTTAAAATTGTTTTCAGTTGAAAAAAATGTAAAAACTTCCTACTTTTTTCTAATTTTTGTGGCTTATTGTCAATTTTCATAAGTAGATCACGAATTTGACAACCATTTTCAACGCAGACCAGTATTTTTTCAAAAATTATCCTCATGTTGTTTACGGATCCGTATTGATAGCGGGCAAAAAATAAACCAAAGCTACTGTCGGGTTGCAGCTCGCTGCAAACTTATCAGCTCAGCCTGGTACTAACGTGAATGCTCATCACTTATTTCTCAGTTTACTCAGAAAACACTTTGACTAGGTTCCTGAAAATTCATAATTTTTTGGTCCGGGTCCGGATCTTTACTTTTGAAAATTTTGGGTCCGGGGTCCGGATCTTAACGTTCGGAAATTTCTGGGTCCAGATCCGGGTCCGGATCCAGAAAAATCGTCGGATAGTGCTGGATCCGGGTCCTAATACTTGGACCCCGGTCCATCCCTAATGTTTATTGATATGGGAAGCTGGCGCTTCGCTCGCATTTTAACCTGTAGAAGATACTTTTAGAAGACACTTTCATTTAAGATGGTCTGGCAGATTTATTTACTCTATAGGGAATGTTTTTTGCGCTGCATAGGTAGCAGCTTCAATAGCTGCCCATCCACCCATTAGCGCATTTTGATTGGGCCAGCGTAAGCTCTAATCCTGCATGATAGATATTGCGTAGCTGTTGCTATTCTTGTCCTCATTCTGGGAATTGTTTTACTTTAGTGGAAATAAAATTATGCAGCAGATACATTTGATACAGGAAAAATAGTGTGTGGCGACAGCAATTGCTTGCGGATTCAGATTGGTGCCAGACATGGGCTAAGCTTAAGGCATAAATGGAGCAAAAATTGCTCCGCTCGCTTACGCTCGCTCCGCAATTTTGCTCCATTTATCTCAGGCTTAGCCCATGCGCTGGCATCAATGTGAATGCATATAACTAAGCCTAAGCCTAAGATATCAGTAACCCCACTCAGTCGCAGTCCCCCGACTCTTCGGAGACTAATCCGAAACATTCCCAAATGCTGTTCGGAGTCCTCGTTTCACATTGTCGAATAAACTTTGATGTATTTTATTTCCACTTGAATAAAACAATTCCCCAAAATGAGGACAAGAACAGCAATAGCTACTCACTATCTATCATGCAGGACCAGATTACGCTGGCTCATCAAAATGCGCTAATGGGTGACTGGGCAGCTATTGAAGCTGCTACCCAAGCAGCGCAAAAAAACTTCCTATTGAGGCACAAATTGGCATTCGTGTAGCTGGTTCACATATGTATTAACATAGTCATATTATAAGGGCGTATGTGTGCAGTTGGTAGCATCTGAGGAAACAAGAGAAAGTTGCTGGCAGTCGGATTCGAAACGTGGACACTCATATGCTCTTAGGATCATAGCCATATGTCGACTAGCGACGCTGGTTTAATTTCGATAAAGATAGCAAGGTATTTGTAATTTTTTGTATTGGTTTATCAGCTGATTAGGCTTAGGCTTAGTATCATCTGGACTGACCAAAATGGGCACTGATTATTGGCCAATGTTGGCCCCGAATTTTTTTGTTAAAGGCCAATTGTGTGGCCAACTAACAAGCTGCATCAAGGAACCAATATTTGCAAGGGCTTAAAATTCTTAAAAAGCTTCGCATCAATGAGTTGCGAGACCCCGTACTATTGTGTTGGTAAACTCACACGGCGCACAGTGCGCCATACCGAAATTGTGAACAGAAATCAGAAGAATAATACCAATGCTCTTTTAAATCAAGTGAAGAACACACATAATGTAATAAAAATACAGTAAATAATAAACATTTTTTGTCGAAAAATTAGAACCTGCTGGAAAAATACTATTCACATTAAAGTAAATGTTAAAGAGAATTTCAACCTACCCCGTAAAGCGTAAGAAATCACACGCCGAATCTGTATGACCAGAATTAAGTACTAGTCTGTTTCATTTATTGGAAAGCTTTTCACGAGAATTTAGTCCACATAAACCAGGCTACAAAAGTGACCTATGTATAAGTACATACCTATATGATGCAGTCTTGCCTCTTAGCAGTATCAAAGATCATAATGCAACTCGATATTCTGTAGAATATACCTATTTGCTGTCGCTTTAGTATAAAACACTTTTGTAACCACTTTAAGCTTTTCAAAAAACCCTGGATTAAATGAAACACACTATAGTTGCGTAGGTACCTTTATATGTACCTATCGTCCTGCTATGGTAGGTGACCTACCTAGCTATTTGAAATCGCATACTGACATGGCATTAGAATATTTATGCACACATGTACGTACATATGTATTTATATAGGTACATATATGTAGGATTTTGCAATACGTAAGGCAAACCAACGACAATTAGAAATACCTACCATACAATTCAAACTATGTACATAGGCATAAAAGATAGGATTAGTATCATTCTTCAGAATAGGTATCATTAGTATCATTCTTCAGATAGCATTAGTATCAATTCTTCAGAATCTTGATCACAAGTTTGCTATGGCGCAGTGTGCTTGCGCGTGAGTTCTGCCGCCACGCGCCTGGGGTTCGGAACCCACGGATGTGAAGCTTTTTGAGAATTTAAAATCTTCCAAAAATATTGGCCCCTAGTCACATGTTATTGGCAAATATTGGCGCTTTGGCGAAAAAGTTCGGGGCCAGCTTATTCGCCAATAATCAGTGCCACCAAAATGTTGGTGCCAGCGTTTAAAATAAGCCTGAGTAATGGGATGCGACGAGCGGAGCGAACGACACGGTTGCATCCCATTGCCTAGGCTTATTTACGCTGCCCGGCACCAACATTTTGGTCGATCCTGCGAATCTACTGAAAAAATTCGAGGACTGCATTATTTGTTTTCGACGAGACTTAAATCAAACTCAGTTAGGTGGCAGTTTTCACTGGATACTACTTGCTGTATACCTACATACTTATAACGTGGCTACCTTAATACATATGTGAACCAGCTACACCAATGCCAGCAAATCTGCCAGACCCTCTCAACTAAAAGTGCCTTGTTAAAACCATCTACCACAGGTTAAAGTGTGAGCGAAGCGCCAGCTTCTCATAGGTATCAATAAACATTGAACTTGACTGCATATAATATCACATTGTGTGCTATGTTACCTGCAGTCTAGGCCACTGGTTTTTTCTGACTGCATATAATTTTACGTTGTGTGCTATATTACCTGAGGTCTAGGCCGCTGCTTTTTGACTGCATATAATTTTACATTGTGTACTATATTACCTGCAGTCAGGGTTGGCAAGAGCTGGGTTTTTTAACTTGGGTTTTTTGGGTTTTTTTGTTGGGTATTTTGGGTGCAAGAAATCGTTGGGTTTTGGGTTTTTGGGTTTTTTATCCACAGGTAAAGAATTTATTTGTAATGGAATTAAATACTGTGTATTGTCAATGTTTTTTGTACATATACCTATTGATATGCTGTTCTTGTTTCATTTGTACAATGGGATTTTATTCAAAATCCATTTTTGTCGCAACGCGTTTGTATGCAAAGATAAATTTAATTTTACTGGAGAAGTATTATGAGCCTGCTGAATTTTCAATAATTTTTTGAGAGCTAGATCCAATCAGGTTGGAAAAAACCAAAGTTTGATAATTTCCGATATTTTGGTTTTTGGTTTTGTAGTTTTTATGGTTTTTATGGTTTTTTAATGGTTTTTTATGGTTTTTATGGTTTTTTAATGGTTAAATTTTGGTTTTTATATCTTAGTCGTGAGTATAAGTGTTTAAATGCTTGATTATGATTAAAAACCACTAAATTAAAGAACAGGCATGAGTTGCCTAACCAATTATTCAGGAAAAATAACAAAAGTGAACAATTTCAAATTTATTCAGTAGAATAAACGGCAACATTAAGAATCATTTTCTTCTTGTTCATTTTCATCGCTAGAAATATCTAGGGTCGTTCCTTCGAGTTGGTTGATATTGCTTTTCACAAATACCAGCTTTTTGACAGTGTCGGGTGCCAGCTGATTACGCAGCTTTGGTAACAAAGAAAAACTGGAAAAATTTCAATTTTTTAATGCTATTTTTGGCCGTTTTTGGCCTTTTTGGCATTTGGTCCCCCCCAAAATAAGTTGGTCCCCCCAAAATTGGAGGGTCAGCTACGTGCCTGGATCATCATTACATTATACGATTATAATTACGTCTCTCTTACAAAAAAAGTTCAACCAAAATGAAAATAAACTATTTCATGCCGTTTATTCCCTAAATAATTAGTCTACTCTATGATAAATTATTTTCTATCGTTAAAGGAGCGTGGCGACTAATCGAGCTGAAGAGCCGCAATGCGTTACTTCTAATTAATTTGATCAATATTTCAACTCTACATACCTACATATTTCGACCATGGGTAAAAAAAATGGCGTACCGAAGATCACGGATACCAGCCTACGTTCTAAGTCACCATCTCGAAGGTCCAACTTTGATTTACTTGATGATACGAACGATAATTCTTGTGATTGTATCATTTGCTACAAGTTAGTTTCTGATGACGACACTGCCTTATTATGCGATTTTTGCGACCGTTGGGGTCATACTTCTTGTTTGAAAGTTAATGATCATGATTATGAAACTTATTCAAAGCCCGATTCCACTTTCTATTGTTTCCACTGTAAACCAATTGTGAAAAAATATTTGCATATTGAACGTCGCTTAGATGATTTTGCTACTAAGCTTGCCGATTTAGAAAAGAAAGTTGATCGTCTTGAACATTCTCGAAATTCTCCTACCAATTATGATAAAAACGAACTATCTGCTCTGATTAATGATGCTATCGAAAGAGATTCTAAGAAATGTAATGCTGTTCTGTTTAACTTGCCTTTATCGAACAGTGTTGAGGACATTGATCAGGTCAAACGGCTAATCGATTCTCATTCTGATGGTCACGATCTAGTATCATCTGATGTTACACGCGTCTTTCGTGATGGTCCCATTCACGAAAACCGCGTCCAGTTTGTCAAAGTTTGCCTAGCGTCGGTTCAGGCAAGGCATCGCTTCGTTTCCTTGATCAATAAGACAGTCCGCGTTAAATCCAAAGACCAACTTTCGCGTTTGCGGTGCCGTCCTGATTTATCATTCCTTCAAAGAAAACGTCAACGCGAACTGGTTTCCGAGCTCAACGATCGTAAATCTCGAGGTGAAGAAGGTCTTTTTATCGATTTTCGCGCCGATTGTGTTAAATGCAAACCGAACCGTAATATTAATAACCAACTCTTCACCTAGGTAGTCGCGCCCCTTTCTCGTACTTTGCGTTTAAAAGTTCTGTATTTCAATTCAAGAAGTTTGTTAAATAAGCTAGGTGATTTAAAACTGTTACTAAATAGCAAACAGTTTGAAATAATACTTTGTTGTGAATCTTGGCTTTATCCTGAAATTCCAGATAGTCTACTTTGCAGTTCAAATAATTACCAAATTATTCGATGTGATCGGTTAAATAAACGTGGGGGTGGACTTATAGTTTTTGCTAATAATAATCTACATATTAAACACATCAAAATTCCTATCAATTTTCCTGCCTGTGAAATTTTAATTTTTGATTTATGCAATACTGATTTCAAAACTAGATTTATTCTAGCTTATCGTCCTCCTACTTATGATATTATGTATGCTGAAAGTCTTTGTAATTCTATTGAATGGGCTTCTAATGTACCTTATCCTTTATTAATTGTTGGTGATTTTAATCTTCCTAAAATTAATTGGGTCTCCAACACCTTTCCTTCTGATCCCATCAATACTTTATTTTATGACACCTTCTGTACAACTGGTTTGGAGCAACTAATCCGTAGTCCAACTCACGATAATAATATATTAGATTTGCTTTTTTCACTTAATCAAGCCATTAACGTGAAGATATCACCTCCTTTTTCTGTTAGTGATCATAATTCTATTGCTTTCGAAATTCAAGGGTACGAAGAGACAAATCACATGCCCTCTTGTTTAAATTTTCGAAAAGCCAATTACGAGTTAATTTCTATGCGATTAGCCACTGTTTCTTGGCCCGATTTATTTAATCAGTGTACTTCGGCAGATGATATGTATAATGTTTTTGTTTCAGTTCTTCAAACTATTAGTTCTGATCTAATACCTAAAAAAGTACATAGAAATTTTAAGAAAGTATTTCCTAAACACATCCGTAAGTTATATTTAAAAAAACTTAAATTATGGAAAAATTACAAAAAGTTCAAAACTCGAATAAATCGAACTATCTATTCTAGTTTCTGCAAATCTATAAAAAGAGAAACCAAAAATTTTTACGCTAAAGAAGAATTAGAAGTTTTAAAATCAGGCGATATCCGTAACTTTTACAATTTTGTTAATTCTCGTTTAAAAATCAGGAAAAGTTCATTTCCCCTGACTTTATCTAATGGTATTGAATTAGATGACGATCATGTAAAAGCTAATCATTTTAACTCATATTTTGCCTCTGTTTTCACTGTTGATGATCAAAATCTTCCTGTTTTTCAGGCTCGTACTTTTTCTTCGTTAGCAGAAATGAATTTCGATGTAGACACCGTTTACAGAGCTATTCGCGAATCTAAACCAAGTACTGCATGTGGCCCTGATGGCCTATGCTCATTTTTTATTAAAAAACTAAGTTATTTGCTTTCTCCTCCTCTTGCTTCTATCTTTGAAACTTCTTTTCGATCAGGTTCAATTCCAAAATTGTGGTATCAAGCAAACGTAATTCCAGTTTTCAAAAATAAAGGTGATTCTGCTTGTGTAGAAAATTATCGTCCGATTTCGTTGTGTTGCTCTCCTTGTAAAATTATGGAAAAAATTGTTAATAAAAAGATTCTGGATTACTTAAATATAAATAATTTACTTTCTCCTCTCCAATTTGGATTTTTAAAAGGTCGATCATGTGAAATGCAATTGCTAAAGTGTAAAAACGAATGGGCAAAATTTATTGATAGAAAATCTACTGTAGATGTAATTTTTATCGACTTTAAAAAAGCTTTCGATTCTTTATCGCACACAAAATTACTTCATAAACTTTCTGCATATGGTCTAAATGGTTTTCTTTTCAACTGGCTTAAATCTTTTTTATCCTCTCGATCTCAGTGCGTTGTTGTTAATAGTTCTTTTTCAGATAGCTTTAATGTAACTAGCGGCGTCCCGCAAGGGAGCGTGATAGGGCCAACCCTTTTTCTGATTTACATTAATGATTTATGTGATAATATGAGTAGTCGTATTCGGTTATTTGCTGACGATGTTAAAATGTATAATTTGTCCTCTTCTAAAACTATACTTCAAAACGACCTTAATAAGCTTTATACATGGTCGCGTGAATGGCAGCTTCAGATATCTATTGATAAATGCTCAGTTTTGTACATGGGTTATAATAATCCTAAACATCAATATTTTATTGGAAATCAACTTTTACCTTCTGATTCTGACTGTGTCCGCGATTTAGGTGTTCTAATGTCTCAAAATTTGAAATTTCAGCAGCACTATCATGAAGTGATTAAAAAAGCTTCTCAGCGATCCAGTCTGATACTGAAGTTATTCTTCTCTCGTGATCATAAAATTTTGTCTCGTGCTTTTGTTGTATATGTTCGTCCGCTTTTAGAGTACTGCTGTACCGTTTGGAGTCCTTATCGTATTCGAGATATTGATCGTATCGAGCGAGTTCAGCGCAAGTTTACCCGTTGTATTTTTGGTTTTAACAGTGGTTTGTCATATAATGATCGTTTAAAAAGTCTGTCGTTAGAACGTCTCGAAATACGCCGTATTCGTTTTGCTTTATCCTTTTACTATCAGATTATTAATGGAAAATCACACATTCTCTGTGACGAGTTTTTCGCATTTAATCGCAACTATACTCGCTCTGTCAATAACCTTAAACTGACTGTTCCAGTAGCTCGTTCAGATATTCTCAAGTATGATTTCAGTCATAGATATGTGAATCTGTGGAATTCACTTCCAGTTGATGTTGTAAATTCACCTAGTTTAGAAATTTTTAAACGCAAACTAAATGCTTTTGATTTTTCTGTTCATCTGAAGGGGCACGTGTAAGTTTTCACGTTCGTGACTGCGTGTCCCGTTGCTGACGTTTTAGTCATATATCGTTTTATCATATCTTTGTATCGTACGCTGTGTCTTTATTTTTACCATGTCTTGTACGTTTTGCAATAAATCTTTGTTGTTGTTGTTGTTGTATAGAGTAAAGAGTACTATTTGCACATGTTTACAAATGATGAAATATGAATCTTGCCACATTTTTTAACATCGACTTAAAAAAACCAAAAAAACCAAAAACCAGGCCGATTTTCAAACCATAAAAAACCATAAAAAACCAAAAAAACCAAAAAACCAAAAAACCATGCCCGGCCAACCCTGGATCCAATGCATCTGTTCTGTTGGCTAAATCCTAGTGTCTGACTGAGCATTTAAGAGACAGATGCATATGCATAGGTATGTGGCATGGATTGTGCTTGTGAATGACCAATTTTGTTGTTGAATTTTGTGTATTAGCTGAATGAAGTTGTTGTTTACTTGTTTTGTTTTGTGTGTTGAAGCTGTTGAAATATTCCCAGCTACTATATGTAGCTCGAGCTAGGATTTTTATAAGAAAAACCCATAAAAAACCCAAAAAACCCAGAACCCACAAAAACCCAAAAACCCAAAATTCGAAATTTTCAAATCTGGGGTTTTTCCATCCCTGCCTGCAGTTGAGCAAATAATTACTACTTTTTTAGCTAAAACTGGAGTTTTAGAATCGAGAATCTTGTTTTCAACACGACTGGTAAATCTCAACCCGTGGTCGTCAGTATTCTGCCGACCCGACCCACGGGTCGGGTTAGTCGATCCGAATTTTCATCTCTACCCTGAGCTCAATAAATATTTTCAGTTAAGCACAGTAAAATTAGACTTCTAACTAATATTTGCCCATTATATAGCGTGCTTATACTAATTTGAAAATTAGTATAATTCACAAAATTCGTGAACGGAAACTCCAGCAGCGCAGATTACGTTTTAGTTGTCTATATTAATTAGGATATTACATTTTGTATTCGTTTATTATGCCAGCTAGTTTAGTTTACACCACTTTTGCAATTTAAAGATAGGCTAGGCTGTATTCGAGACAGAAAAAAATGAGTCAATTAGGAATGAGATGAGATTGCCATAAAATACCCACACAAGCCAATTTTCGCGCAATCGTTACTTCAGTGATCGCTGTTACACCATATAGGGGCGTGGTGGTGTACACCTACCCAAGGCCGAATACCCCCTTCGTCAGAAACCAAAATATCCTCCAGTTTTTTAGCAATTGTTTTGATGCCAATGGATAGTGCTTGCTGAGAAACGTTGAAGAACTATCGGTTTTACGCCATACCATCATTTTTGGTACTACTTGCTGACCTTCTAAAAATCTTGCACCCGCAGAATTTTGATGCTGCCCACGTATGAGTAACACCCGCAAAACTGTCATTACTCATGGAAGCAGCTACGGAAACGATTGATTGGCAATTTTGCTTTTTATCGTAAGTTGTATCAGCCTAAAACCACAAAAGGATCAACCAAGCACACGATTCGAGCGCTCAAAAAGTTGACAGCGCCAGAGAATGTAATATTCACAATCACGTACGGAGGGGTCACTGGATTCCAAAAATCGATAGACCCCAATAATCGAATTTTTGGTGCTGTTCTTGACAATTTTGCTCCATCGAAACCCCAGAATCTGGCCGCCACCTATATACGGTCGCAATCATACGTGGGCAAGAAAATTCTGGGGGTGCAAGATTTTTTGAAGGTAAACAGATGGCCTTAAAAGTGGTGGTATGGCAAAAAACACCATTTTTCGACGTTTCTCATCGAGCACTATCCATTGGCATCAAAAAATTGCGAAAAGAGCGAGAAAAAATTTTAAAAATTGAATTCTGGGGGTATTATGATTTCTGGGGCGAGTATTTTGGTTTCTGAGGGGCGTGCATACCCCCAAACCCCACCCCCACGCCCAGGTAAGGTCGCAATGTTATCAATTAATGAAATATCTTAACACATTCTTTATTATAAATAACCAAACGTACATAGTTACATCCGGCGTAGTGTTCACACATTATTGTATAAAATTTACGTTTAACGAAAATTGACGACGGCGAACAATTCAAAAACAGGGTCCGTGAACTTTTGTAAAGCTAACTACAAATAATTACGTAATAACCACGTAAGCGATAAAGACACAATCTCTTGAAAAATATTTCAATCTTAGTAGTATATTCATTTAAATCTGCCTTGTTCACTCAATTTACAGCAATGCGCACGGTAAAACGATTGTCGTTTGTATTAGCCTTTAGTCTGTTTGGTGCCGACTGCCGATCAAAGCAACTTAATGTCAGTTCAAACTATAATAGTAAAAAGTAATATAATATGCATTGTTTTTATACAAATAGGATGTAAGCAGGGCCGTAATAAGGGGGGCGGCCACCCCCCTGGCCGGAAAAAGTTTCGAAAGGTAAGACAATGCACCTATAATTTTGGCTTAAGCGCGACCAAAAATGACATTTTATGGCATTTTGAGTAAGAAAAGAATTTTTTCGAAAACTTTTTATGATTCTAATAGAAAGAGAATGCCGGAAAGCATCTAAAAACGCGGTTTTCGCAAGTATCCCGACGAATTTCTAATTTAGGTGTTTTCTTCGCCATGCCACCATTTTTAAGGCAATTTTTTGACCCTTGAAAAATCTTGCACCCCCCAGAATTTGCTTGCTGCCCACGTATGCCTGGATGTGAGTAATTAGTAACTCAGCCATATACCCCCAGAATAAAATTGTCCTGAGCGAAAAAATCAGTAGCGGGATAAAATTGTACTAAAATTACAAAGAGTACCTTCTAATGCAGGTTTATCACACCCAAATAGAATAACAGACGAGAAACAATGTATTAAATTGATAAATAAATATGTGAGTAGTTAGAAAATAAAAATTTTTATAGGCATGTAGTATTGTTCGATACAACAACTTACAAAAATGCGAAATAATGTAAGAATCATTGCAAATAAACGGGAAAAACGCCAAAAGTATTGTGCTTTAGATGAAGTGTTTGATGCATAAAGTCTGTTACACCCATAAACAGAGGCAATGAACAGGTGGAGGCATCAAATGTTAAATCTATATACCTCACTACACTGAAGCCTGCAACGAACATTCGCACAAGCTTGGATGAAAAGGAGGCTTTATTAGGTACATATGTATTAGTTTGAAACTTATATTGTTCTGAGGGTTGAAAATTTCTGTCCTTACGAAGCATGACATGATTTTCCGCCAGAAAAGCTTTCACCCCCAAAAAGTTTTTCTATCCCACCAAATCGCTGCTTTCTAAGTTTCCAAAAAATTCGTAGGAAAAGTGTTGTTTTAAGCGTTTTTAGCTATTTTTTGCTCAAAAGTGTCAAATTTTCGACGCCATTACACTTTTTTAACTACATTTTATTGAAGTTAATACAACTTTTTGATATTTTTTGAAATTTACTATGGTTTCATGCTCTAGAAAGGTGGAGCATCGCCAGAAACGCCGAAAAACGTATTTTCAGTCGTATATTTACCATTTTTGGGCCCAAAAAGTCATTTAAAATTTTATCCCCTAAAATTCCCATGCTGCGCACGTAAGATGACATACATAAAATGATTCACAACTTTCATATACTAAACTTCGGCCTTTCTCTACGAATTTTACTTCAAACTTAATTTGAAATTTTAGCAAAGAACTTCCGGCGCAAAGATTAAAAAATTGACCATGAAAAATTTTATTGCGAAATGCACTTCTTGAAAAAACCAACGAATAAACTACTATACATATGTTAAAGTAATGAACAATATTCAAATTACTATTACTTCGGTACGGCAACAGCGCATAAATTGGACAACATTATTGAAACAAAGTAGGCATCCTAATCGGAAATGCACAGCAGCATACATGTAGCAGGGCGGATAGGGAGAACTACCCCCCCACCCAAAGTCGGACTTCCCCCAAAAGCCACAAAAATTTTTAAACCCCCCGATTTTTGAAGAAAATCGAATTGTTTTGGCCGAAATTGGAGGTCATTTACCCTGGCAGGGAAACCCCCACACAAAATGTCGAGCCGTTACATGTCTGCACAGCAGCATAGGAATTATGGGGGGGTTGAAACCCTAAAGTTTGCCTGTTCGGGCTAAAAACAGCCGATACGCATCGAAAACATTTTTTCGGCGTTTCTGACGATGCTCCACCTTAGCGTAAAAACAAAAGATTTCGAAAAATATTAAAACATAGCAAAAACATGAATATGGCGCGAGGCACCGAAAATTTGACACTTTTGAGCAAACAGATAGCTAAAAACGCTCAACACAGCGCTTTTTCCACGAATTTTCAGAAAAATCGCAAGTTCTGGGGGTCCAGAATTTTTCTTTTTTGGGAAGTGAAAACCTTTATAAGGATTAAACCGCTCCCCAAGATCAAACATGATCCTAATCCGCTAATCTCGCGGAATAGACCATATCGCATGCCAGTAAACAAAGTATGAGCCGTATCGAAAGCATTGACAGCATAAGAATTAATAATTCGTCAATAATTGAGTGCTTGATGTACAAATTCATATAAAATTATAAAATTCATTGCAACGGCAAGATTAATTACTTAATCGAATTGAGCAAACGCCGATTGTGTCAATCGAATAATCGCTCATAGCCGTTTAAACAAAGCTTTCAAGTTCCATCAATTTAATCGTCAATCTTTCCAACGAACGCTATAAGATAAAAAGAACTCAGCTCGTATTATTATGCATGCGCTTAAAACACGCAACACAGATTTCGATATCAGATGGTTAAAACGCAATATTCGCCAAAGATAATTACGTGCTTTCAGGATGTCATCATAGAAGCGGAATAATATCAGAAAGACATAAGATTGTTGTTTAAACTAACAAAATATCTAATGAAGAGATAAAAATCAAGGGAGGCATTGGCGGACTAATTTTAGAGTTAGTCGATATAGCCACTCCAATCTCATCCTTTTTTCAGTACTAATTTTTGTTTTTGAATCCTAGATTCTTTTTAAATCAAACACCTTTCAATTTTTTAAATCAACTTTCAATCAGAAACCTAATACTTGAATACTAAAGCGCTAAATTAATAGTATTGCGAGGAAAACTATGATCTAGCATCAGCTAATACGATTAGAAATAACATTAATAACAGACTTAAAATCAAAAAATTATGAACGAAAAAGCCAACATTTCGCAAATAAAGCTATTATGCCGATTACTGCACGGCAGTCGTGTAAAAGCTAAAAATTTTGGAAGGGTATTCCAGTCAGTCAGCCATTTTTAGGCGAGAGGTTTAATTGATCTGCAATTTACGACCAAAAAAGGCACTTAAAATGGACAAGAGGCGCAATTTTTTCCATAAATGAAAGGGTGTAAAACATTACTGAGTAAGCGCGGTTTTTTTATTTCGGCAAAGACTTTTCCTGGTGTACAATTGGCTGGAAGCTGGACGGGGCGAACCGTCAGCCATTGCAAAGGTATGTTCGGGACCGTCTTCTTACATGCACACAAATTTTTGTGAAGACAAAAACTGTAAAAGGGTATGAAATTCCAAAACTTTTGGCGCTTAGCGTGGAATGTATGGCTGTCTGCTCTATATGTCTTTATAATAGCAAAATTAGCATTTAAAAAGGTAAAACTGTCAAATTTTTCGACGTTTCGCACCGTTTAGTGATATTTGTATTTTTTCGTCAGAAAAAATACAGATTGGCTGAACTACACTACCAAAGGTCGAAAAAATCGAACAAAAAGCGCTATTATCATACATGTAAAAGTGAAATAGGGATCCCCAGCCAAAGTTAGCCATCCCCTCCCAAATCCAAAAAAAATTTCTGACCCTCTCTGACCTCCTATTACCGACTTTTGGAAAAAATTGAATTTTATGATTATTTTAAGTTTTTTAGGCCGAGAAGAGGTTGTTTAGCCCCCTCCCTGAAACCGCAAAAAAGTGCTATCATACATTTATAAGGGGTTGTGGATCCTCCAGCCAAAGTTGGCCGTCCCCCCAAAGCCAGAAAATTTTTGACCTCCTCTCCCCGAATTTTGGAAAAAATAGAATTTTTTGGCCACTTTGGCCGGAAAGAGGTCGTTTGCCCCCTCCCCCAATAATTGGCCAGTAACCTTCACCCATTGAAATAATATGTAAGCTCGTTTGAAAATTCTATGCTAAGCAAAATAATCAAAAAATCGCGTTCAACTCGTGTAGTATAAAAACATTTACCCTAAGAGCAGAAAATGACAGATAAAGCAAGAGAAGACTAATGCACGAATTCCTAATGAAAACATTTTTCTTTTATATTTTGGCCTGCGTACACCGGTCTTGAAATAGCCACATTTTTGACTAATTGTTATCAATGTAAGGAAACTTTTAAACGACGGAATAGAAAAACAAGACAATACACTAATTTTTCACTGCTCGCAGCATAAATGACAATTTGGTACATTTTTATTTTATTTATATTCGCAAGTTCGTCGCAAAAAGTCTGATCTTTGCTCACATTGCTAAACGCACATAAACAAAAAATAATTTTAAATTAGCTGGATGGTCACCAAATAACAATATGCAGAATGAAATAGAATATTCAGCACTTAAAGAAAGGACTGGATTACAAAGAACCTGATCAATTAATTGAATAAGAATGAGTGGTAGTAAGATCAAAACATGCACAGCATAAGAATTCTGAGAATGGGCACAGCTTAAGAATTCTGAGGGGGTTTAAAAAGTGACTTTTTAAGCCCAAAGATGGTGGATACGCGTCAAAAACATCCTTTTTCGGCGTTTCTGACGATGCTGCATCTTTCGAGAACATAAAAACAGAAGAAAAAACTTGGGAAAAATTTCAGAAAAAAATGAAGAAATTGAACAAAATATAGTCAAAACATGAGTATATGGCGTGAACCGCCGAAAATATGACACTTTAAGCAAATAGTCAGCTAAAAACGCTGAAAAAAGCATCTTTTCTGTACGATTTTCGGAAATTTGTGGAACTTTCGAAAAATTGCGAATTCAGGAGGTGGTGAAGAGCCCCGGTTATGTATGTAGCATAGGCACAAAAATTCCATGCATAGCAACAACGAACGCAGAGATAATTGTCTTATTGGCAAACGGCAACGGACAATTTCGATCAATGAATGATTGTTCCCTTTCCTTCATAACGCTCGTCTGAAAATCATACCGAATATTCGCGCAGGATAAGAAATAATTTGTAAAGGATCCAATTGGTACGCATTTTGATGAATCGGATACGCCATACAGCCGCTTCATAGGCTTTGAATTTGGTCTTTTTTACTTTTCGGTTTTAGTTTTTTTATTTCTTAGTTCGAAATTCCGCATGCGAACATTTTTGATGACAAACAGAAATTACATTTTTTTATCATAAGACTATTTAGACTTCCCCAGTTATTTTCTGCGAGGTAGCGAAATCTTAAATTTTGACCGCAAGCTGAACAACATACTCATTCTGTATCTTCGTATCGAAAATTTAGGAAAAAATTATCTCGGATTACCAAACGAAAAGAGCTTTAATTTCGAAATCGAGAGCTTTATACTCGTATAATAAGCAGTAGGTTGGTACGATGACTTAAAGGAGTTTTTGTAACGTGGATATACTATATGTACATTTGTATTTCTGTATGAGTAAAATAATGTCTGACGCGTTTAGTCTGTTGCATCTACATGAAATCATGATCAACAGGTGGAAGCGTCATATTTCTATACCTCCTTTTACTGAAGCTTATAGCGAACCTTCGCATGAACCTGGATGAAAAGGAGGCACTGAAAATTATTAACGCAGCTTTACGTTCACCCAAGTTAACCTGCCGTCAATTTGCGAATTATTGTATGTTAAGTCACAAAGCAAAACAACGAAGTAAAAAGTCAATCTAGTTCTCAACCATATGCAAGTTACAAATCGTTAAAAGCGAAGTGCCGACCTATCAGAAGTTCAAATAATGAACATAATGGCTTAGGAACTTAAAAAGCAGTAGTTATTGAATACATAAATGCGTGTTGCTGCAAATTGATAAAGAATTTAAGAGATGAAGATTGAAATTAAAAGCGTGTGCAAAATACCTGATCAAGGCAACATTTTGAGTAGGTAGTTGATTGTCTCATGCCATCTGTTCGGAAACGATAAACCTTAAAAAAATATTAGGCATCAGTAAAATCTACCAAATGCAAGTAATACTAATACGGCAGTAAGAATAGTCAGATGGTTAAAACGCGTTTTACTTATATGGCGTTCGTCATAGAATAAGTACGAGCTTCTCGATATCATCACAACCGGAAAAATTCCTATACAAGTGTTTTTTTGACGTATACTCATAAAATCGTAGACCTATTTTTATAAAGTAAGGTATTGTGAGCGAGCGAACTACCGTGCATGACAGCCGCTGCGCGCATTAAGAATTAGTCGGTCGGTACTGGTAAGGCATGTGTACACCTGATTTAATCCTGTGTACGTACAATTAGCGCAGCACTTAGATATACAAATACAATTGTGTTGATAAGTATTACGTACATAGAGCTCAGCTCGCCAAGGGTGGCCTAAGTCATCTGAGAGAGGAAAAAATACATTAGGTACCACATTGATACTGACGAGACAACACATCAAATTATTTGTTTCCTCGATCCTTAGTTGTCATTGTATTATTATCCGGTGAGCTTCATGGCTAATCGTGATTGAAATATTCGGCAACTTTATAATACGACGGAAGATTAAATAACATCTGAAAATTTTGTTAAACCTTATGGTCTCATTCTTGATGCTCAGACGCTTGCACAACCTAAATAATAAGGGACTCATGCAATTTTAGAAAAGGCGCTCGTAAATTTTCTCTGATAATTTATTGAGATAGGTTTTGTCGGCTAATATTGAGAATAGGGTGACCTCCTGGAAATTAACTTTGCATGGATGATTTAATCTAATTGAGGAACAAGGAATTCAAATCTGAAAGAATTAGGTGTCGGTCGGCATAATTGGCTGAGTTACAATCTGTTGAACTTCATTTGTTTAAGGATAACAAATTAATTAAGACGGACTAGGCAATTCTCAATATCAGCCGTTTTTACTTCTATTATACTTAGGCTTAGGCTTAGTATATCTGAAAAGGTGTTTCAAGCTGCTCAGGTCGATGTATAGATGCTCAGATCGATGTTTAGGTCGATGTATAGATGCTTAGGTCGATGTATAGATGCTTAGGTCGACGTAAATTGGGTATCTACATGTGATTCTACATTCGGCTGTTTGAATCTTCAAATACTTAGGTCGAGAAGATGCTTGCTTAGGTCGAGAAGAGGCTAATTAAAGAAACCCATAGCTTTTGTAATATTGATCATAGACGGATGAAATTTTTTCCGCGCTTTCTTTCAACATGTTCTAAGTACTGAGCAAAAAAATCAGCTCTTCTGAAGTTTATTTCTTCGTATTCTGAAAGTAACATATTCTTAAGATGCTCCCGAAAATTTTTTTCTCACTCACATAGTTTTCCGACAGTTTTTCGACTTCTAAGTTAAAGATTATTGTTTGAAAAGGCATAAAAGCACGTTTTTTGAAAATTTGTCAAGGTCACCTTATTCTCAAAAAACTCCGGTTGTCTTATAGGTGATCTATGAACTTCATACGTTGTGCGCTATTTCTATGTACACATAGCTAACGCAAGTGTACACATACCTAACCAATACCGAACTAGTCTTTCGTGCAGTGCACGCATAATAATGAATTGAATATGTGAAAACGACTTGCCTCAATTCGAACCACTTAGATGGCAGCTTTCACCGGATACTACGTGCTGTATACATACTTATAACGTGGCTATCTTAATACTTATGAACAGCTACACCAAATACCCTTAGGAGAACATCCTCAAACAAATTCAGTTGTTCCTGTTCTTAGAAGCTGCGATTTAAAAAAAAGAATTTTTTGGTCATTTTTTTAGTGTCTCGTCATTTTTGGATAAAAAATCGAATTCCATTCGTCACACCCCTCCTAAAAATAGCTGACCACCTCCTCCCAAAATTTTGAATCATTTCGTTATGTTTTATGACTTATACTTAAACAGAGTTTTCCGAAAATAACTCTTGGAATACAATATCGGAATAGGACCTACTTAAATGCAATTTCAAATCTAGGTTAAGGTCTCACCTTAATATATGAGAAAATCTAATGACGCTAGTCAGTTGCAGCATCGCTTCTGCTGGACTGGAATTATTCGGCGGTGAATCTTTATTGATAACGATTGTCCATTCGAAGTAGGTACCTGAAAAATTAAAATTACATCACATTACAACGATCCTAAATGAAATCAGAATCACACAAGTAGATGCAAAGTGTACTGAAAAATAAGAATAATAATTACCGAGCTATCGCACGAGGCGAGTAACAACCAACAATTGTTTCAGAGCTAGCTGGCCTCGCCATTTATATAAGCCATTACTGACTTAAGTACAGTACTTGTAACTCAGTTGTTCTGAAGGCCGCGCGCTGAACGTGCTGATTCTTATTAATTTCAAGAAACCAGCAATAACCAATAAAATGTCCTGTTACCGCTTTCCAGTTGAAAATTTCTTATTACTATGAAGGAATATTCCGGGGTTAGATTGCTGAGACAGTGTTCGGTGTACCGACTTAAAAATGAAACGTACGCGTATATTGAATGTGATGCACCTAACTTACCAAGAAGAAGACGAAAAACCAGCTGGCGTCGCGAGAGCAGAACAAAAAAAATGGAAATCAATTTTCATTGTTCAAGCGATAAGCTAGTCTGTTCCATTCCAAACGGCTCATTTCTGCAAAATTTCTGTTACTGTATTAGGTTTTCACTGCACAAATTGGCTTTTTCAATAATGCTCCCGTAGCAGCTGATTGCTTAAAACTGTTCTTTTGATGAAAGACGTGCTTTACTTAACATGTGTCGCATCCAATAAACTGCCGCAACAAACTAAACCGTTTAGTATTCTGCTACAGTAAAAGACCTCAAAGCAAAAATGGGCCATTTGGAATAGAGCAGACTGTACAAAAGTAGTTTCTAGGAAGCCTACTGTTATATGTACAATTTTACATATCCATCGCTATATAGTGTCATGAATATTGCTTTAGCTTAAACCGCTTTTATAACCGTACAGCTATAGTCTGTTTTACACAATTTCGGTCATGAATTCTAAAAATATCTCCGACAATAAGCTGTCAGATTGCTATTATAGCACTGATCTGATATATAGTTATCGTAACTCTCGGCTTACTGTCGATGAAAATTCTTAGAATTGCAAGAAGTTATGTGAAACAGACTATAGACTCCCTCCAGACAACCCCAAAATCGAAGTACATAATATTCCCGGCCGGTAAATAATTAAAGTAAGTCATAACAGATTTTTCACTGTTTCGCAAAGAAGCATTGAAAAACTTTCATTTGTGTTAAATACTCACTTTATCATCTATTTTATTTCACGATACTTTACTTTCCACAATGCTTCGATGGAAAAAAAGAATATTGGAATAAAATCTACACCTATGGCCAACGCAATTCAGTTTGGGTACGGGCATAGGCCGCAGATGAATAGGTTGGTTCTTCGATTTTTGCGTTCATTAGAGGCAGTCTGTTTAGCACATTTTTATGGTTTTTGCGCTTAAGGGTAATTTCCCCTGTCCTCTCCTTTTGCATACTTAACAATGTAGAAATCCAATTATATTCACCTTTTTTGCTTCATCACAGCATTTTTTCTTGCTAGTATTCTACTTTTTATTAACACGATTTTGTTCTTAAAACATTGCGTTCTCATTGCAAAAAAAGACAATCTTACCTACTTAAAACGGATGAAAAAACCTACGTAAAGCGCTCGTTGCATCGATACAGGGCCGTGCTTAGAGGTTTAGCGGCCCTGGGCGAAACTTTTTTTGGCGGCCCCCATAATTTTTAAAACTGGTATTATATGCATCATAATTATCACTTATGTTTTTCGTTACATATGTACCTATATAATCGCAGTTAGCATCTTACTGTAAATTTACTAACAAAATATTGTGCTACATTATTTTTAGTAGGTTAGGTATCGTATGTTTTTTCTCAAATAATTTACCTATTTCGTGAATGATGACGTGCTTTATTGCAAAATAACTTGCCTAGCTTTCTGAGCGGCAAACTGTTCAATCAATTGCAAAAAATCTAACGAAGATGATAAATCCTTTTCAATTGAAATAATCGCTAGTGCACTTGGACGAGAATCAGTCATAGTTGACCGCAAATATGTCTTTATTATTTTCAGTTCCGAGAAGGAACGTTCTGCTGAGGCCACAGCAATAGGTATTGTAAGTAAAATTCTGAAATCAATTATAAGGTTTGGTAAAACATCCTGGAAGCCATTTGATAGATATTTAAGAGTAGCTAGTGGCGAAGTTAATTCATTTGGACTTGATCGAGCAAGAACTTTTAGCTCTGTGTACATGTCTGGTCCATCAAGATCATCCAGAAACGCAGCTAACTGTGTGCATGACTTGAGCAATTCATCATCTTCCCATGTTTTTAAAGCTGGTATTCGTGGGTAGTGCTCAATGAGAAACCTTGAAAACGGTATTTCTTAGCCATACCATCATTTTTAAGACCATTTTTTGACCTCTAAAAAACCTTGCACCTACCCCCTCCTCCGGATTTTGTTGCTGCCCACATATGCTGCGGGGGTCTTAGGTGGCGCGGTCAAGCGTTCCCTGCGGGGTCCGGGACAGTCCCTAAAAATTTTGTAAAAAAGCATTTTAATGTCAAATAATCGGTAAAATTTTCGCAAAAAGGGCCGAATTTCGGTCCTGAATGGAGCCCAAAAACACTTAAAATTGATGAACTCTTACATGGCACAAAACTTCTGAGCTGAAATGCGTTTTTCGACCTCTGCTAATTACATAGCGTAGCAACGGGTCGCTGCCAATAAGATATAGAAAAATGTATAAATTGAAATTTTTGTTCTTACCCTTTTAGGCCCATTTGTGGCCTTCTTATTAAGAAGATGCAGTTCAGAAAACAGGAAATGCACAAAAACATAAGAAAATTTGGCCATTTCTTTCATTTAAAATAGGATTGTGTCCTTGTAAAGAAAGACAAACAAAGCAAAGAATAGACAAACTGGTACACAATCATTTTCGCACTTTTAGTTTTATGCTCAACAAGCATGCGCACTTTCATTCAATGAACAAATAGTGCATTAAATTCCTAGTGATGTGAAGTGCCAGATTATTTCAGCTGATTCAAGCTTTTAAATTCATTTGATCTATGGCTCGGTGCAAAGCGCCGGAATATTTTGACATTTTAGCCTTTTCGAACTCAATTTTCTGGACACACATTATTGCAACAGAAAAATCAACAATATGTCTGAAAAATGAGAACAAGTATAGCTCAGTCAGCGTTCTCTTAAAAATGCAAGTGAAGATTTTTAAGTGACTGTGTTTGCATTAGAACGTCGAAAAATCGATCCTTTTGAACGTATGTATCGAATTATTGTAAGAGGGCCGCCAAAAATGAATTCTATACGGCATGCACCACAACTTTTTTAGCGGCCCATAATTTTAGCGGCCCTGTGCGGCCGCACAGTTCGCACCCCTAGGCACGGCTATGGATCATAAAAATGAACTTAAATATAATCTTAATAATGTACAATTTCAAACCAGAAATAGTGGAAATTTATATCCACAGTCTGCATAAGCAAAGATTATCTGCAACAGTTTTTAGTTTTTTAAATAGTTTATAGCTTCAATCGCAAATGTTGTCATTTAGAGAAATAACAATGGTAGACAGAACGTCTATTTATTTAAAATCAAGCCTATTGAATGACGTTACTAATAATTAAAATGAAATCCTGCAGCGACAGAAACAGGGAATGAAAGAAAGGCATGGCCCAACCCGTAAATCCTACTAATGAAAAAGATAGGGAGAAAGAAAAAGCATGATAAGCATAGGTAACCACACACGGAGCCTGGACCATGACAATCATTAGTAACAACACCCGGAGCCTGGGAGAAACGGGAGAAGCGGCGACGCATAGGTAGCCACACCCGGAGACCGGGAGAAACGGGAGAAACGGCGAAACCATGATAAGCATAGGTGACCACACCCGGAGCCTGTGAGAAACGGGAGAAACGGCGAAACCATGATAAGCATAGATAACCAGACCGGGAGTTGGGAGAAACGGCGAAACCATGATAAGTATAGGTAACCACACCCGGAGACAGGGAGAAACTAGAGAAACGGCGAAACCATGATAAGCATAGATAACCAGACCGGGAGTTGGGAGAAACGGCGAAACCATGACAAGCATAGGTAACCACACCGGAGCCTGGGAGAAACGGGAGAAACGGCGAAATTTCGCCGTTTCTCCCGTTTCTTCCAGGCTCCGGGTGTGGTTACCTATGCTTAGCTCATCATGGTTTCGCCGTTTCTCCAGTTTCTCCCAGGCACCGGGTGTGGTTACCTATGCTTGTCATGGTTTCGCCGTTTCTCCCATTTCTCCCAGTTATACTTATCATGGTTCACCCGGAGAATGGGAGAAACGGGAGAAACGGCGGAACCATGATAAGCATAGGTAACAACACCCGGAGCCTGGGAGAAACGGGAGAAACGGTGAAACCATGATAAGCATAGGTAACCACACCCGGGAACCGTTTCTCCGACCAGGGAAAATTTTGATGGGAGGAACGTTTCTCCCGGGAGAAACGTTTCTCCTCCGGGGAAATTTTGATGGGAGAAACGTTTCTCCCACCGGGGGAAACACTAGTAGGATTTACGGGTTGAACCAAAGGCATGGCATTAAACGCATCAATGTAAAACCAACGCAATAATGTGTGAGCCGCCAAAAATCACGCCACGCAATGCACCATTGCACGAGAAAGCAATGAAAATCAGTAGTTGAGCAAGGCAACACGAAGGAATCCGGCCAAAAATAAACAATCCGACCAATGCGCCAGCAAATGCAAACAATTTGAGAAAAGTTATGAAATGCATATGTACATACATTCCAAAAATAAAGACATAAATTTGCATGGACTTTAACATTAAAAAAATATATTGGAATCGGTTTGATAAAGACGGTGCATGAGAATTAATGAAGTTATTTGCATGTGAGTATTGTAATTATTACGCGAATGATTTTTAAAAAGGCTTATACGAGTAGGTATAATGTAATATAATGCACATACATAAAATATTTATAACAAGGCATATTACAACATCGACCCTAAGATAGAATAGTAAACGGAGTTTTAGAAAGCTGTCAAATTAAGAAGCCAGCAATAAGTCGCATTAAGTTCCGTGGTTTTTCCGATAGCATTTTTTTATGAAAAAATGGAAAAAATCACCGTATTCAGGAGATTCGAATCCTTTAACCTTTCATATGCGTAACCACGGGGATCAGTGGGGTCTTTTGACCCCCCAGAATGGAACCATCGTGGAAAACATGCAGAGGGGCGAGGTAAAGGGAAAAAAGCCAAAGCATGTTTTAGTGTACCTTTTAGCAGTGGCGGATCTAGGATTTTCCTAAGGGGGGCGGTACCCCTAAGGGGGGGGGCGGAACCCTGACTTGGGCGGAAAAATTAGCCGTTTTGACCCAAAAATCGCTCAAAAATCCTTAATTTTTCGCATTTTTTGGGCCAATGGGGGGCGGCCGCCCCCCGCCCCCCTAAATCCGCCCTTGCCTTTTAGCTAGTACACTAAAAATTCTCCGGCGCTCCGCGCCAGATTTATTGTTTATTTTATAGTTTTGTCTACTAAACCGTCCAAAATCGCTCAAATTTGAGTTGGACATAAATGTTTTTCGGCGATAGCGCCGAATTAATTATTTTCTATATTATTTTTTTGGTAAAACGCAAGATTAAAAAGCTAGGAAATTATTTATCGATTAAAGAATGATAAATCAGTTGTCCAACTAGTTTGAACGATTGATTGTTTCATTTGAGTATAAAATATAGTGAGAACTTGAAATTTTTCATCGGAATTGTTCATCACAATGGCATGGAATTCGCCGAGATACGTTCAAAAATGCTTTTATTTGTACGCAATTCCTGATGGTTCTCGAGATATCTGAAGTAAAAATGTTTTTTGACCCCCGAAATAAAATTGTGATTACGTCCCTGCCTTTTTCATTGCTGCAAGAACAACGCGATAACCACTTGCATGACACTCACCATTGACGGATTTCATTATATTTTTATTATCTACCTTTTAGAAAAAAACCGTTCCTTCCAGATATGTCCTGTTATAGCTGTTGGGGGGATGTTAGGGGTACCCAAGCACACATGGGCGTGGGGGGGGGTTTGGAGGGGTATGCACCCCAGAAGTTGAAATACTCCCCCACAGAAATCAAAATACCCCCCAGAATTCAAATTTTGAATTTTTTTTGCTTTTTTAGCGATTTTTTGATGCCATTGGATAGTGCTCAATCAGAAACGTCGAAAAATTGTGTTTTTTCGCTATACGACCACTTTAAAGACCATTTTTTGGCCTTTGAAATTTTTTCACCCCACCCCCCAGAATTTTGTTGCTGTCCACCTATGTACCCAAGTATATTTTAGGTAGGTACGCGCTAACGCGCCACCTATGATACCTAATGTGTTAAAGAATAGTTGTAGTTATATATGTAAATGGGCAGAGCCAAAATTCGGCAAGGATCAGGATGTCCTAAAATTTCCAGAGTCAAAAAATTTCTAAAATTAATGAGCAGAATGCCACCATTATTTAATGCGTCATCCATAATGCTTCTTAGGCATACAAAAATCGAGAACATTTTTGAAACTTGAATTCACCGACTTCATCAAATGCAACATTGTATGTACATACCTATATACATATCCTTTATGGATTTCCGATTGCAAGTGTGATGCTAGTTTTTATCAAACGATCAATCATCTCTTTAAGAACCTGATTAAAGATATGACGAACGATTACGAATGCAATTTAGGTGTTTAACGTCATCATAAAGCTGATTTTTAATTCTCACACAAAGCAATCCATTCGTTAAATATGTTTTGGCTTATAAAAAGCAGATACTGATTATTTTATAAAGGTGCATAACCGGTCTTGCTGATAAACTGGTAGTAATATTCAAAAGCAGAAGCAACGTTAAGTTTTGATTCGATGACGCGTAACGACGACATATTTTTTCGCATCATTTTTGCTGCAATCAAGAAGCATGCAATGTATAGGTTGTATTTTGAAGTCAATTTGCACATTCATGTGATAGTTCCTTAGTTTTCCTCCTCTTAATGATAGTTACGATTTTTGGATGACTTTTTATTGTACTGCACAGTATGGGGCCGATGTGGGGTCAGCCGGTCTGGGGTTCAGTCAGTGACTCTTATGACCTCAAAAACTGCTTGAATGCGAAAAATTAGCTTTAAAATGGCGTCCCACAGTTTCTGGTCAATTGCAAGCGCTATGGACAAAGTTTTTGATTTTAATTGATTTTTGGACTTCATTTCGCCTCATTTATCTTAGAAAATTTCCCATTATTTAAATTCTGAGGTCTGGTACCATTTGCTCCTGGGAAATTAGGGAGTTTCCCAGATTACATGCATGATATCTCCGCAGATTGCTTTCAACCCGCCAAAATTGAATTTTTGGCGTTTTTTGCATTTTTTGAACTTATGAAACATCCCCAGACCCCTCTCCCATACTATGGTCGCGGCCCATGCACGGTCTAGTAGACCCTGAACCCCACGTGCGTGTCTCCTGCCAAGTAAATTTTGTACATACTTAGTATGATAAATTATTTGAATTTTTATGCATGTATATATGTAGGTATCGTGGTTTTCAGTTTAGGTAGCAAATTAATTTTTTTACACGGGGAAAATCACTGTGTCGCAAAATCGCTATTATTTGAAATTAATAACCAATATAAATTTATACTTTTTCGTTCTCCAGTCTTGATGTTATCGATAATTTTCACGAGTTGCGTAGGACCTAATCAAAATATGCTGCAATTTATCCTATCTATTCTCTTGGTGCTTAATCGTCCGTTGACTAATCTATCAGCTAAAATATTATTTATTTCGGCTCCTATGATCGACAGTCACCGAAGATCAATGTATCCACTGGCACGGAATCTTGGTTAGTGCTCTTTTTTACTCAATTCAGATTTTTCCATTTCAGCTGAGTTTTTGTTTCTTTATCGTATGGTTAAAATGTAGCAAAACATCATTTATTTAAAAAAATAAGATCTTCGGGTGTTATTCACCCTTTCATTTTCAAATTAAGAGTATTTCAAGCACTGATGAAAATATTTCTTATAAAATGACCGAATTTGACTCCTTGCTCACCATTGTAATGATCTTGCACCACGTTCCGATCGTTTACTGAAACTCATCATATAATTTTATATGATTCATTTATGACTCAAGGACTTTCTTGGTGTTCTAAAGAAAGCTGTTTGGAACTTTTGAACAATTTCTCCGCCACCGTTTTTTTCTTGAGAGACGAAATAAAGATACAGTTATCAAATTTTGAGTATGAATGTAATTTTTTGCAGATGTAAAGACAAGAAGTCATAAGCTAGTTGTGTGTAAATTTTCGTTACTGCAGCTATTACGGATCGGCTAAAAAACGGTGTCGGGGAAATTGTTCAAAAGGTCCAGTTATTTTCACGTCAGAATTCAGAAGAGTAGTTTTTCTTGTGTCGATTTAGCAGCAATTTAGAAAGTTTTTCTCAAGAAACTTCAGAAAATTTTAGAAATTAAACTTTTTCGCATCAGAAATAAAAATAATCCTCTTTATCAAAAGATGGCAAAAAACCTCTACTTTGCGTAGAGAACGAAATTTTTTGGGACAATTTTTGACACTACAGTGGAATTTGGGTTTACGCCCCCTGTCAGAAAATCGTAAATCCGCCGCTGTTGATTGATCAAATTCTGAAGATCGCTTTAAGGCAACGATTTCAGCCTTAGGTACCTCTTGCCTTAAATTTTAGGTCAGCGAGGTCACAACGTCACTATGTTGATGGTTGGATCTGACGACAGGACAAAAATTCCACCGGCAAAGGAATCTCAATTCATCAGAAGCGTTATTCCAATGGTACACGTATCATTAGCTGAACAAGAATTTGCTTTGCGTAAAACTGTGTGGAGCAGTGAAAGCGCCACGCCAGCAAACCTAATTATGCCATGGCGCACCAACGGCATTGCAACCGAAGCGTTAGTAAATCAGAAGAAACACGAATTTGACAGGTTTGTGAATGAAAAATGGGACTTAGTGTTGGTTGACACTCTATTCTGCACGAATGGTATTTTGATTGCTTTGATGAGCAATTCTACTTGGATTCCACTGCACACTTCCTTGACAACACCTTCGAATAAATTATTCAAATCAGAGCCATATTTATGGTCCTATACGCCATCGGCGTTTATGTCCGAACCACGTTACGATCATCGAAAATTTACTGATCGCATAATCACTGTTCAAACGCAAATAGTCGAATTAATAATTGGTTACTACATCGATTTTTTCATCATTTGGTTACCGTTCATGAAATTGCATAAAGATGTTTCGATGAAAACGTTCTACTCGAAGTCAGTTATTTCGCTGGTAGCTTATCCCCAAAACTTGGATCTTCCGATGCCGCAAACAATTAAATCGATCAATTTTGGCGGTTATTCAGACGGTGACAAAGCAGTTTTGCAAGACTCGGAATTAAAACGCTTTGTAGAGGATCAGCGATCGCAAGGCACTGTCGTTATTGCTTTTGGTCATATGGTCAAGTGGAACGAAGCTCCTGAACAACTCATGAAAAACTTTATCGGTGCGATAAATCGGTTATCAGCGTATCGCGTTATATGGCAATTCAATGGGAAAACGGAACATTTGGGATTGGGAAAGCACGTGATGTGTATGAGTTGGTTGCCTCAGGTATATTGTTACTTGCATCACTTATTGTATATAGTGCTACTAGTTATCGTTTTCATAACCTTTGAAGTCGGTGAATTATTTTGAATTTTTAAGGCCAACTTATTTTAAATTTATGATTTTTTCTTCATTTATCGACTCCGACGAGTCAATCAAAGTTTTCATCATTGACATGACAGCAAGGATGTAAGACACCATTGCTTTATTTATTTTGTCTATTATGTATCTACATACATAATTTCACAATGTGTCACAATCAGGATAATTTAAGGAGCGGATATGTTTGAGATAAAATTTTGTGTAAATACTTATTTTTAAAAGTGAATTTTCTTTGATCGACACTTGTGGATTCCTAAAAATGAAGAGAAAGTCGTAAAAATTCAATAGACATTCTAAGAGTCAATGAATGTACATATATGTATGTCCATATGTATGTACGTATACTAAATATTATGCAAAAATTGTCTACAATTTTAAGCCTATTGAAGTAAGTTTTTTGTTTTAATATATCAGCTATTGATCGATATAATTGTGACTGATGAGAAGCACTGTAATAGACGATGAGCCTTCGTTTACCAGTACTAATATAAAATTATAAAAATAGTAAAATGAAATTTATATCAATCTAAAAATAAATCTTATCACAATGGATAAGTTTTGTTTATTTCAGCAAGCTTTGTTGAATCATCCGTTGACCAAATTGTTTGTCAGTCACGGTGGTTTGAAAAGCGTGCTTGAAACTATTAATGCTGGAGTTCCAGCTTTGGTGATACCATTTTTTGCTGAACAAGTCCTGAACGCATATTTGCTTGCGAAAAGCGGTTCGGCAGAAGTTTTGCCTAAATATGAAATCAGCTCTGATGCTCTTTTTGAGCGAATGACGAAAATATTGATGAACGAGAGTTACTTGAATAATGTTGGAAAGTTACGCGCGCGTTTCGCTGATACGCCCATTGATTTATTGGATTTCGCAGCGTTTTGGACTGAATTTATCGTAAAACACAAATCAGTCAAATTAGAAAGTTGGTTCGATTTGGGTCGAAATCGTCTGAATATTTTGCAATACCTTTTTATTGACATGATAATGTTCTATAGCTTAATGGCATTACTTTCTGTAAAGTTGATTTGGTGTGGATTGACTTTAACTCGTATAAAATCCTGATGTTTTTATAGGGCAAATCTATTATAGTCGTCGTGAGATGGAAATACACGCTCGTAATTTTAATCACAGATTCATAATTTCTAACAGTGGGCAGCTTTCACTTGTACATGTGCTCAGTTTCAAATGAGTATGTACAAGATTTTCAAGAATTCCAACCGGCAAGGGTGACTTGCATAAACGCACTGAGATGATCCACCGTACATTGTTGGATTCTGGTGAGGCAAACTCTTGAATCTATGCCCATGTGCTTAAACGTAATCTTGATTTTCCGTGGCAAGGCTGTTTTTTCCGGCTTAAACGGGATTCTGACTGATGTTCTAAGGCTTCCAATCATATCTTAGTCCTTAAATCTGTTTCACAAATCTCTGTCGTTTATTTAATGACTTTTACTGATGATAAGCTGACATACATATATTCCATCAATACGGATAAACTCAGCGTATTTACGGAAAAAGTATTATGCATATTAATCCAGTAGGTAGAAAAGCTTTTATTTGAAAAGCGCAAAAGGTATGATCAAGAGACCTCTTAGAATCTACGTTTTTGCTAGTCTGATTATAATAAGAGGTGACTGATAGTATTTAGGTGGTGGTACCCAGGCACGTACTGGCCGTCCAATTTTGGGGGACCAACACCAATTTTGGGGGTACAGGGTCCAAAAAGGCCAAAAATAGCACAAAATAACGTTTAAAAAGTCCTATTTTTCCGATTTTTCTGAATTGGGGGGTCCGGAACCCCCTATTCCCAGTGGTGGATCCAGGATTTTCCTAATGGGGGGGCGGTACCCCTAAGGGGGAGAGCGGAACCCTGACTTGGGCGGAAAAATAGGCCGTTTTAACCCGAAAATCGCTAAAAATCGCTCAAAAATCCTTAATTTTGCGCACTATTTCGGGCCGGGCCTATGGGGGGCGGCCGCCCCTCCCCCACGCCCATCCCCTAAATCCGCCCCTGCCCACTCCCCCAATGCTACGTGCCTGGTGGTACCCGTTGGTGGGCGGTACCAAAATTCTGGGGAGTTGGCAATATTTTTTAAATGTCATTAAATAGCCTTAAAAATGCTATGGCGGAAGAACAACTTTTTTCAACGTTTCTCATCGAGCACTATCCATTGACATAAAAAAATTGCAAAAAACAAGAAAATTTTCAAAAATCGAATTCCGGGGTTATTTTGGTTTCTAGAGGAAGTATTTTGGTTTCTCGGGGGGTGCATGTATACCCCAACCCCCACGCACAGGTGTGGTGGTACCTACACATATTTCCACTGTCAGAGAAAAATGCTAAGATGGAATAAAAAAGGACGCAGAAAAGGATGGGACTAAGGGTAAGTCACCTTTGTCTGAGAAAGTTGCGAGAATTTGTTAAAAATTGGACTTCCACTAAAAAACGTAAAAAATCTAAGTATATTCCGCGGTCTGCAGACGAAAGTTGCGCTCCCGTCGTAAAAATAAATAAGAAGAATAGTTTTCTAGAAAAGAAGCGATTACTAAATTTATAAACGATAATTTCAAGCTAACTAAATATTAGTTACATAAATATTGAAAAGGAAATCCAATATTGATGAGAAATTAAATCAGTTAACACACGTCAAAGCTTCTTCATAATCTTTTTCTCAGCCAGGGAACACTGCTTTTGTGAAGGTACCTTTTTTCAGAGGCCGCAGAATATATTTCGATTTTGTACGCTTCACCGAAAGCCCAATTTTTAGCATATTCTTGCAACTGTTACAGGCTTAGGTGGCTTTTCCCTATAATAGTTCCTTTAATGTTCTTAATGGTGCTTGCGTACTTTCAAATATTTTCACGTCCTTTTCGTTCCATCGGATTATTTTTCTTTGGCTAGCACCCTACTTTAAAAAAGCGATATTTGAGTAAGTCAGTCAGTAAAGACGTACCTACGAAAATAAGCCAAAGTAATGACGGCAGTCCAAGAACGTTGGAAACAAGATTGTTCTAAACATCGGCATTAACTTTTCTAAGCAAGACAACCTTACCTTACAGATCGAATATTTCCAGTGTAAACTTTATGCAAATACTGGGTGTAAAAGAAACTTACACTCAGGTTCTCAATCCTGAAGTTATTTACGGAAAACATTTTGAAAAAATTAAGCTTCTGCAATACTTCGGAGCTAAAGTTAATTTCCACTTTGAACTTAACAAGGCTGGGTATAAATAGCTGAGGGAAAGAAAACTTACCGTCAGATTCGTACGTTGCGAAGAACATTTTGAAAACATAAAGCTTCTGCAACGTTCTGAGACTAAATTTAATTTCCAGTGTAAGCTTTGCACAACTACTGGGTGTGAAGAAATCTTACAGTCAGATTTGTAATCCGGACGTTACGGAGAAAATTTTAAAGAATAAATCTCGTTTCGCAACGCTCTGTAACTTGACCTAATTTTCAGTGTTTTACACATTTACTGGGTGTAATGAAAACATACAATTTTAGGTAGCGCATTAGCGCGTACTTATAATATACTTGGGTACCCCTAACACCTGTGCACCCCTACATCTACAACGGGACATTCTGGAAAATGCGGTTTTTTTTAAAGAAAAAAGATAATAAAAAATTCGCTGCCCATGTTTGTTTGTTTTTCGAAACTCAAAACTGACTGTGTAAAGAAGGTGTAAAGTTTTTTGTGTAACGTTATAACAGGACAAATTTTGGGAATCTTTTTACTGCGGCATGTGAACAACTGAGTATTGATGACTCGAAAAATTGAATAGCATAGGATAATAGAGGGATGAATTCTACAGATGGTACTTTTTTTGTTTTTTGAAATTCGCATTAGTTATCGAATGGCAGCGTAAAGAGTGCGAAAATTCCGGGGTGAAAAAACACTTTTAGTCGAGTTTTCAACCTGCTTCTGTCCGATACTAACTTCGGTTATGAGTTTTTAAAGTGTTTTCTGACAGAAATGTAGAGCGGATCAAGGGCTACATTCTGCATATGCTAAAAGCTCCTATGCTCTATGGTGAGTTAGATCCTGGGGTTTAAAGTTTACACTCTAGTGGATGGTGTAAAAACGGATTTAACTAAGATTTCTCTGCCAAATTTTCCGCCTAAGTGAGTCAGGGTGCATTGAATACAGCAGTAATGAAGTGCCTCTCAGGGGCTACATTATCGCAGCAAACTGCATTTAAAAAAACGCAATATTGAGTTATTTATGGGGGTGTAAAGTTCGAAATCAGAGGTAAAAAAATGGGCGAAAAACACGTTTTTTTTTCCGAATTTTAATTGATAAATCATACCTAATAATTTTTGCAAGAGAATTTCGGCACACAGGAATGTACTACGATTTAAAAGCTACAAATTGTACCAAACCGAATTTCTTTAAACTTCAATGGGGAGTTCGGTACGGAATTTTAAAGCTTACAGTGTTCTAAATGATGGAAAATACGTTTTTGTTGCGTTTTTGTTCGCCACTTTCTCCGTCCAGAAGTCGGGATAAGTCCAATAGAATAAAAAATAAAGTGCTTTATAATGGGTGCATGTCAAAGCAAATTGTCTATACATTAATATTTAGCGAGTGTAAGTCAAAAATTTTGTGTTTAAAATGAGTTTCTGTCTTATTTTTCTGCCTGCTTTTCCGGTTATAGCCAACACGATTAACAAGTCTAGAAACAGAATTGTTAAATTTGATATGCCAGTCTGGCGCATATGTTTATACTTTCATAAAACAAAGTAATACAACTAACGGTTAGTTGTTCATAGGAATATATTACTGAGACTTAATTTTCATAAATAGATAATCGTGATATCGAACAATATCAAAATTACGAATATGACCAAAATTTTCTTTATACTAGGTGTTCACATGAAGTTTACCTACATATGTATTTATCTTCGTTTTTGAGCATTCCAGAAACCTAATTTTTTCCTGAGTCTAAAATTTTCGAAGAGTCAAATGTGAGACGTCACGTAGGCGTTTGTTTACATCCAATAGTGATGTAAAGTAGTTTAAACTCATTGTTTATTTGTCCTCAGACCATTGTAGAGACATAATTTTTTCATGAATGTTGATCATAATATCCGAGAAATTTTTTTACACTGCATATTAGCCTTTATTCTAGAGCATTGCAAAACTGAAATTTTTTCCTGAGATCTAAAAATTTACAGGGAATGAAATATGTACGTCAGTTGGGCGCGCTTTTGCTTACACTCAGCAGTATTGCAAAGTGGTTTAAACCTAATGTTTATTTGTATTTAAAACATTATGGAGACTCATTTTTCATAAATGTTCAAAGTAATATCGGAGCAATATCAAAATTACGAATCCGACTAAAATATTCTTTTCAGCGCTACGTTTGTGTAAAGTTTACATTACAAATATCCTTAATTCGATAGACTTGCAGAGACTTTGTAACTGAAGTCAAGAAATTTTCAAGGATTTCCATATGTGAGACATCAATTAAGTGAGTTTGTTTACCCTCAAAAATTCAAAGTGATTTAAAAATTATGTTCAATTGTCCTTAGATCATTAAAGAGAAATTTTGTCTTAAATGGGTTGCATTAAAGCAAATCCGTCTTAGCCGTTTATAATATGTTTCACAAAATCTTGCACATGGAGGAGACAATCGTTTAATTGATGTAAATTGCCTGCAAAAGTGGTTTAAATGAACTGCTAAATCACACTACTGTGCACAGAAGTCGATAAAGATATGCCGTTTTATTGTAATCATGTACATTAATAAGCCTTTAATCGGAAATACACCATTTGGAATGGAAAAGACTGCAGTTAATGCATACATATGTTAAACTTATTATCTGGCCATCCTTTTCTTTATATGTTTATCACAGCGAGTGCGAAATTTGTGTCCCCCTCACAGCAACAACGCCACACACCTAGGAGGTGGTTTTTTTTAATCGATGGATAATTAAAAAATTGATGCCGAAGTGTTTTTTTTTCTTTTGTTTACACTCAATACTGAGTTAGCAATGAGCGTGTAAAGAGTAAAGCAAAATCAAATAATTTGCGGAGGGTCAATGTTTTTTAATGTTGCCCCCCAGCCGTAGATTACGAATCTGACCTTAAAAATTACTTTACACTCAATGGTTGTTGCACAAAAGTGCATACGTGTTTTACTTTTGCGTGTCCTTCAGCTTATCTAATTCAATTTTGGTTTCTGTGCAGTCCAATCGGTTCTATAATGTATAGGTTACAAAATCTCAAATCGATTTTTTTCTTTCCTATAACGTAATATTTCTTGATCAGACTGTTTGAAAAGGGTTCGACGAAAAACGATATCTCTTAAACTACTCCGCTAAGTAGGCGGAACATGCTAATTATGCTTAAAAGGTGCCCTTGACCATAGCGTTACAGATCCCAATTTATTTTGTTCTATACACCCAATATTTCGGTATTAGCACAAGTGTAAAGTTTACACCGAGAAGCATTTTTGCGCCCAGAGCGTCGTGGATGATGAATTTTTTTAAAATAATTTCGTAAGATCAGAATAACGAATCTGACCTTTAAACTTTTCTACAGCCAGTGTTTGTTGGGAGGCATAAAGAGGTGAACTTTGAATTTATACCTACATCTATTTTCTAATGCCGATAGATAACTCCGTACTGCATATTTTTGATCAGATTTTTCGTATTTCAGAGGTTTTTGACTCGTCTTTAATAAATAATTATTTTTATCATCATAAATGCACTATTCTTAAACTTCAGTAGAATGATGAATATCTTTCAAAATAGGATAATCAAGCTGAAATGTGCTGATATGTCGAGTTGGCGCAGTGGTTGACAACTCCGTTCTCGGATGCGGTATTAAACAAAGAATGATGGGTTCGAATCTTCTGAATGCTATCTTTTTTCATCTTTTTTTCCATGTACTTAATTTGACTCATGTATCTATTTAGGTTCTGCAGATAACACTTTTTTGTTTTTGAATTTCGCCTCAGTTCTCGAATTGAGTGTAAAGAGTGCGAAAATCTGGGGCGAAAAGACACATTTTGGCCGAGTTTTCGACATGTTTATGTCTGCCAACAACTCCAGTTATAGTTTTAGGAATTTTTTCTGACAGAAATGTACTTCGATCAAGGGCTATCTTGTGTTACCAGCAAACTTTTCTACAATCAATACGCAGTTAGTACCAGGGTTTTAAACTTACTCTATGGATGAGTAAAACAGATTTTGTCCAAGATTTCTCTGCCAAAAGTTATTTAATTAAATAAAATAGAAATCAAGTAACTTTTCAATGGCTACACGTCGAAGCGAGCCGCGTTCAAAAAAACGTTATATTGAGTTGTTTATGGGGTGTTAAGTTCGAAATCTGAGGTAAAGCGGGCGAAAAAAACAGGTTTTTTCGTATTTTGATTGATAAATCATCAAATATTTTGCGGAACATAAGTTTGGCACATACAAATCTACTACAATCAAAGGGCAACAAACTGGCCCGAACCGAATTTATTTACATTCAATGGGCGTTAGGTTCAGATTTTAAAGTTTACAATGTGGTGGACAGTGGAAAATACGTCTTTGTGTATTTTTTGTTCGCCACTTTCTCTGTTCAGAAGTCGGGCGAGGTCGAATAGGATAAAAATAAAAGTAAAATTTAGTTTTTTTTTCTAATGTTAAATCAGAATTTGAATCTGACTGTTATATTCTACACTTAGTAGTTTTGTAAAGTTTGCACAATTCATTTTGTTGTGAATTTGTAGTTTATACTACAAATTCATTTTACTACCAAATCTGAGCGTTAGTGTTCCTTACACTTGGATATTTGCGAGAAATTTTGAATTTTTGCAGAAAAACTTTGTTTTTTAATTTACCAACATCCCACCTTTTCAATTTTCTCAAAGTTTAAAATGTTTTACAATTCTCTTCATAATTTAATGGTAGGTTTAAACTTTAAGTTTCTCTTGGTTTACAATTCGCTTAGCAAGCTCATTTTTCAAAACTTTTTCAAAGTGATCAATCGCGTTCAGTTCGGAATTGCGGACGGCCCTTATTTTATTACTCGGCTTAAATAATTCAAGTGACTGTCTTTTGATTATTTTCTTTATCGCAAATTCAAACACCCAAATTTCAATTTAAAAAAATCATAAAAATTATTTACAATTTTTATGTAAGATGACTGGCTGGTTGAGAGCTCTTTTTTGTTGGGTTTTCATTGTTCATTGTGCTCGTAGGAATCAAAAGAAATAGTTTTTCGCCATAGGTATTCTCTGGCGAAAGCAAGTTAACAAAGCTTTTTGCGTTAATTATTATTTTGGTCCAAAATAGGTCAACTGACCTAGGGCGAAATTCCGGGGTTATTTAATTACTACTGCGTTAGGTTTTTAGGCATAGCTGCCAATAGCTCCGTAGGTACGGATGAATTTAGGTCCGAGGAGTTTGAGACCGTAGTTATTGAGGGTCGTGTGGTTGAGTCCGGCGTTTCGCCCTAGCAACTTGACCAGCGCTAAGTGTAGCCAGGTACTTAAGTAAGTCCCGTAGGTAATGTTATATGTCGTTTCCAAGTTAATTTAAATGTGGAACGGACTTCTATAACTTATAGGAATTGTTGAAATGTAACATATATTTACTAGCTAATAAAAAAATAGTAAAACTTTATACTTCCGACAATCAAGAGCATATCTAACTCACTTTTAAATTCTATGCAGTTCGATTGATTTCAAAAATGTGACGCATATAAAATCTAGGAGTCTCTTTTAAAACAACATTTTTTTTAAATTTAGAGGCAATTAATTTATGTTAAGAACAATATTGTTTTCCGCGTTCTGACTGCTGTCCATTATTGTGGTATGTTACTGTGTGTGTTTGCTGACTGATGCACTGAAATCATGCTAATTAAAAGTGGGGTACTAGCAAAGAAAATGCTCCGATGGAACAAAAAGATGAATATACTTGGAATTGTGGATACAAGGAGCGTAAAAGGAGGGGACTAGGAATAATCTACCTAAAGTCGCAAAATCTGCTTAAAATCACACTTTCTCTTAAGCAACGCAAAAGATCGAAGTATATTCTGCGGTCAACACATTAGAATAAATACTTAACCATAAAAATGATTGAAAAAGCAGCACGTTATTTATGCAGCAGCTATGGAAAATGATATCGAGTAACAGTCTTTCTAAGCCAATTGAATGAAATAGCAAACATCGATGCATCTAAAACAATTGCAAGAATTGTTGGTTCAAAAGAGTAGGAAACGCGTGAGTTGGGATTGAAACAGACTAAATGTAGGTACACTCCTGCAACGATTGTGCGCTATCAATCAATCGGCCCCTGCTTTGCTTGCCATAATGCTCATAGCAAAATAAAACAACTTTAAATACAATACCACTAAGTTTTCTTTCAATTGTGATGTTTAGCAGTCAGTAAAGCTACTTCTGCTACAATTTAAAAAAGTAAAAATTGTTTATAGATTTCGTTTATTATCTGAAATTTTGAAAATTATTCAAAAAAGACACTTTTTAGAGGCCGCAGAATATACTTCGATTTTTTGCGTTGCTTAGAGAAAGTGAGATTTTTAGCAGATTTTGCGACTTCAGGTAGATTCTTCCTAGTCCCCTCCTTTTACATCCTTAATAATCCACAATTCCAAGTACATTCATCTTTTTTGTTCCATCGGAGCATTTTTCTTTACTATTATAGTCTGTTTCACACAACTTCGTTCATAAATTCTAAAACTATCTCCGACAATAAGCTGACACATTGCGTTGCGATTATAGCATTGGTATGATGTATATAATTATCGTAACAATCGGCCCACCGTCGATGAAAATTCTTAGAATTCATGCACGAAGTTTTGTGAAACAGACTATACATTCGTAATTTTGATATTACGGTAGACATCTTGAAAATTCTCGTTTAGCAACGCGCCAAGAGGAAAAGTGTAAATTTTACACCTCTACAATGACTCAAAAGTGTACAATTTACATGAATACTCGGTGTAAAGAAAACATACACACAGTCAGATTTGTTATTCTAATGTTATAAAGTACATTTAAAAAAATTAAGTTCCTGCAACGCTCTGAAACTAAAACTTAGTTTCCAATGTAAACTCTACATAACTACTGGGTGTAGAGAAAACGTACAGTCAGATTCATTATCCTGACATTACGGAAAATAAAAAAATTGCGTAACAACGCTCAGGACATAGATGAATTTTTGGTGTAAAGTTTACACCTCTACAATAAGGTCAAGTTAGGTAGGCATCTACCCACCTATCTGTTAATATTAAGTCAAAAATTGGCCTTTTCGTAGTCAGTAACTGTTTTTTTGGCTAAATTTGGAGCCAATATTGTGCCGATTTTGCTCGAATTTTAAAGTGGGCATAGCGCCTTCGGGGATTTCCTCCGCATGTACCTAGGCAATACTAAAGCAGAGCAGCCTTGCTGCGTTCACTGCCTACTTGTACCTTCTGCTATGAATCCTCCAGCCATTCTAATTGAATTGCAAGTCTTTCTAGGATTTAAGAATGAATTTGGTTTCAAACTGTAGATGCTTAATTTGTTCCAAGAATGATTAAAAAATATTGAAAGACTTGGTTGTATACAATACTGAAGTCAGCTCTGCAGTTATTTTACTTAACCATACAACAAGCTAATCTTATGCCCGCGTCCACGTTCTTACGTCCTCTTTGGATCGCTCGTAACCACAAGGACTCTCAGAGGAGCAAGGCCCGACCAGAACAAGACACTAATAGTCTGTTTCACATAACTTCGTGCATAAATTTTAAGAATTTTCGTCGACAGTAAGCCTCAGGGCTTGATAATTATATATCATACTAGCAAAGAAAAATGCTCCGATGGAACAAAAAAGATGAATATACTTGGAATTGTGGATTATTATGGATGTAAAAGGAGGGGACTAGGAAAAATCTACCTAAAGTCGGAAAATCTGCTAAAAATCACACTTTCTCCTAAGCAACGCAAAAAATCGATGTATATTCTGCGGCCAACAGATTAAAATAAATATTCAACCATAACAATGATTGAAACAGCAGCACGTTAGCTATGCAGTAGCTATGGGAAATGATATTAAGTAAACTAACAGTCTTCCAAGCCAATTGAATGAAATAGCAAACATCGAAGACAATTGAAGACATGGTTGGTTAAAAACAGTAGGAAACACGTAAGTTGACTTGAAACAGACTTAATGTAGATACACTAGCATGCCCGAAACGATTGTGTGCACTAATCAATCGGCTCCTGCTTTGCTTGCTATAATGCTCATAAAACAAAACAACTTTAAATACAATACCTCTTAGTTTTCTATCAATCAGGTGCCAGCAATTTAAAAAAGTAACCTTGATAGATTTCGTTTATACACTCTTATCTGAAACTTCGAACATTATTTAAAAAAGACACTTTTTTAGAGGCCGCAGAATATACATCGATTTTTTGCGTTGTTTAGAGAAAGTGTGATTTTTAGCAGATTTTCCGACTTTAGGTAGATTTTTCCTAGTCCCCTCCTTTTACATCCATAATAATCCACAATTCCAAGTATATTCATCTTTTTTGTTCCATCGGAGCATTTTTCTTTGCTAGTACACTACTTTTAATTAGCGTGATTTCAGTACATCAGTCAGTAAACACAATCAGTAACATGCCACAATAATGACAACAGTCCAAAGAACGCGGAAAACAATATTGTTCTTAACATCAGCATTATCCTTTTTAAACAAGACAACCTTATTGACACCATCCATTTTCAAATTAAAACTGCATTAAGTTATTTCTTCTTAATGTGCAGTTCACTTATAATCAAGCACAAAAATTTAACCAACGAATTCACATTGCAAATCCTCACTCAATCAATACACAAGCACAATGTGTTGTGACTTTTGAAATTGAAAACACCCAATTTTCAATTTTCAAATTGAAAATTGGATCAATTTTCAAATTGAAAATTGGGTGTTTGAATTTGCGATAAAGAAAATAATCAAAAGATAGTCACTTGGTTTATGTTAAGCCGAGTAATAAAATAACGACCGTCCACCAATTCCAAACTAAACGCAACTAATCTGATCACTATGAAAAAGTTTTGAAAAATGAGCTTGCTAAGCGAGAGTTGTAAACCAAGAGAAACCTAAAGTTAAAACCTACCATTAAATTATGAGAGAATTATAAAAGATTTTAAACTTCAAGAAAATGGAAAAGGCGGGATGTTGGTAAATTAGAAGGCAAAGATTTTCGGCAAAAATTCAAAAACTTCACGCAAATATCAAATGTAAGGAACACTAACGCTTTGATTTGGTAGTAAAATAAATTTGTAGTATAGACTACATATTAACAACAAATGAATAGTGCAAACTTTACACAACTACTAGGTGTAGAGAATACTTACAGTTTACGGCTTATTAATGTACATGGTTACAATAAAGCTGTATATCTTTGTCGACTTCTGTGCACAGTAGTGTGATTGCTGGTTCATTTTAAACCACTTTTGCAGGCAATTTACATCAATTAAACGATAGCTCTCCATGTGCAAGATTTTGTGAAACATATTATAAACACGGCCAAGAAAGATTTAACTTTAATGCAACCCATTTAAGACAAAATTACATCTCTTCAATGATCTAAGGACACTTGAACATAATTTTTAAATCACTTTAGATTACTTTTGAGGGTAAACAAACTCACTTAATTGATGTCTCACATATGAATCCTTGAAAATTTCTTGACTTCAGTTACAAAGTCTCTGCAAGTCTATCGAATTAGGGTTAACACGTAACGTAAACTTTACACAAACACATAGCGTAAAGAATATTTTAGTCGGATTCGTAATTTTGATATTGCTCCGATATTTCTTTCAACATTTATGGAAAAATGAGTCTCCATAATGTTTTAAAGACAATAAACATTAGGTTTAAACCACTTTGCAATACTGCTGAGTGTAAGCAAGCGCGCCCAATTGACGTATATATTTCATTCCCTGTAAATTTTTATATCTCAGGAAAAAATTTCGATTTTTGCAATGCTATAGAACAAAGGCTAACATACAGCGTAAAAAATTACTCGGATATTATGATCAACATTCATGAAAAAATTATGTCTCTACAATGGTCTGAGGACATATAAACAATGAATGTAAACTACTTTACATCACTGTTGGATGTAAACAAACGCGCCTACGTGACGTCTCACATTTGATCCTTTGAAAACTTCTAGGCTCCAAGAAAAAATTAGGTTTCAGGAATGCTCAAAAGCGAAGATAAATATATATGTAGTGTAAACTTCATGTAAACACCTAGTGTAAAGAAGATTTTAGTCAGATTCGTAATTTTGATATTGTTCCGATATTACGATTAATATTTATGAAAAAATTAAGTCTACATAATGTTCTATGGGCAAACTAACAATTGTGTAAACTACTTTACAACACCGTAGAGTGTAAACATATGCGCCAGACTGGCATATCAAATTTGATTCCTGGTCCATTTCTAGACTTGATAAACGTGTCCCTGACTCGTAACCGGAGAAGCAGGCAGAAAAAATAAGACAGAAACGCATTTAAAACTCCAAATTTTTGACTTTACACTCGCTAAATATTAATGTATAGACAATTTGCTTTGACATGCACCCGATATAAAGCACTTTGTTTTTATTCTATTAGACTTATCCCGACTTCTGGACGGAGAAAGTGGCGAACAAAAAACGCAACAAAAACGTATTTTCCATCATTTAGAACACTGTAAACTTTAAAATTCCGTACCGAACTCCCCATTGAGTTTAAAGAAATTCGGTTTGGTACAATTTGTAGCTTTTAAATCGTAGTACATCCCCGTGTGCCAAAAATTCTGTTGCAAAAATTATTTGGCATGATTTATCAATCAAACTTCGGAAAAAACGTGTTTTTTAGCCCATTTTTTACCTCTGATTTCGAACTTTACACCCCCATAAATAACTCAATATTGCGTTTTTTTAAATGCGGTTTGCTGCGATGTTTAGCCCCTGTGAGGCACTTTATTAATGCTGTCTTCGATTTGCACTGACTCATAAGCGGAAAAATTTGGCAGAGAAATCTTAGTTAAAATCCGTTTTTTACACCATCCACTAGAGTGTAAACTTTAAACCCCAGGATCTAACTCACCATAGAGCATACAAGACTTTGCTTATATGCAGAATGTAGCCCTTGATCCGCTCTATATTTCTGTCAGAAAACATTTTAAAAACCTCATAACCGGAGTTAGTATCGGACATAGGAAGGCTGAAAACTCGACCAAAAAGTGCTTTTTCACCCCCAGATTTTCGCACTCTTTACACTGCCGTTCGATAAATAATGCGAATTTCAAAAAACAAAAAAAGTGTCATCTGTAGAATTCATCCCTCTATTATCCTATTCTGTTCAATCCTTCGAGTCATCAATACTCAGTTGTCCACATGCCGCAGTAAAAAGGTCCCAAAATTTGTCTTATGTTATAACGTTACACAAAAACTTTACACCTTCTTTACACAGTCAATTTTGAGTTTCAAGAAAAACAAAAAAACACGGGCAGCGAATTTTTTTATTATCTTTCTTTTAAAAAAAACCGCACCTTCCAGAAGTGTCCCGTTATAGCTGTAGGGGGGTGCCCAGGTGTTGGGGGTACCCAAGTATATTATAGGTACGCGCTAACGCGCTACCTATGATCAATGCTATAACCACAATCCGTTAGCTTACTGCTGGAGGTTTTAAAATTTATGCACGAACTTATGTGAAACAGACTATATGCATACGCGAGCTTGTGAAACTTACTTATAGTCAGTGTTTTTTTGGTACAAGGTCCGTTTGTACATGTACAAAGATGGTCCCTAAAAGTCTTTGTACATTTCGTACACACAAATTTTTGGGTACTATAATATGGTACAGTAGCGATTTTAGTGTGGCAAAAACAGAGTTGTTCGTCCTTTGGTTACGTTTTTTAGCAATTTCTAGGTTTCTGAGGGCAAAAATCAGTAATAATCGTCTCAAAACGCGAACAAAAAATTTAGCATTTTTCCTTTCAAAATGCAATTTCTGAAATTATAAAGATATATAGAACACACAATTGCTCATTTCGGCGCGGAGCGCCGAGAATTTTTGCGAATTTCGAACCTTTTTTGCAGTTTTTGTCTTCCAAAAAATCTTTGTACATGTACAAAGACGGTTCCCAAAAGTCTTTGTACATCGCGAAAAATCTTTGCCGAATACAAAAAAAACCGTGCTTATAGTCTGTTTTATTTGTTCAAGAGCTTTCTGAAAAAGTTTAAAAAGGCTACAAAATTATTTTGAACTGATGCGAAAAAACGACACTCTACAGTGTGTCCATTTATGAGATGATTTTTGACCATGTCCAGCAGAAGAACTGAATCAGATTTATAAACAACTTTTGTAGCCCAATTCATAAGGATCAAATTCAGTAAAAAAGCTCCCGAATAAATGAAACAGAATGCACCTACGTATTCGTTGTATCTTCTAGCGTGCTTACGGTCCTGCCTCCATTGATTATTTAAAAAAATACGTAACAAACGAAACTACACCGCGTAATCCAGTTGGCAACAAAGATAATATCGAGCATCATATATGTATGGTACGTTGCGTACGCCGGTAATACATGAAAATATAATACTATGTAGCACATGTATAAGCGAACGATACAAAAAAAACGATCACCGGATCCAAAAAGTAGATAAAATTATTTACATCATGCATGTAAAACGGGAGACGGAGATCCCAACACCCAAAGTTGATCACCAAACCCCACCCCCAAAGCCAGAAAATGTTTGAAACCCCATTTTTGGAAAAAATTGAATGTTTCGGCCGTTTTTAGATTTGTTTTGCCAATTCTGGCCCAAACTTGGAGGTCATTCACCCCCCTAAAAATAGCCGGGGATTTCCCCACCCACAATTTTGAGCCGTTACATGTATGCATTACGTATATTTCGCACGAGCAAAAACCTTAACCTGGTTCACGAAACCTTGTGCACGAAGAACTATTTTTGTTGCTGAAGTCATTGGCTACAAAAGTTGTATCGAGAAGATCTGTACTCACAGACGTAGACGCACTGCACAGCATAGCCGATCTGGGGTTCAGCCGGCTTAAGGGGTCAGTTATTGAAGTTTTTTGAACCAAAATGACCTCAGACAATGGTATAAATGGTCAAACGGCTTAAGAACTATCTTAATAAGTGCACAAATTCTGGTCAATTTCAACACTTCTGAAAAACTTTTTGATTTTCATTCATTTTCGGCCATTATGTTGCCTCATTTCTTCAAGAAAATTTCCCATTTTTCTATCCTGCGGGGTCAGACCCCCAAACTCCCCTATGCATGTACATGTCCAGTCATGATCTGACATGCACGTGGGAGAAGGGAGGGGCTTGGGTTGGGGGTCTAGACGCAACAGGATAGAGAAAGTGAAAATTTTTAGGGAAAATGAGGCAAAATGAAGGCCAAAAACGGATGAAAACTGAAATTTCCCCAAAAGTGCATTAAATTGACCATAAACTGTGCAATACCGTAGTTTTAACGCTATTTTAGCGATTATACCACTTTTTGAGGTCATTCTGGCTCAAAAAGCTCAATTTTCGACCCCCTCCAATTTCGCTATGGTGCGCATCTATGGTCATGAGCCTGTTAAATATTGTTTAGAGTATTCTATTAGTTAATCTAGTTTAAACTGTTTTTGCCATTGAGTTAATCGGTCAATCAGCTGTCTGTCCTGAATGCACAAGGTTTTATGAAATGGGCCATAAGTGTACGCATGGGAAAGTCTCCATATTCGCATTCAAACGTCGGTCGTAAAAAGTCGATGATTTGCGCGCATTTTTCACAGACAGCGGAGAGGCAAAAAAACGAAAAATGTCAACGACTGCGTCGATGATAGCTTACAAAACGACATAGGTAAATGTAGTAGAGTATGAATTTAAGCGCGAAATTTGTCGGACAATCTTCGGTCTCACCAGCTTTCTTCCACTCTATCTGTGACTTTGAGGTTTCAAAACGTTTCTTACCAATCCCTGAGATCACACATAGGCGTGAGGGGTTTGCAAGTTGCAACCCCCAGAATCCGGTGGACCCCAAAATTTAATTTTTGGCATGTTTTTTGGGATTTTTGCCGGTTTTACACCACCCGGACCCCCAGAATTTGGCTGCTGCCTATGAACGCCGGATATTCGAATTCAATGCCTCGAAAGCAAAATTAACTACAATCTGAGAAAAGAATGTAGAATGAAATAAAACATATGCCTCACAAAATAATAAGTCTCACCTCGTGCAGCAATCAAATTCTGGGGTGTGACGGGGTCGCAAAAAAGTACCAAAATTCAATTCTGAGAGTCTAACGATTCTGGGGAACCAAACCCCACACCCACGTATTATTAAGTTAAGTCTAAAGAGTAATGATGTTAAATTCTCCTGGACACATTGTTTTGAGCCAACATTATCTGACAGTACCAGACGCTTAGACCCCTAAGCGACAGCTAATACATCTCTCCATTCTCCATGTAAACATGTGAAAAAATTCTCATATTTTTCCTATTCAATTCTAACATTTTAAAACATTTCACTCTATCTAATCGATCGAATAAGAATCGTTTTTCCAACAGACAAACGATAAGAAATGGGCATTAATGAGTAACCATTACAGTTTTCCCTTATGCTTGCAATCACACGAGCACACCGGGGTTATGGGGGTACCCCTACCAGGACTTTTGGTAAGCATTCTCCTCAGGCTATTTCGGACCAATATCTATTGCTCAAAACCATGAAAAAATGAAAAATGACGTCTAACAGTATAATTTTAGGTACATATACTTGTTTTTCGAGCAGCAGACCGTATAACTCATTCACCCGGACAATTTCCTTCCATGATTTCGTAAATACTTGATGCTACACAGGTCATTCCACCGTCCTAGTTATTGTTTTAATGCAAATTTAAGCAGAAACATTGACGAAGAATAAAATACAACGAATAAGGTATCAAAATTTGACATTAAATAGGTAGCGAAATAAATCATTCACCCTCAGGAAAGGAAATCTGCTTTACCCTCCTCCCACAACTTTTGACCGAGTGCATGCATGTATGCCAATATAAAGCGCCTTTTCAATATTTCGTGAAAAGAACCAGGAAACAGCTAGCACGGATCACCGAAAAAATGAGAAACGCGCGACGTCAGCTAGTCCACTCCACTCCATACAATTTTGGCTCCTTGAGGTCCGCGTCTTCTAATACTAATAATAAAAAATAAAGAATTGGCCAAGCAGAGCTAGCCACTGTCGTCAGAGCAATTTCGTTTCTGAGATCGCGAATGTAACATTCAGGCACAGCTGATGATCGCGTTTGTCGGCCCAGCCCCCATTTTCCTTTGGAGCTTTCAGAGTCTTGCCACTGCGTTCTACGATACGCATCTCCAACGGAAACATTTTGGGCCGAGCGGCGTCCAATATGGCGGTCACTTTAGTGGCACTGAAATCGGCAGTGCACTCTTGGCCCTTATGATGTATACCGCTAGAAACAAAAACACGCACATCAAACAGTAGTGGCGGATATATTTCGCAAGATACGGTATCCATACGTACAGCATGGAAATTTCGGGTGTGGTTCAGCCCGAAAAATTTTTAAAAAGCGCCTTTTCGGGCTGAAAACGATGGGTACATGTCAAATACCTTGTTTTTCATTGTTTCAGATATACTCGTTCTTTCTAAGCATAAAAACAGTAAAAACTGTCGGGAAAATTCGAACAATGAGTTTATAGTGCGAAGCGCCGAAAATTCGACTTTCGAGCCAAAAATTAGCTGAAAACGCACATGTTCTTTAATTTTTTCCGGAAACTCGATAATTCCGAAAGGTAGCTTGACGCCATTTTGTGGGGAGTCAGTAGCCAGTCTGGAGGGGGTTCGGGTCAAACCCCCCAAGAACATCTAAGGCGGTACACGCTTTCCCTCATAACTCGAAAATATTATTCTTAAAAGTAGGCTATCCGCAAATTCAAAATTCGCAGAAATGCTTAAGGCCCCAAACGCCCGACTATTTTCATAGAAGGTTAGCAGACTACTTACAGTCTGCTGTAATGAAAATCACAATATAAAACTATATTATGCACATATTGTCTTTAACACTAACTCATGATAACTCATTCTAGCTCAGCACTGATTAGGCAGCTGAAAACATTTGATTCCGTATCGCAGACGCCTCTTAATCAAAACTATAAATAACAGCAAATAAAGAAATGGCGCCTTCTAGTTCTGAACGCATATAATCACCGAACTAAGGAGCTAACAACACTAGCAATAATGCATAACATATAACTCATTGAAGGGCTCAACACTAAAGTCGTGCATATAAAAGCATATGCAATAAAGCATTAATTACCGTAATCGAAGTGCACACAGTAAAACGTTCAATCGGCGCCATCACCCAGATAGCAAATAATGCGTTAGCTAGCTCAAAACTACTTACGAACACTAAAATAAGCTATCCCGTTCATTCCGGATTATTACTAAGCCACGTTACGTTCGTTGACTAGCACGTAATGCCCTTTTGTATTATACATAAATACCAGAATCACAGTATGCTGCTAACAAGATTATTACACTGCGAACGTGGGATAAACCCATATAGATTAAAAACTGAATTTTTTGTTTCTTAATTTAAAAAATTAAAAGCTATATTTCTGGTTAACAATTACACAAAGGGCAGGAAGAAGGCATTCTCGATGCTCTGTTGGTATCGCTTCTACGTCTGTACGCATCAACCCGGGTTCAACTCGGTCGAGGTTTTTCACGGGTAGCCTGCTCAGGTCAACTCAGCCTTTTATCCCTTCGGGGTCGATAAGTGGAAAGCTGCACTTTGTGATGGAGGTCAACCCTTGGGAGTAGCGACCCCTGCGGTATTCAAGCAAGAAAACACACGACACTGGTGTGTAGGCAATACTCAACTCTGGGTGAAAAAGCCTAATTTGGACCTTTGAGATTTTTATCTAAAATTTATAAGATATTAGCGAAATCTTTGAATCTGGTGGGACGGGTGGCATACATGTAACCGGCTGAACGAAGGGATCCCCACCCAAAGTCGGTCGTCCCTAAATGCACAAAGTCATAAATTTTTCACCCCATCACATTTTAAGCAAAAACCTGTGTTTTTAGCCGATTCTTATATAATTTTTTTTTGCCATTTTCGGTTAAAAATTGAATGGGACATAATTACGCCCAAAATTTCGAGCTGTTACATGTCTGACATGTGGGATTTATCAATCAATGTTTATGTTTATTTTATGTTTTTCACTGGTTCGTTAATCTTTTATTAAAGGAAGACCAAACTTAGACGGAAGATACCGCAAATTTTACGAGTATTAACGACTAATTGATAGTTATCAATGAGTAATAATATAGAACTTATACCTAAAGATAGTACAATGTGCATAAATGCAGTGTTATTTGTACAAGGTACCTTTGTACATGTACAAAGACGGTCCCGAAAAGTCTTTGTTCATTTTGTACATGCAAATTTGTGTGCACTATAATATGGTACAGTAGAGATTTTAGTGTGGTAAAACAGGGTTTTTCGACCTTTGGTAGAGTATTTTAGCTAATTTCTGGGTTTCTGACGCCAAAAATTACCGAAAATTGTCTCAAAAATTTGACGTTTTTCCATTCAAAATGCAACTTCTGCCATTATAAAGATATATAAGACAATAACTCATTTAGGCGAAAATTTTCGGGAATTTCACACCTTTTACAATTTTTGTCTTTCCTAAAATCTTTGTACATGTACAAAGACGGTCCCGAAAAGTCTTTGTACATCCGGAGAAATCTTTGCCGAACACAACGTGCCTAAACGTAATTGATAAATTACCAATCTCCTATATGAAAGACTCGTGGAGCTTTGGCGAAAATAACTCTCATTCTGGGCTGAGGCATGCACTTCAAATTTACATGCATCAATGACCAATCCCAATTATAATCGTCATAAGTACAAAATGCCTTAAAAACAAAGAGCGCCGGTGAAGACTGACAAGATATTTGGAAAGGAAGGTATTACGGCTTACTTCTTTACATTGCTTTATTTTGTTCCAGGTGACTCTATTAAAAGCCATACCCATATTATGGTGACTGGAAAACCAGGGAAACGTTGAAAGCTGAAAAAACATTATTCAATGCAATGGACCAAAAAGTAATGCACAGCGAGGGAATTCTGAGGGGGAGGGATGTGAAAATTTTAAGGTGCATTTTTAAGCCAACAAAAAAATGGTGGATACGCGTCAGAAACATCGTTTTTCTGCGTTTCTGAAGATGCTCTATCCTTCTAGAGCATAAAAACATAAAACGTTCGAAAAACAACAAAATCGAACAAAATGAACAAAATAGAGTCAAAATGAGTACATGGTGCGGAGCGACGAAAATCTAACACTTTTAAAAATCGCGAATTTCGGCGGGGGGGGGGAGGTTTGAAAAAATTCTGGGGTTGGGGGTAAAAAGTTTTCCAAGGAGGGGTGAAACGCCCCAAAGATCATACACAGTTTTGTAAGGGCAGAGTCGTATTAAAAGAGGCGACAGCCATCCAAAACTTTTTTGAAAGATAAGGTAATGCACGGAAATTTGTAAAAACGCTTCTTTTTGTAAAAAAGCTTCAAATTTTTAGCAATTACATTTTCGTTTTTTACATACTTTTTTGAATTGCTCTCCACCCAACATTTTCGGAGATGCGAGGGAAAACAGTAAACACCGATTTACTCTTATTTATGCATATCTAGACCATAACAGATCATTAAAGTGGAAAATGATTGACTATGTCGATATAAAATATCGAGTTATGGTCGCAGTTATCTACTATGCGTTAGACACTATAGTTAAAATAAAATTAAAATTAACTATCAGAGCAAGCAAATCTACCTGATCCATCGTACTCGTATACTCGTCATATTTTTTCAAATAAAACCCCAACGTAATAATGCTACATTCTTCGCAAAGCCTGAAATGTTAAGAAATTTTGAATAAATTATTATAAGGAAAGCCGGACTGATAATATAACAGGGAAAGTCTTTAATAAATAATTGTATAATACTCGTAAATTCGTTGACCGAAATCGGAATCAATTCACTCGAGCCTGCTAAGCTAGTTGCCACCAGACATGATCAAGAGAAATTCGGGGAGTTTTTTAAGCACCCAAAAAATTTTTACCCCCTCTTCCTGTAATTTTTCAACCTCACAGAATTCGCGATTTTTTAAAAGTTTCCAAAAACTTCCTGAAAATTCGCAGAAAAGATGCTTTTTTTAAACGATTTTAGTCGTCTATTTGCTTTAAAAGCGTAAAACTTTTGGCGCTTCCCTCCACTACTGATGTTTTAACAATATTTTGTTAAATTTATTTGACTTTTTAGGATTTTTTTCGAAATTTTTTGTTTCGTGCTCTAAAAAGATAGAGCATCGTCGGAAACGCCGAAAAACGATGCTTTCGAAGCGTACCTACTGTTTTTAATCCCGAAAAAGGCACTTAAAAATTTCACCCCCTTCCAGAATTCCCATGCTGTGTATGTATGGTTGCCAATAGCTTACTGCACTTAATTTGTTTAATTTGATTTAAATTATTCAATCTTAATTCATCATTTCGAATCATTGTTTTTTCAATCAAACTCTTTATTCGATCTCGATCTTCAGGCATATGTTTCATCATACTAAGTGTAATTTATGTGTCAGCGAAGAGTAATTCATAAATATACTTGGAAGATTCTCTGGCCATTCAGGAAAGATGGGCAACTGGCTTTCTAATCATAATTTTGCTTTGAATGAAAGTGAAAAAAATTTGTTAGAAGATATATTTCAGCGAAAATTTGCTGAGGTGCTAAAAACCATGATACGAGTAAAAAAACACTAATCTCGAAATCAGTAGTAGGATCATGGATCTCTAGTGCTAACAACCTCACGTGTGGATGACTTCATTTCACGTATACTCGTATCGTTCGTATGTATGCTCATAAAAATATCCGTATATACGTACTGCTAATGTGTACTTGTACAGGGTTGGCCAAAAAAGGCTTTACCCCGAAATAACATCATAATTTAAGCTAATGTGAACATAAAAGTTTGGGATTGATTTCATTAAGAAGGATAAGAGTGTACTTGTTCGAACCGTGTTGAAACTTTTGGCCAACACCCAATGGTTTACGCGCTAAAGCGATTTATTTGCTTACACCCTACTTTGATATGGCTTAAACCCAATACTTTCTGCATTTTGGTCCATCACTGAGCATTAGGGATGCAACGGATAGTGAATTTTAGTTATTCGGGTTCAAGTAGTCCGCTTAAGTTTATTCGGGTTCGGGTAGTTCAGTAAACATATACGCATAATAAACTAATATATGGGGGTATATATATATATATATATATATATATATATATATATATATATATATATATATATATATATATATATATATATATATATATATATATATATATATATATATATATATATATATATATATATATATATATATATATATATATATATATATATATATATATATATATATATACCCCCATATATTAGTTTATTATGCGTATATATATATATATATATATATATATATATATATATATATATATATATATATATATATATATATATATATTAGAGCTGTGCCGGGGCCGCCTTTGCCGTGGGGCCGGGGCCGGGGCCGGGGGCCTAGGCCCCGGTGCCGGGGCCGGGGCCGGGGCCGGGCCGGGCCTGGCCGGGCCAGTAATAGCGTGCTTTACCATGCTCATAGCAATGACCCTGCCCTACCCCTTATATGTACCTATGCATATATTCTTGCTTGTAGATATGCACGTCAAGCGTTAATATTTGTTGGGATTACAAGATATAACAGAACATGGGTATTGGCGGATCTAGACCCCAGAATTCACATTTCAGAAAAATCCGCTAGACTTCTCAGAAATTGATTTTCAGAATTTTTTCTGTTTTTCTTGCGGTTTTTTTTATGCTAATGGATAGTTTCTATTGAGAAAACGCGAGAAAAGGGTGTTTTTTCGCCTTTACCTGTATATATTATCAGGCACTTTTTGAATTTTGGACTCCCTAGAATTTTTGAGCTGCCCATGTATGGATTTAACTCCTCTCACTTGATGCGTTTTTCAATGTACTTTACTTTGCACATTTTTAGGCTTACTATTCTATTTGTTCTGATAGACGTAGCTGTCTGCTACCATGCAAGCTGGAAATGCTCGTCTATATGAATTGCAAATTTAAAATATGTCAATTTTAATTATAATAGAAATTTGCATTAATCTGACATAATGAAATAAAGATTTGAATTAGCAAGATCTGTGGTTTGCTTGAAATTGAGTTTGAAGGTAAATCTGCCCAAAACATTATCAATTTTCTACATTATAATCAACTCTAACATTGGCCCGGTGCCGGGGGCTAGCTCGGCTCCCGGCCCGGGGCTGGGGCCTAGGCCCCGGCGCCGGCCGGGGCCGGGGCCCGGCCTCCCGGCATTGTTTAATATATATATATATATATATATATATATATATATATATATATATATATATATATATATATATAAACATAATAAACATGTAGTGAAGATTAGATGTTCTTTCGTGACCATCAGTAAGAGAAAATACAAAAATTTTATGAGGACAGGTAGCCTAAAATAAAACAAAAAATGTGTAAATAGATATCCTTGAGCAGGTGCAATTTCTATGTCTCTGACAATCAAAGAGGCGATAATTTGTCAATGCAGTGCGAAGCGCCGTAAAATTTTTAATAGCATTTTCAGTTTGAATTTGAGGTTTTTCGATGACAGATACTCCAGAAAATTGAATTGGCTAAAGCGCAAAACAATTTTGTCATTCTCATCGTCTGGAACGAAGTTTTAGGGTTTTGTAGTGACGAATCAGGTATAAAATTACCAAACTCAGAAAGTAATTTACATATCTTGCATAAACTGTGCGTTGACTTAAATGCTTTATGCTACCAAGCAAATTATTTGAACCCAAAAGAGGGAACTCCCTCTCACTAGGTGCAAAAATTGCAAAATATCGCCAAATAGGAGAGCCAATTTCTGACAGAACCTAACAAACATTCGATTTTTAAACAATATTCAAGTAGGGTGTAAACAACTCGCCGTAGCGCCCGAACCGCTGATAGAAAACCAAAATTTTTTAAACGATTCAAACAAAAACACTTTTATCTATTTAACGAAAGTAGACTTGAAATTTTATTTTCAAATTTGCCTAAATTAAAACCAATAACATTGGGGTACAGCCTTTTTTGGCCCACCTGCATATACGAAATCTAGTGCTTGAGCAAAAATACACAACACACTATATAGCATGGCGCGGGAGTTCGATGAGAAAAATGGAAAAATGGCGTTTTCGGCCCCTATCACCATAGGTAGGCGGCACCAAAATTCTGGGGGTGCAAGATTTTTCAAAGGTAAAAAAATGGCCTTAAAAATGGTGGTATGGCGCAAAAACACCATTTTTCAACGTTTCTCATCGAGCACTATCCATTGGCATCAAAAAATTGCTAAAAAAATTAATTGAATTCTGGGGGGTATTTTGGTTTCTCAGGGGGAGTGCATACCACCCAAACCCCCCACGCCCAGATGTGCCTACCACAAATCATTCAAAAATTTTTCCGACGTTTTAAAATTTTCGAACCACAGAATTTAGGCTGTCAATGTATGAGCATGACCAGCCCAAAAGGTCAGTCAATGGACAAAATGTGCTTGAACAGATGACGTAAAGTTAAAACAGTGGGTAAACTATTTTCAGTGAAGTGTCTAAGGATGATGTCCAGCATAATTGTTTGATTTTCATTCATTTCTGACCCACATTGTATTTTTTCTCAAATCAAATTTTCCCGTTCCGCCTTATTCCCCAAGTAAATTATCTCCAATCAGAATTTCAGCATTTATAAAATATCAACGTAGAAAGAGAAAAATAATAAAAATCATATTCTGCGAAATAACCTAAATTAGACAATACATTTATCTGTTTATAACGGTTAATAATGAATAAAAAAAGATGACGGGCGAAAATGATTATAATAGAAAACGCGTGAAGTATGTATGAATGTTAAGACTAAAAAAAGCTGTTGACTTTATCTTATACAATAGAATCAGAAAAAAACAGCGCGAATGAGAAATAACAGAAAAAAATGCATGGCGACGAAATTGATAGTAATACATGTTGTTGCACAAAATATGGATTTAATGAAGAGAATCGTACATATAATTCTTATTACTCTGTTTTCCGCCGAATAATTTGACCAAAAACATGCAAAAAATCAGGACTGACGTAATGATCCTCTTCTAATAACAAAACCCACCCAGTGTAATTGCGTAGCCTTGGGATACCATCGAAAACGTAGTTAATCTGCGAAACGGAAGATAAATAATCTAAAAGACGATATCGATGGTAATGCAAATGATTGCAAAGAGAGGTTTAGGGTATTTTGTCAAACCTAAAGCATGTAGATAGAAAGGGGTGACGGGACGCATTTGTAGCTAAAGTTAAAAAAATTCAGACTACGTAGGCCTTTTCAAACGAAAATGTCGAAAAAATTTGAATTTTCCAAAAAATTTTGCACCTAAAATTTTTTAAAATTAAATTAGATTACGAAAAACGTCAAAAGGCTGTTTCGAACGTGAATAGCGGCGTTTTAAACCCATTCCTAAGTGCTTGTGGGGGAGAGTTGGGGTACCGACAGCCCCTTACGAAAATCCTGTATCTACCACTGATCGACATATTCTGATTACAAACATACATGATCTGGGTAGGTTAGGTGGAAACTTTTCATCCCCGTGCTCAGAATTCGCGATTTTTCGAACGTTTCCTAAATTTCGTAGAAAGGGTGCTTTTTGTAAACATTTTCAGCTATTTGTAAGTATAAAATTTTCGGCGCTTCGCGCCATATACTCATATTCTGACTTCTTTTTAAAAATTTGTTAAATTTTTTTCCCGAAATTTTTTTTACGTTTTTATGCTCTAGAAAGGTAGCGCATCGTCAAAAACGCCGAAAAACTATGTTTTTGACGCGTACCCACCATTTTTGGGCCCAAAAAGGACACTTTAAAATTTCACCCCCCAGGAATCCCATCTTTTGCATGTCTGATAACAACACAGTCATAAATTCATACACTAGCACCGTCAGAGTTATTGGTTTCAACTCAGTAATACAATTTTTATAATCGTAGACCTATTTGTAGTACAAAATACCTATGGATAATTTGTTTGATAAGATTTTTGAAAAACTGAAGGCCCTAATTCTGAAACAAAGTCACTTAAAGTTATCAAGTAATTGTAACAGAATATTCAGTCATTAGTCTGAACTACAGTTACAGTAAGGAAAGATTTATAGTATAATCTACAGTATGAAAAAATTGAAAAACATGCTATTAGATACAGTATAATGTTACAAAACAACCGACGCTATTTAACTTTCCGAGCCATCTGCGCAAACTGAAAGTCTTATCTCAAAATGAACATCAATTGTATAGAACCCTTTAGATTTAAGCCTCTCTAACACTTCGGACACATACATAGGAATCTTTAGCGTGCACCAATGCCTATACATACCTTTTAGCCCATTCAGCACACACATACACATTTTAGACACATCCCATTGTAACTTAAGACATATCAAGCATATATAAAACCTATCATAAAATGTAACAAGCTAAAGCATTTCTTTTCTTTCTGTTTGTTTCTATGCCACGTTGATATTTGTTTTTGTCTATTTTGGTGATTTGAATTTGCATTGGCGATGAGATTTTTTCTGGTATTTAATCTCCTGGTTTTACACAGTAAATGGCATAGTCTAAAGGTCTTAGCACTGCAATATAATCTTTACAATACTCAAAAGTCGTCCGATTACAGCCGCTATACGATAGGCCCACATAATGAAATAGGCTCAGATTTCATTCATAATAAAAACTGAACGTTATTTCAAATGTCAAATTTTGTGCGATTGATCTTATTCGGCTTTAGGTATTCCAGGGTACATTCAGCCGTCACACATGATGACCAAAGCAATGACCCACGTTTTTCTTTGATTAAGGAGACCCTTGTTCGATGCGCTATCATTTTACAGAACCTACAAAGATTTTAAGTGGGGTTAGTCGACCAATTCTGGGGGGAGAGGGTGAATGGTCTTCAATTTTTGGAGAAAAATGGTAAAAAAATACCTAAAATGGTCAAAAAACGCAAGTTTTTACCGAACATCGGGTGACGTAGGGGTCAAAAACTTACGGCTTGGGTGGGAGATGGGGGATAGGACCGAATTCGGGAGGAAGATCTCTTATCCGTTGTTACATAAAAGAACATATATGACAGATTTCAAAATCATACCTTCCACCACCAGTGATGCTTAACTTGCGAATTTTTCGCCGTCCGATAATGTCCATACTTGTCAGGAGATTGCCAATGATTGCACTTGATCTTTTCCGCTCTGAAAATGCATATGAAGAAAAATGTGTAAAATTTTTTAAAGTAACGGCGAAGCACAAGCGGAATTTTTTGTTCCGGACGTTAAATCACAGATCATACGAGTAGTAACGCCATTGTAAAAATTATTAGCAGAGGCTACTTTAACATAATTATACGCATTTATCGAACTATAGACAAATGATTATCACATAAGAGATAAAGTTAATACGTATTTCGAGTCGATCACCAGTTTTACTTGCTAATATAGAAAAGGAAAAATAAATGAAGAATGTTAAAGGAAAAGTAATTCATAATTAAACAGAAATAGGACGGGAATATTTTAAACGATTTACAAGCACTTTCATTTTTTAGCGGCGCAAACTTAAATTTCTGGTCATCGTTAGCTCAAATCTAATTAATAATCAAAATACAAATGCTTAAGGCCTTTGCATAGGTTGTAATGTAAGTAATCATTCCAGTTTTTTAAAAAATAAAATAGAGCTCTTTTCTAGATTTCCCTCTTAAGATAAGTTTAGTATGCTGTTTACTCTTCGAATTTTGACATAATTTTTTGCTTTTGAAAGCAGAGAAGTTTTTGCAGTTGTAGAAAGAGCTCACTCATAATGGCCAATACTTACTTGTTTTACCGTCCAGTTCAAACAAATGTATCTAGTCGGAGTTTAGCACCATACCTTGTAAGCTTATAGAATGAGAGACAAAACTTTTCTGGATAAATAAACATATTATGTGCTTTTGTCAAGAGAAAAACATTCTTATTGCACAACATTTGACCGCGATAAGAAGTTTCATGCGTTAGCAACCACCGATAGTTATTAGCGACTGGTCAATACAGGTGAAAATCATGACAAAAAGGGAAGTAGCGCTACAAAAAGTGGTTAGCCTCTTAATTAGTATTATAATTAAATTTGGTAATTTAATCATGATTTATTTGAAGTGGTCTAATTAATTAATTAATTAATTCCACTTAATTATATGCATATTAATTTACCTCTTGATTTTTAAACAAAAACAATTTTGTTTTGGTGGCCAATACATCACGAAGCTTTTTAAAATATCTCTCAAAAAGTTTTTTACAATTGAATATATCGCTCACTAATTGAATGATCTTTTAGCGGTTTGATAAAGTTGTGACCATTTTTTTATGACTTTTCTGACGGCAACGAGGAGCCCGAATATAGGAGATCGTACGTAACGATCATTCGAACGTCCCCATCCCTCGAAAGCTGTGATTTTTTTACCCCCATTTCCACCGTTTTTTATTTTTGTACTGGACAAAGATCTTGAGGCTCGTACAAAGATTTTTGGAGCGATCTTTGTACATCTTTGTACACAAAGTATAAGGCAGTTTTCAGCCGATTTTCGATTGTGCCAAAAAAAGTCGAAGTTTTTGTACAAAAAAGAAAACAGTGCCTACCCCAAATTGTTCACTCAGAATCTTTTAGGCACTTGAATGACGAATGACGAATCCATTTTTAAATAACAGATAAGTATATCAATTTAAGGATTCAGTTCAGTAATAAACACTTTAGCACAATGCAAAGCGGTGGCAGAATGCAAAAATTACTCTTCTCGCTTCATTTCAGGACCACAATCGTCTGGCTCTTGAGCAGGAAAGCTTTTAGTAAAAATTTGTAAATTGTACGGGTAAACAATTTGCATAACGCGGCAGAAGTCAATCGATTGTATTAGCTTATTAATTTCGCGCGAAATATAATCATGGCTAAATATTAGCAAAGTTCGATTGATGTGTGTTGAGTTACCGAGCGAGAATATCAATTTTTCCAAATACTTGGGCCTGTTGTGCACTTGAAAGGCAATTAGAAAGAGCTTACAGTCGTGCTGGCTTGATTCTATCCCATTCAAGAAATGTATACATATACTTATATACAGGCCCGTGTCTAGGATCCGACCAAGGGGGGGCGGACACAACATAAATTGGTCTATATCTCGGAAAATTCGTCGAAATGGCATCGCAAAAACCGCCTTTTTCGACGTTTCTCGACATGCTCTATCCATTAAGAGCAAAAAATTCGAGCTTGAAAAATTTGTTTAAACTCAGAGGGCTATAAAAAGCGTCATTTTTTGCTCGTGCTTGCTTGGGTTAAAATGATGGAACATACACCAAATCCAGCGCTAAGCGCCAGAAATTTTAAGATTTCACGTCAAAGACATTCGATTTTTTCCATCTGTCCATGCATTATCATACCCTCAAAATTTTCATTCCGGCCAAAGGGGAGGGGGCGGTCGCCCCCTTAAATACGGCCCTGCTTGTATAAAAAAGCTGAAACGTAGCGGCCATATATGCAGAGCCTGGGAAATGGGGGGTGAAATAGTAAAGTGCTTTTTTGGGTCCATAAAATGGTAAGCATGCGTCAAAATCATCGTTTTCCAGCGTTTCTGACGATGCTCTATCTTTCTAGAGCATAGAAACATAAAAAAATATTGAAAAAATCAAAAAGTCGGAACAAATTGAACAAGATATAACAAAAACATGAGTATAATGGCGCGAAGCGCCGAAAATTTAACACTTTTCAGCAAATAGATAGCTAAAAACGCGTAAGGAAGCATCTTTTCTACAAATTTTCAGAAAATTTTTGGAACTTCTAAAAAATTGCCAATTCTAGGAAGAGGGAGGAAAAATTTGCGGAGGGTAAAATTTTTCTTGAGGGGAGTGAAACCCCCTTAAGATCATGTATGGTAGCGGCACAAGAACTGTTCTCTGTCCATTTTTGCCAACAAGACTCTTTTTTATGTACATATACAAGATTTTCGATAAATATCTGCGAAAGCAAAAATTTTCTGAGCTAAATTATACATAAAAAAGGCCATATTCAGAGAGGGCAGGGAGGGAACGGCAGTCCCCTTAATCGTCATTTAAAAAAATTACAGACAGCACAATAATACGAAGAATTTGTCGTATTTCCATAAGAAAAGCTTCAAATTTACGTGAACTGCCAATCAATTATGTTACCTCAAGTGCGACAAAAAATAACACTATTCACAATGTCATCAGAGAGGTAAGAGAAAAATTGTTGCGTTTTGTTTACAAATTATGCAAGATTTGAATTTCAATAATTTTAATTACATTAATTTGCTTAGAGCCATTTTTATCTGAGCATAAAATGGCAATTTTTTTATACATTTTAATCAGATTTCGACACTTAGCGTCCTGCTATTTTTAACATTTATTGGATATTAGAAACCCTGAAATTTTCTTAGAAAAATCTACCCCAAAATGATTACTATAATATAGAACGAAGTGTCTAACGCCCGTCCCTTGAGCAAGTGCTTTTTAGGGCATGTAGTCAGTACAAGTGTTTTCAGCGAAAATGTTTTACCAGCAAAAAAGTTGTAATCGCATCGTTTTACATTTTAAACTGATGTATTTCATTCTGAAATTATTTGAATAGTCACGTTATTATCTTGCAAATTTATGGCTAAAATTATGCATAAAATTGTACTCGTAAAACGTGAAATACAAGCAACATAGGTATCGAAAGTAATAATGTTGATAGCAGGGTCAAACAAATCTGGCCACAAACATCAATACGCTTGAATTGAATAAAGCATCAAACTGGAAAATAAAATTTTTGATTAAAACAGCATGTACTGTACATAACATATTGGCGAATTGCCAAATGCTTTTATTCCCTGCATTAAAATTTTCATACATATCACAGAACTTGGGTTAAATTAAAGGTAAAATGAAGTTGCTCAAAACGCAAACATAAGTCAGATTTTGAGAATTTTTGACGAAATGCGCGTAAAAAAGCGCCAGATTTACAAAATATTTGCAAAATATAACAGCACTTTCGACAAAAATGACTTCAATGCTGTACAAATCTCAAACTAATATAGCAAAAATGCGCCACCATTTTTCTCATATGTAGCAATCTGAATTTCGAAGTCATTTTGAAGTCAAGCTGAACTTTCTGCTACGAATTAAAATATTTCTAAAACAACGGATACGATAACTGGGATTACATCGAATCTTAATTAGACAAAATCAAAGTTCATATACAATTCCAGATTTTCTAAATGCTGTTTAGCGATTGAAAATCCCCTCCATTCTTTGTCGTCTGCAAGTAAAGTTCTATTAAGACTACAGAAACAGATATTTCCCTCCTTAGAAAAATCGATATTCATGAATGTTTTCTAAGAGGCTAAGGCTTCGTATAACTAGTTTGCCAAACCAATGTATGTATGCATCGTGGTCAAAAAATATTTGGGCGCAATGAAGAATAGATCAAATGTATATGTTTCGATGATTTTAGCCATTTTTATCATGTTTCAAATTTTCGGCGCTCCGCGCCGGGACAGTACTCATTAATGACATTTACTGACACTCTTGGCGCTCTAAAAAACTTAACTTTTCGTCAGAAAAGTAGTTTTTGCACAGAAAAAAGATTTTGTAGCTCTTAATATGATTTATCGAGTGTTTTTCGGAGTTTTTCATAATAAACTTTAAAAATTTCGAACATTATCTACTTATTTTGCATCAAAAATAATACTGCGTATCAAAAGATAAAAAACCGGTACTTTAAGCATGATATACGAATTTTTGGACAATGTTTGACACTTTTAGGAAAATTTTGGGTTCCGCCCCGACAGAAAATCCTAGATACGCCACTGTACGCATCTAATAAAGAATGAAGAGGTGTCGTATAAGACCAAATAAGTTTTATATTGACAGTCTCACTGTTTTCTTTTTGTGTACAAAAACTTCGATTTGTTTTGTACAATCGAAAATCGGCCAAAAAGTGTCTTTACTCCAAAAATCTTTGTACGAGCTTCAAAATCTTTGTCCCGTACAAAAAAGAAAAACAGTGGATAGTATTAACATAATAACACTTCAAAAATTTCGAGTGGGGCGTAGTCGGCTATTTTTAGGGGTTGGGGGTGAATTTCTTGAATTTTCGGCCAAAAATGGCTGAAAAGCACCTTAAAATGGCCGAAAATCTCGAGTTTTTGTCAAAAATCGGGAGGAGGGTCCGAAATTTCTGACTTTGCCTAATGTCTCAGTCATCTTTAAGTGAGGGAGGTGCCCTATTCCCCTGTTACGTACATATGGTCAAGACTAAAGAACCTACTTGAACAACAACGACGAAATCGATGTCAGTTTTTGAAGCAAATTTGGCATCATTCCAAATCGGAGCATTAGCGTTGTTATCCTCAACGGAACGTCGAATTTCGTCAGCAAGAGGCAAAGTCGACGACCGGATGCCTTCACGATCATCAATACCCGCCGATGGTGACCCTAAACGTTCTAATGTCCATAATATTGAACGATTAGGAGACAAGTTGGCTTCAGCGGCAAGAAGGCTCTGCTGCTCATCGACCGATCGGTGCGCTTCGTTCGATCTTACGACTTCTAACGAGGGCGAATTCGCAATTATTTTTTTGGTAAAACGAAGCAAATTGCGGAACCTGACAAGGCATGGGTGTATTCAGGGCTATGTTTAAGGGGGGCGCCCCTTCCCCTTGGCCTTGGCAGGTAAGATAATGCACGGAAACATGAGAAAATTGCATCTGTTCGCCAGAAAATCGTCAAATTTCCGGCGCTTCGCACCGTATGTGACGTATTTTATATAGTTTTGCCACAAGCGCGACAAAAAATGACGCGTTTAACAGCCTATTCAGAGAAAAGAAAATTTTTTAAAAACTTCGAATTTTACGAGCTTAACAGATACAGCATGTTAAAAAACGGCGGAAAATGCGGTTTCACGAGCTATCCCTATGGAATTTCCGAGATATTATAATGGAAATTTATATAATACAAACAATTGAATATAATAACTAAATAATATCATAACACATATATCGAATGATAGCTTAAGACGCTACGAGCTTACGCCAACTCAATCTCAATGTCGCTTAAGCTACGAGCTTAAGTCTAAAGAAATGCATCACGTTTGCACGTGGAACTAAGGCCCTTTTACACTAGACTGCAACCAATCCCATCGCCCCAGTCCACTCGTTATTTGTTTTGTCCATTTCGTTTTGTGCTTGGTGACATGACATGTAGACTCTTTCTAGTATTTAAGTTTGTGTTTTTACAATAAAACGGCATAACGTCTCACTTTTGCTCGACTTGCTAACTTTTAACTTAGTTTCAACATTCGCCTGAGCACGTTCCAGCCGATCGTCCCACAATATAATGCAATTTACATCGGGTCCGCTGCCTCCCCCTTGGCCAGATCACAAACACGGGCCAGCAGATAGGTATGCACAATATGGAGATAAAGCTGATTGAGAAAAGAACATTCGAATGTAAAGTACAAAATACAACTTAATACAAAATAAGAAATACAAAATACAAATCAAAACTGACAGAGAAGTCCGAATTTTTGCTCGTTCTAGAAAAACTTTCGGTTTAAAATCTCAGCTTACACAGGTCTATCAAAACGTTGAACTACGACATTCATTGAAAAAATTTTGGCAAGAAATAACTCTCGTTTCTAATTTATAAGCGAGGATGTCATTAGACTTTCTGCTCTTGTTGTCAAATTGCTGTCATCAATGCTTCTAAGGTGACAAAATATGTATATTTTCCCGCCAAGTAATAAAAAATGTCTTCACCCACCTGATTCTGGCTGATTAGCTGAAAAATCAACCAGATTTTTAGGCCAATCATTGGATGCTTGCAAAAGTGGAGCTGGATACAAGTGCGGTCGCCTTGAATGAATTTGAATAAGCAAAAAGCAGGCGAAGCTGAGCACAAAAACTGCTTTAACAAGTTTAACGAGCCAACGCTGAGGCATGTTCATCAGGGCAAACGAAGCGGGCCGCCGATTGGTGGTTGAAAAATTTTTCACTTTACTTTCTTATGTTGTAGCTAGAAGAAATATGCAAATTCAGAAATGAACTCGTGAGGTCTAGTCATCCAAATAAGAATATGTTCACTTTGTCAGAGGAAACCATACCATTACACTGTCATGATTTCATGCATAATGATCCCGCTGAAAGTTTACTGACATCACATTTGGGAAATTTACGTGTTAAAATAGCCTTTTTCACAGAAATGATAATATATTCACCTTGCGAAATACGTAGGAGACAAAACATCACTTCCCTAATTAATGCCTTGCCCTTAAAACTAGGATTACATGCCTATCTAGTGCCAACCATACGTGTTCTTGGGGATTTGAGGAGTTTCGACCCCCCAGAATGGCTACTGACCAGACCACCCACAAATAGGCTGCAACGACCCCTCCCTAGAACTGTCAATTTTCCATAAAAATCACAGGAAGTGTCCTTCTTTAGACATCTTCAGCCAGGGGCGGATTTAGGGGGCGGCGGCCCGCCCCCCCCATTGGCCTAGAATAGTGCGGAAAATCACGGATTTTTGAGCGATTTGTAGCGATTCTCGGCTTAAAACGGCTAATTTTTCCGCCCAAGTCAGGGTTCGCCCCCCCCCTTAGGGGTTCCGCCCCCCCCCCTTAGGAAAATCCTGGATCCGCCACTGTCTTCATCTAACTTTTGGCTAAAAAGTGTCGCCATACACTCATTTTTTGGCCATAGGCTTATTAATGCTTAATCTTTAATTATAAATTTATTCAATTCTAAATAACAATGGGTACTAAGCTTTCGATTTAAAATTATACGTACATACAATGTTCTAAACGAATAAAGGACATTCAATCAAAGTTTGATTAGAAGTTGGCAAACGACTGATTTTGGTCCCGTCCCGGATGACCGACAGTACCGGGTAAATCCTGGTTGACCGACAAATAGTGTTCAGAATAGATCCGTCAATCAGAAAATTCCCGTTTGACCTACAATACCGATGAACGACATGCGTGGAAAATTCGTTTTTAGCCGTATCGTCGCTATCGAAGATCCCAATTCATCATGGAATATTTTTCCTAGTGTAGGCATGTCACACACAATGTTTCACAACTTTTCGCAGCAAGTTTTGAACTTTTTTGATAATTTGCATTAAGTTTGGAAGAATTCTGCAGATTGCGAATTAGCTTATATGTAGAGCAAGGCACGTCACTTCGATATGTCAAAGAAAATTTTTTGAAAGTTTTTTCATGACAATGCTTCTCAAGTTTCATTGAAAAGACATTCTGCACCAAATTTATTTCAGTCTCTTAAGCTTAAGGTGCGAGTTGTGAATAGGAAAGCTCTCATTAAGCCAATAGCAAAATGCTCGTTATGTATGTTACGTTGGTACTGCTGGTTATCCGATCACGTTTGATTGACAGATTTATTTAACATTTGCCGGTCAGCCGGGACTGTCGTTCATCCTATGTACAATCCTGATTTTGGAATTCGAACGCTGATGCGTATTTATACTTGCGTCACGATATAAACTTTGTAGGGCACGAAGAAAGGTTGCATTTTTTGACTCGTTTCTTTTATTATGAAAATCATATTCATAAGGAATAAGCTTATACGCTTCTTACTCATTTTGATAAGCAAGCGCACCAATTGCAATAATGAGTCATATGGAACACTTATAAGGTGACGTTTTTCACTAACGCAATGCGGGCCCAATAGCTCAATATTGTTCAGAGCGAACCTAAACGCTAAAGTTGGCAAACGTAAATATAAACGTTAGTCCTGAAAAGCAATGAGGCAGCAAAAATTTATAAAAAACTTGTGCAAAGCCAAGACATAAATGAATAACATGTATCTAACCTAAGGAAACAAATAAAGTGCCGAAATACGGCGATTAAATTTCAGTTTGAAATTGCGTTAGGAACCTCCCGGCCATCAATCACATAAAATATCTCAGTAGACTGCTGAGTAATCTAATAACATAAAAGAAGCCGGCTGAAAATAAAGCAGTGATTTCAAAACAACAAGTTACGCAAATAAGTATAATAAACGATTTGACCTAGCGAAAGTCGTATAGACGGAATTTGTTTATTGGTAAAAAATGCATAGGCGCTCAGAAAAAATTATTTGAATTTTGAATACATGATCCTCAGAAGTGTTTTGAGTGCGGTAAGCAGGGTAATACTTTTGCCAAGGCAATTTATCAGTCGCATGACTAAGATCGCATATTTAATCTGCAATGAAGTGACGAATCATGCCAAAAACCGAAGATCCGACAACGCGGGAATAACATTAGGAACAAACAATCACAGAAAATATATCCGCTGTAACATTCTGCAAAACCTTGACACAGGTTTATTGAACAATAAGACTAAAAACTTATAAATCATTCGAGTCGTGAAATACTCAATTAAAAAACTCACCCACTACAATAAATTCAATGCACAAGTAGGTACATCTTGAAAAGCGGGATTAAAAAAAGGAGTAAGAAGGCTTTTTAATAAAGGGCGCGGCGGCGAGCTTTTCTACAATGACTAAAAAATAAACTGGAAATTTATGAATTAACATTATTGCTAACGACTGAGTTCTATGCGACTTACGCTGCATAAATAATACGAGTCTCTAAACTGACGATGCTTAAAAACTCGTTTTTCCATGAAAACATGGACGAAAACAAAAAAACGAAAATAATCAATCATGCGGATTTGGCAACGAACACGAAGGTATAGTTCGGAGCAAAAAAACCATGACCTCGATTTACGGAAAAATGTACGGAACCGAGCGTGGAAAAATAACTAGCCATCGACATTGTAGTAGTATTGGTACCGCACTGCGCCTACCAATCTTTTAAGAACCAAAACGATAACTTATATATTTCTGTAATGCATTTTACACACTAAAATATGTAGGAACTACGGAAATAAGCTTAGGTATATCCAAGTTATGCAAAGCATGTTAGGTATTCAACAATAGAATGAAAAATCTCACACAATTAAAATGAAACGCTTTGAGAGACTCTCAGATAAAATTTTAAATTTGGCTGCTTTCCAACGTCATGCAGTAGTCAGGGACATAAGTGGGCAGCACCAAAATTCTGGGGAGGTGTGCAAGATTTTTAAGGGTCAAAAAATGGCCTTAAAAATAGTGGTATGGCGAAAAAACACCATTTTTCAACGTTTCTCATTGAGCACTATCCATTGGCATCAAATAGTTGCGAAAAAAACAAAAAAAATTTTCAGAAATTGAATTCTGGGGGGGTATTTTGGTTTCTTGAGAGGGGTGCATACCCCAAACCCCCCACGCCCAGGTGTGGTCGGGGATGTCCTATCACTTTCGCTCTATTCTAGACCATCGTTTGTTTGCTATAATGCATGCGTGGTTAAAATTTTAGAAGGGTTTAAATCCGAAAATGATCAGATAGGGTTCAGCGCAAGATACTGAATATACTTTTTACTCACACTTAGCGTTTTCAAACGATTATTGGACGTACATATTAGAGGTGCGCCAATGCCGCTTTTTACCGGTGCCGGTGCTTGGGCACCGGCGCCGGTGCCAAATTAGTGCTATACTTTGTGTATTAGAATGTGTTTGAGGGGGTCAAGTAACGATAGTGCAGCTATGTTTCATAATGCGCATATGTACATTACATGATACGTTGTTTTTGTTCATATTCACGTAAGATCCATTAGCTTTTGTCATAAGCTTTCTATTAATATTTTTTCACCATATTTATGATGTAAGGCATGAAAATTCCGAGGGCGGGCTAGTCTAAAATTTTTTTCAATTTTACCCTTTGTTGGGCATAAAAGAATGGGTAGTTAATTAATGCTCTAGAAAACATTTTTTACATTTCTTACTAAACTTTCTCATTCAAATATGAATCCAATCAATTTTCGGAAAATTTAATGAAATTCAACGATGAATGGTTCAAAATAACAATTTAGAGCGAAGGATTGAAAAAAATTAATGCGCTTGAGCCCAAAATTTGTTATTTTTCGCATTTCGCCGGATTTTTTCGCCGCGCCGCAGAAGTTAAAAAGCCAATTGCTCTTGCGAATGCAAATGAGATGTCAAAGTCGACCCGTTATTCAGGCGAATGCAAATGAGGTGTCGACAATCGAGCAAAGCGGCAATTCGCAGAAGTATGAACACATTGCGCGAAGCGGCGGTGGAAAGGAGCGCCAACTTGGAGCCACTTTTTTTGTCCACGCGGCGAGCTCGCCGCATGAAGTATAGATGCAAGGCGCGGCGCGGTTCGCGGATTTCACCTCAGAATATTCGCAAGAAACTGATTTTCAAGCATATCGTGGCCGCAAAACCTCTTTGCGGCGCGGTTCGCGTGAAGTATAGATGAGGCTTAAAGCTTCTCAAAATCAAAAGTTGAAGTACTTCCCCAAGAAACATGTTCGCTTGTAACCATGTATGTCAGTATTTTGCCCACTCCAATTGCTAATAGCGCCTATTTTAGAGTTCAAATAATTATAATTTTGTTTTCAAAAAATTACATAATTAATTGGATAACCTTCTATCATGTTAGACAGCCAAATTTTTGCGCTAGTTTGAATATTTAAGAATTAGTAGAAATCTCGTGCAACCACTCAAAAACGAAATTATTATGATTGACGAATCGAGTATTAATGTCTGCATCTGGACATAATTCAACATTCGAGTAAAACGCTAAATTGAGAACTTTTTTGTAAATAAAGACGAAACAATACGTTAAAATATTCTTCTGCATTATTAGTTGACACCGGCGCCAGTGCCAAGCTGACACCGGCCCGGTGCCGGTCACTTTTGAGCCAAAAGTTGGCCGAAAACGCTTAAAACATCATACTTTCTGCGATTTTTTCGCGAAAAATTGACAAGTCGACACCTCTCTTGCCGTGGTCAGTTCAGTAGCCATTGTAGGGGTCTTTAACCCCCATCCCTTCCCAAGGACTCGAATGGTCTTGAAACCTTTATCTTGTAGAAGAGGCATATTAAGCTTATCAACAAACTGCATTTTTCGATTTTTACAATCAGACATGTATATAACAGCTCAAAATTTTTGAAGGGGTTAGTCGGTCATTTCTATAGGTAAAGCAAGGCCATTTTTAGCGGAGGGGTGGAGTCCGTGACCTTCAATTTTTGAAAAAAAATGGTAAAAAGGCACCTAAAATGGCCCAAAAACGGAAATTTTTATTCTGGGGAGGATGGGTACGGGGGTATCTCCCTATCAGGACTTTTGGAAAGCATACACCTCTCAGGTCAGTCTGGATCAAAGCTGACTGTTTGAAACATGAAAAAGCGCCAAATGATGTCTAACAGTGTTATTTCAATTACATATACTTATTTTTCGAGCAGTAGACTGTTCAATCCATCCAGACATTTCTTTTATTTTGTATAAATTTTATGTTACAGATCATTCCATTGACCTTATTCTACTGCTTCCGTCAAATTTAACGATAAATATTCGTGGAAATTCAATACGACGAAGTACGAAAATTTAACATTGAATAAGTAAAAAATTACTCATTTACTACCCCAAGAAACTCGATTTACACTGTTTCCAGAGCTTTTGACCGTGTGCATGTATGACGGGAAAGGTTAAAAATTTCTGATTTCAAGGGAGATGGGGAGCCGATTTCGGGTGGGGGATGTCTCTCCCATTCCCCTATTACATGTATGTTCACGACAGGCAATTAGAAACATAAAATCCGTCGATTAGCTTAGAGCGCCAAAATATTTTTGCAAATGCTTATTTGAAGCATTAGAAGGACAAATACATAAAATCACTAAAAACAACGATACCATAGAACGATCATGATCGTTTTACTTAGAATTTTAAAATTATTTTCTGAAGTTGTCAATTTGAACAAAATTTCATGTTGAACTGTCATTTTCAGCTTAATTACAGGGCACGGTTAACAACTGAACCACTTTCTAGAGAAATTTTGAAATTTCACTATGCGTTTATGAGACTACAATTTTATACAAAACATTGGCTAACTCGAGAAAAACCGTCATGCTTAATGCTCCCAGCTTATTGGAGATCTGTCAAGACGAGTAATTGATGAAACTTACTGAAGCGACGCAAAAATATTGACACTTAGCTTAAATTTCCGGGCCCTCACCTTGGGCGCAGTCTTGCAACTTTTGCTCTGTCAGTTACTTTTCTTATCAAGTATGTCCTCTTAAATCACCGGCCTTTTTCAAATTTCGGTTTAATTTTCACTCAATTTCCTATTTTCCAATATATACTTGTTATTTCAAAGTGTTTTTCAAGAAAAAGTTCATTTTTCAAAGTCTATTTCGATCTATTCAACCTTGAATTGCCAGTTATCTGCAATGATGCCTAAAATTTCGATCCCTATTACATAACTGCACGACTACGATAATTCACAAGTGAATAGCGAATGCGGAAAAAATAATGAAGAAAAATCAACGCAAGAAACGTTAACGGAGCAGCATTTAAGCGAGCTTTAGTGCAGCACGATTGAACAGTAACGTAATAAATGCATTGCGTGCAAAGGGATTAGCTTTATAGGCATATTGTTTTGCTTCAAATAAAAGTAGTCTTATATTTAAATGTTTTCACAGCTGTATAAATTTTTCATGCTTCATAAAATGGCTTATAAAATTACGAGGCAGCAATTTCAATGGGACGACAGAAAATCATGCACAATCTCGTGCAGGAACTACACATGCACACAGGGGAGGGGGCACGGGGGCATCCCTCTACCAGGACTTTTGAAAAGCATACCTCCTCAGGCCATTTTGGACCAAAACCCATTGCTCGAACCACGAAAAGGCGTCAAACAACGTGTAAAACTATAATTTCAAGAACATATACTCATTTTTAAACAGCAGAGCGTCCAATTCATTCATTCAGACACTTTCCTTCCATTATTTCATATATGCTTGATGTAATAGGTAATTTCTTCGACCTTACTTTCATTTATTTTCATGCAAATTTAAGCAAAAATATACATGAAGAATAAAATACAACGAATTAAGTACCTATCAAAATTTGACATCAAATAAGAAACTCATTCACTCCTTTCCACCAAGGAACCGCATGTATGGCAGGAAGTACAAGTGCTCGAGATTTTAGAAAGACTGAAAATGCGATAGTCTGTTCAGAAATAAGATAAACGGTCATAAACAAAACCTTTTCGAAGAAATGCTGAAAATCAGTCGATCATCAATAATTGATGTATTTCTGCGCTATCATGATTGTGAAGCTTTGCTGAGGAAACTCTGTCGGTGTAGAATACAGATTTTAAATTAGATTGAGACTGAGCTTAGACTGATTATCACATTTGGCACTTACTTATTTCGTAAACTAGACATTTTATTGGTACGAACTAAGTACGTAGGAATATAAAGATTAAGAAAGTGAGCACCGACGAACATGAACAGAAAGCAAAAGTAGTAAGAACAATTTTCAAGTTTCATAACTCATTTCTAATAATGCACAAACTTTCTTTTTCCGGCGCGACTCCGGTTTCCCAACTCGTCTAAAGTCAGCAACTAAAGTTCTCGCAGAGAACCACTGATCAGTGCATAAAAAATATGCGAAAGCGTCAGTTTGCTTTAAATATCGTTTACAACATACGTATTCTTGGAGGAAGTTTGACCCTTCGCAGAAAGGCTGCTGATCCCCCGCAAAATGACTGCGATCCCTCCCCAGAATCTTCGATTTTCTGGAATTTTGTAAAAACTGTGCTTTTCAAGCGTTTTTAGCTTATTTTGGCTTAAAAGTCTGAATTTTTCGGCGCTTCGCGCCATATACTTCATTTTTGACTATACTTTGTTTAATTTTCTCGATTTTTTCAATTTTTTTACGTTTTTATGTTCTAGAAAGAACTAGCATTGTCCGAAACGTGTAAAAACGGTGATTTTGACGTGTGTCCAACCTCCTTTAGCCCAAAATGACACTTTTTAAAAATTTTCAGCGCCTGTACCCCAGAATTTGCATAGTATGTGCTAAAAGAACAAAAAACAAAACAAATACTTCTTTTTTCTTTAACCAAACCAACCTTTTAGATACCCTAATACAAAGCTCCAACGCTTCTATCAAATACAATCCAGACCGGGACAATCGTCAGTGGTTCGCCCTGTCTAATCGTTTATAGAAAAGGTTGTTTTGGTTATCCTGATTCAAAAATCATTATTCAATGTCCAGCTTGAAAATGGTAGGGTTCAAAAACTGCTTGCCGAGTTTCGATAAACGATTTTCCTGATTCTTAGAAAAAGTTTCAAAAAGATAGAAGTTAAGTGTACGAACTTCATAAAAAGTAAAAAATTTTTTCACTCTTTTATTTATTCTCATTTCCCTTTTTCCAACTTTTTTTTTCAAGAGTGGTTGACTAGCTCCAGCTTTAATAAAATAGTTATGCGAATACGAATGCGAGATTTTAAAGTTTTACTTCACAGAACACAGCCTATTCCAAACCACCCGTTCGACTCTTAAACCGGTTCGTTCTGTGGATGGGCCGAAATCGGGTATTGTCCATAGGTGCTAATATAAATTCTTCGTTGAGTAAGAAAAGATTTTTATACAACGAAAACCCACGGTCTATTAGGTGCACGAAACCTTGTGAATAAATGACAATTGTTCACTAATGTAATTCGACTACCAAAATGGTTTTAAATGAAGTGATGGCTCGGATTCTGCAAAAGTTAAACAGTAATAAAAGAAACCTTTCCAGCTGCTCTGAAGCCCGTATATTTGGATTCGGCCAGGAGGGAGCGGACTCAGCATAACTTAGTCTATATCTCGGGATATTCGTCGGGATAGCTTATTGAAAAATTTTGTTCTTACTCAAAAAACTAAAAAAGTGTCATTTGTTGGTCGCGCTTGAGCTAAAATTATAAAAAATACTCAACGTTCGGCGCAAGGCGCCGAGAATTTGAACATTTTTCTACTAAGAAATGCGATATTTCCATCTTTCCGTGCATTAAACTATAAGAAATCATTGTGCACAATGTAGTTTTATGTGCTTATGTATTGAGCGAAGTAGTACTAGTATGTGCTGAAAGTACCAAAAAACACACCAAAGCGTTACAAAAGTAAGTTTAAAAAGATAAGCTCCACAACAGCTTTTATTTCTCTATTAATATGTCACAAAAACAGTAGAAAGAATACTTATCAGAGAACGAAATACTATATTTATATTCAACACAACATAATCAGTGCAAAATGTAAAATTTTTCGGACACAACTGAAAAGCACTTAATAACTGGTAAGATTACTATGTCTTGCACAAATAGTTACGATGCTTTCACAGTCTTAAAGCAGTGCGAATATGCTACAGAGTCTCTTTTGCGCGTAATCCCTACTGTTTGCGCCACGCTAAAATTAAAAGAATTAAAATACAATTGGATTAGATTTCAAATTAATACTAGGATTTAAGCAAAAATCGACAGCTAAAATACAAATATACCCAACTTCAAATTATGACTGAAAATTAATTTGAAAAGTAAATAATTTAGAAAAAATAAAAATCAAATCGAAGGCATATTCCACGCACGCACAAGCAAACTATTTCACGTCGAAAATTTAGTGACCTCAAATTAGTGAAGTATAAGACGGGGAAAAATAATTAGTATTTTTAAATATATTCTGTATTGTTTCCGCGTTAAAATATTAAGTTCCTGATTTATTTTTTGAAAAACAGCAACAAGACCATTATTTCAGAATTCTGCAGCTGCCACTATGATTAGCGTTAAATTCGACAAAACGTAGTCTAACTAGACTACTGATGCACGACACATATTTATTTACCATAAAAGCTGATTGATGAAATAAAAGAATCGCTCTAATCCTATTAGCAGAGTCACGTCACATTAAATTTTTACTTCATTCATTTCGAGTCTTTTCTTGTCAAGATGATAGCAAATGAAAAAATAAAAGATTATTCGCATTTTCATGAAGAAGATGCAGATTCAATTAAACGACAGGCTAGAAAGCAATGAGGACAGCTAGCAGATTGCTGACTGTCATCATAAAAAGTAAGTAATTCGTCAACACAAATATTCAGTTTTCGTCTCATACAACGAATGACGTTTGATTACGTAATTTTCCATGGAAGCACAATTTTTGCCCCAAGCACAATTTTTTAAGACATTGGAAGATGAGAAAAACAACTTTAATAGAGGCCGTATACGAGTTTCCAGGCAACGCAGACTGACAATCCGCCAAGAGGCACGTCGAGAAAAATTTATACTCACACGAAAACGGCTTTTTGCTGTTTCGTTTGAAAAAATATGCAAAGAATTATTGGTTTCCGCTTGCCTTTCGTGAGCATCGCTATTCTTCCGCTATCACGACTATAATTCGTTGCGCAAAAAAGTACAGGAGAATAAGGCTCGTTCTAGGGAAATTTAATAGGGCGAGAAATATGAGAGTAAAATGTCAATATGCTAAACAGAAGACTATATATAAAGCAAAATCGAAGAGAAAGAGCTACATTTATAAAAAAACATAGTTGTTTCGATATGTAAGAATCGGGAGCCGGTCGACACTATTATATTTCCTCTATTTATCGCTCGAATATGTAAATTACACCAAAAAACGGAAGCGCAATTTGTAAGAAAACAAAAAATTGAGAATAATAGTTTCAAAGCGGAAAGGCGGTGAGAACGATTCAGCACGTTCCTAGTACGATACAACATAATAATATAAGATAAAAATAAAATACAGGATAAGGGGATATTATGCTAGGTCGACCTCATCAGTCAGTCAATTTAGCTTTGAATTCACTTACTAAAAAGAGCCGACGCAATATGCTTAAATACAACGGCAGCGTATCATGATGACCAGATCAGATGTATAAAGTAGAAAGAAATGGAAATAGAAACGTAAGACCATAACTAAGGTCTATTCTACGAAACTTTGTGCATGGATCACAATTTTTAAAGCAATGAAAATTCATCACAAAAGCAATCAAAACTTGAGCAAGAAACATGATTTAGTGCTGTGCTTAGCAATGAATTGTTATTTTCGCTTACAAATTTTTAAGAAATACTATAAAATTGAATAGTCGTATAAGAGAAAATGAAAGCAAATGGAATGCGATCATACACGAGTAGCGGAAAAAATTTTAAAGGGGTTTTGATGGAGCGAAATCGCAAAAAAATTGGGGGTCTTTAAGATTCTCGGAGGGTAAAAGCGGTTAAAACTCTTCTCCACGCTCATTTAGGAATGCAACTGAAAATAATAATATAGTAGGTCGATAAATAAGGGCAGTTACATATAGAGAAAGTAGCAAACAACATCGTTCAACTCGGTTTTAATATTATCAATTCAATAGAATTACGATTTTAATTAATTTTTTGTACTGAAGGATTCTGCTACGTCCGACACAATACTAACTTTCGCGCATTTTCGAACGTAAAATTATCACACACGTTTGCTCGCATTTTGCCATAATAAAGTAATTAAGTCTATTTAAAAGCTGATGGAAAAAATTGGAATATGAAAATTTTTGACTAATCGCGATGATCGTTGCTGATCGATTTACTAGACTCTGACACGACAACTGAAACACTTTATTGTCATTACCATGCTAGCAGCATATATAAGCAGCATTTTCGATAACAAGCTTATTATTTTTAAACAATGTGCATAGCCCAAATCATAATACTCGTAAGTGCACTGAATCCAACTATTTCTCATCTATATCTACCGAATTTAACAACAAAATCGTTATAAATTGGCCAATAATTTGCCCCTCTAAGATATCTTTTTAGAAACTCAGCCGGACTGCATAAGAGAAATTTGCGAAAAATTAAGCAAATATTACCTTCACTCTTCCTCAAAAGACTGAAAGTTTAGCAGGAGAATCAGAAAAATTAAAAAATTCATTTTGAAACTAAATAGTTTATTTATACTTTTGACTCAAGTTATAGAAAGTTTGCTGTCTAAAATTAAAATTTTGTTTTTGAGGCCAACATGGAAAATCGTCAGAAACGTGGAATAATGAACAAAACCAAGAAAATAGAAAAAATAAAATAAAAATTTTTACATTCTCAAGTTTTTCATGTAGAATTGTTCTATGCGAAACTTAAAATGTAATCATGAAAATTTTGATATCTATAAAACTCTGTTTGCGACCGAACTAAAAAAACTGGAAATAAAAAAGCGTATCAACTTGAGAAAAATAGAAACAATGAATGCAAAATTTTCCATCTTTGCTTTTCTCCAGAAAAATCGTCCTTCTGTATAAGTTGAAACTTTAATCATGAGAATTCTCATGTCTCATTTGAAATTTCTGTATTTGAGACCGAAATAGAAAATCGGCAAAAAATGGAAAAAACAATAGAAATAGAACAATTTCGTGTATCCGGTTCGGTCAAAAATGGAAAATCATCAGAAAATAAAAAATGTGAAAATTTCGAACTTAAGTCAACAAAATTATCACGATTGATGCCATGCAACACATTTACTAAGGAATGGTGTTCCACGAAAAGTTTAGCATAGACTTAACAGACAAACTTTAAGTTAACATTTTGAAACTGCTAAGTTTCATGATCAATTATCAATTCACGAGATTCTATTGCAAATCTTATAGCGATCCAAATAGAGGCAAGAAAAATTCGGAAAACAACAAATTTCAACCTGATTCTGTTGCAGTATATATTAGGACGTCTGTTTTAACTCCTTCGATCACGTTGGTTAAATATGAAACAAATAAAACAAAATTAATTATAAATCAAGCCATGTACTTAGGGCCGTTCTTAAGGGGGCGGCCGCCTCCTTGACCGGCAAAAATTGTTGAAAGGTAGGATAATGCACGGAAAGATGGAAAAATCAAATGTCTCTGTCATAAAATCTTTAAATTTTCGACGCTTCGCGCCGGATGTAAAGTAGTTTCCATCATTTTAGACCAAACGCGACCAAAAATTATTCTTCTATAGCATTTTCTCAAAAAATTTCGAACTTTATGATAGTAATGGACAAGACATGTCGAAAAATGCGGTTTTTGCGAGCTATCCCGACGAATTTTCCGGAGTACCAATTTATGTTGGGTCCGCTCCACACATGGGCGTGAGGGTTTGGGGGTATGCGACCCCCCAGAAGTTGAAATACCCCAGAAATCAAAATACCCCCAGAATTCAAATTTTTGAAATTTTTTTCGTTTTTTTCGCAATTTTTTGATGCCATTGGATAGTGCTTGATGAGAAATGTCGAAAAATGGTGTTTTTTCGCCATACGACCACTTTTAAGACCATTTTTTGACCTTTGAAAATTTTTCCACCCCCCAGAATTTCGGTGCTGCCCACCTATGGTCCGCTCCCCCTTGGCCGAATCCTGGATAAAGGCCTGTGTGCCTACGAAATTTGATCTTCAGTTTTCAGTTTTAACAAAGGGATGTTCCTTGGCTTAATCGCTATTTACCTGTGCAGGAGAAAAACTAGTCAAAGAACTTCCCGAAAAAACATTCTCGTAAAATCTTCAGCATTGATAAAGATGTTTTTAACAAGATTTTTAAGACAATTGACTGATTTGACACTCATTTCAGCTGCACTACTTTTCTAGCGACACATTTATCACATTTATGACCACAATAAACGGTCCGTCCTTTATTTGAGGGCGCTAATTACTAATCTCTTCATCCATCTGGGTTAGGAGGTGCGCCGTCTATTCAAGGGCGCTGATTATTAGAATAAATACGGTGTTTATTGCTTTTTTACAGGTTTTATTTATGTAGGAATTAAGGTCTTTGTGACAAATTAGCACTCTTTTCTGTCATTTAAAAAACAAAATTAGCCTATTTATGGTCACGTTTAAGATAATTGAAAATGCAATTAGCATCTATTACCAGATTCAATAAACGATTTGCAACCGTAATTTAATTTCCGGTACAGTTTTTCAAGATTTCTAAGTCGAGTTTTAGTGTAAATTTAGCCAGAAAATAGAGAAAACTTCGACACTTCGAGCCGGACTATGTAAATTTAACCATACATACACACGGTTGAAAGTAGGGATGCACCGATATGGGTTTGGCCGATATATCGGCTGGCCGATATATCGGCGAATCATGGCCGATAATATCGGCCGATATGTCGGCCGATATAAAGAATTATAGTAAATGCAGGGATGATGTGTACTCAGTAATTCCACAGAATGAGCAGTCAATGCTTCATGATCCTGAAATTTAAGTACAATAAAACAATGAGAATCATATCTCGGAAATGCAGGTTGAGTGCATGATGCTTTGAATAAGAATCTTACTAATACTGTATTGACTCTAATTGCCTAATATGAGCATACAATTCTGCCAGATTGGGAGTTTCTCTCTATTTTTGGGCGTTTCCAACTTTTTCTGGAAAGTTTTCAATCTATAATCAGTTGAGTGATGGGTGTTCTCGATGCACTTTTTGAATTTTTTTAGGGGCTTGTTGCCTACACTGTGTACATGATGTTAGAATGTTTCTAAGAAATAACCTGAGTTTTATTTTTCAAAAAGTCATATTTGGCAACAGTATGAGCATGATGTATATAATCGCAGAGAAATCGACTTAAGCTGAACATTGTAGAGGAACTCTCATTTTTGAAAGGAAATGCAGTACTGTGGTCTTGATACTTGATGTCAATTATGCTTGTAAGTGAGAATATAGTGAAATACGTTTTTAGTAAAGTTCCTTTTGATGTATGCAGTGGCATTTTTGAAATTCTTTGTCAACTATCCATTTTCTTATGAAATTCTAGAAATTTAGAAATTATCGGCCAAAAACTGGCCGATAGTGGCCGATACCGATATATGAAAAACAGGCCGATATATCGGCACGGCCGCCGATATATCGGTGCATCCCTAGTTGAAAGTTCTACAGAGGGGTAAACCGAGTTTCCGGGGAATAAATTATTTATTTTTACGGCTAATTATAACGCTGAAATAATAAATTTGTTGATTTTCAGATATTCTTGCCATTCTTTACCGCCCTCCATCCTACCTATAAAAATGCTTTGATTGGTTGTATTTTACTCTTCTTGAATATTCGTGATTAAGTTTGCATGAGAACAAATTATAATAAGAACGATAGAATGACTTGGACTATCTAATATGCACAAAATAATTGACAAATATTGTTTAAATGAATGAATGGACAGAGTGCTACTCGAAAAATACTTCGGATTATACTGCTAGGCATCGTTTGGCGCTGTTTGATTATTCCAACAATACGTTTTGGTTTCAAATGGCTATGCCATTCGGAAATACAGGTAGAGGGTAACCCCCATACCCCCTAGTGTGCATGTGTGGTATAAGTACTATAGATGCAAAAGGTCAGAGAGATAGGGGGGTGAAATCCGAGAATAAAATTACAGTAGTTATGTTTATTATTCAAATTAAATCAAGATTGGTTGAATATTATTGTTTTGTGCCGAAAGCGCCCGACAATACCTAACTTTCGGACCCTTCAGCGATAGTGATGTCCTGGGCACTCGCATCTTGTGCCTAAGCACCTGCACCGGGCCGGTGCTAGGCTGGTACTGGCGCCGGTGCCAGTGCTGGATAAAAGAGAAAAATTAGTGTAAAAAGAATAATTGAAGCTCATACATCACCAATTTAATGAATAAAGGGCGCAAAAAGGTAGCATTTTGTTAATAAAATCTTCTGATTAGCATAGTGAAGCATTTTGACTGAACTTCAGAACAAGTCTTCGAGCTTTAAAAATAAATTATTCATTTAACGAAATACATCTTATTGAAAACATCAATTAACAGCAAGAAGCGTGGACACCACACTTGGCGTGGGGTTTGGGGGGTATGCACCCCCCAGAAACCAAAATACCCCCCAGAATTCAAAATGCCCCCAGAATTAAATTTTTGAAAATTTTGTTCGCTTTCGCAATTTTTGATGCCAATGGATAGTGCTTGATGAGAAGCGTCGAATAATGGTGTTTTTATCACCATACCACCATTTTTAAGGCCATTTTTTGACCTTCAAAAA